>CAJNDS010002366.1:0-135000 GCA_905221605.1 Symbiodinium natans
CCACGCGAGGGGAAGTTGGGGAAGCTCCCAAGAGTTGGGATCCTTTATTCGGGGCGAAGAGGAAGGAGAAGCCGAAAATAAGGTTCACATCCCATAGGGAGGCTCGAGTGCCGCTCGAGTTAGGGTTGAGGTCGAGATCTCTGGAGTATTTTTGGAACTGAGTCTTTGTGAAGCAGTTTACAATGATAATCTGTCCCAAGAGGTTCCGCCCAAATCTAGTCCAACAAAGCCCCAAACGTCCGCCAAAGCAAGCTACTCAAAGCAAGCACTGCATGCCAGAACCCGGCGCCTTTGGCATCGCGCGCCTGCCACGGCTTCATCGCAGCTTCAGGGAGTTCAGCAGTGGACAGCGCTTCGTTGCATGTAGGAAGTTAGATCAGGGCTCGAGTCAGATTGCGCGAAGCCCCAACACAAGCGATATCTGAATGCCCGATTCTGATGAAGAACTTGTGGCTGGGGTGTTGAGAGGCTCCTCTGTTAGGTACCAGCCCACTTGAAGTCGTGACAGAAGTGAGACAGCCCGCTCTGGCGTTTTTCAGCAGGGCTCTTTAGTGGTGTGCCCTTTTGTCCTTTTGTCCTTGGGGTCTTGGCTGATGTTGCTGTTCTGGAACCAACCAGCAAGAACTTGTTGTCATCCGAGCAGTAAATGTGGGAAGCCAACAGGGTAAAAGAAGCAACAGTTTGCGGTAGACAAGCGCTGCGCACGTGTGCGCCAGGCATTGGGAGCAGGCGATGCTGAGGTTGGCCCGAGTTCCAAGTGTCCGGCTTGTTCGATGCTTTTAGCACTTGAGGCACATTTTAGTGGTTCATGACAGGGCGTGTCTAGGCTCAAGCCAACCGTTGCTATGTGGGGGGGGGGGGGTACGGGGGGACGGGGGGGTTTGAGGAGTGTAGGAGACTATGCGCAAGAGGCAACTGCAATTTTTCGGGCTCGTTGATAGCCCCAAAAAAGTCTGGAACGTGACTATTGTTCAACCATGCTCTGTGTATGGTGGGGCGGGGGGGAGTTGTCGGCCGGTAATAGGTGCCGGTGGTCGTCCCAAATTGGTCTGACCAGTGCGCAGAGCTTGCTTGGCACTGAATCCCGCAGTTGCCCCAGCAGTTACCTTCCCAAGCACTTAAAGAAGCCTGCAGCTCACGTGCAACTTCACCGGCTAAAGCAGTGAAGCGGAAGCAGTGAAGCGGGCAATTGTGGAAACTACTTTCGAGGCTGCCCCAACGTAACGAAGCAGCAAACTTTCTAGCCTAGTCACAGAACTGTAGCGGGGCTTCTATGTTGCTGGGAAGGGATCTTGAAGGTTTGTGAAGATTGCTTCATTGAAAGGCCCCCGCACCCCAACTAAGCTTCATGTAGGCCTTGTTTTGGGTGAAGGGTTCAGCCTAGGTGGAGGGGGGTTTTATAGGATCCCAAAATGAAAGGATTGAAGGCTCACCGGCTGCACCGGCTTTACAGTAGGCATCCCTCAGGCTTAGACGGCAGAGGGCCACCGAGTCAAGGTGAAGGGTTTCGAGCCCCACCAATGGTTCAAGTTTTTTTTTGGGTTTAGGGTTTAGGGTTTAGGGTTTAGGGAATTTTGGGGGTGCTTGCTTGAAGACATCTTTCAACTTTCAGCATCTGCCAACGGGCCGGGCGCAGGTGCCAGCACTGCAAGAGTCTGCGCTGGCAGACAGTGCCTGGCATCTGCCTGAGTTGCGGATCACCCTAAACTCCATTGCTTTCGGGTTGAGGGTCGCCCCCTATAAGCCCTAGACCCTTTGGAGTTTGCAGCTCTTCGGGTCTTCTTGACCCTTGAAGCAACCCCCAGTGCCCGAGCACTTCACGGACTTTGGTTTCAAGCGCCTCCGAGGTTGGGGCTTCGGGGTCATAGCTCCTCGGAACCCACCAATTCCCACGCAAAACAGGGCTTTGGGGGGTTCTTGGCATACATCTTGGGGCGCAGGGGCTTTGGCCTTGAAAAGGATCTCGAAGGCGCTTGCAGGCAGAGGAGGTGAGCGCAGGGATTCGGCGTCGCGTGTGCAGCGATTCAGGTGGCTCAGCACCGCGTAGCAGCAGCTTCTTACTGCACTTCGTCCGCCAGGGTTGTTGGCAAAGTCGTTTGCGAGCTCGAGCTTAAGAACCCCGAGCCTTCCTCTTGACCCGGGACTCTGGACCATCCTAGATCCGAATTGACCCTGAGGTCAGAGTCCGCTCCTGAACGAACACCGACGGAGCTGCCTGAGGTGCACGGGCGGTCCCAAACGGTCGAAGCACTCTGCACAAGGGCCCATTGCTTGCGAGTCGCTTGGTTCTCTTCCATCGAGTTGCCTCCTCGCAGGACATGCCTGTGCCAACCGACGTGCCTTCGCCAACCTCCCTGCGCTCGGAGGACGAGGCGCTTTTTTTGAGTTGAGGCTTGCGCAGGCTACTTGAAGGGTTTAGGGCTTCGTGCCGAGGGGAGGGTAGAAGCGTCTTGGTATGCCAAGGTTCTTGCTCTGGCACATTGTAGGGCTCCTTTGTTGGAGGACTGCTTTCGATAGTCTTGCGCGCTCAAGTATTGCCAGCTCCTGAAGGGATGTAGATTCCTGGAATGGTTCAATTTTTGTCTGGATGCTTCGCAGATTGCAGGGATGCTGGGGGCTTGGGGGGATGGTACTTCTTGCTTCATGGATCTCGAAGCTGCTTGGGGTCAGAGTCGATAGCAGGCTGTTCAACATTGTGGGGGGCCTAAACCTACTAAACCCGAAACCCTAAACCCGAAACCCGAAACCCGAAACCCTAAACCCTAAACCCTAAACCCTAAACCCTAAACATCCCTAAACCCTAAACACCCTAAACCCTATACTCTGAACCCTAAACCCCAAAGTGAACTCCTTGCACTCTCGCGTGCCAGTAGTCGCTCTCCAAGCCCCGATCCCTACATGCTATATACCCTTCGGGTTGTGACAGCGAGAGAGAGGCAGCACATCACCAAGCGAGATCCGACCTCCCCCCCCCCCCCCCCCGGCAAGCAGGCGGACACCATCGTCGAGCAGGTTGGGACTTTGCAGAGGCCTCAGACGCTGAAACTCAGGTTCAGCTCCCAGGCTCCCAGGCTTCCGATTCCGGATACAAGGGCCTTTGGCCGCAGCTGATTGCACAAAACCCCGCGGCCCCATTATCTCGAAATGAGCCGAGGCCAAAAGGAATGGAAACGTCTAGTTGCCCAAGTCCTCTAGCTTGGGAACTGAGCCTGTAACCCCAACACCTCCCCCAAGTTGTCGGCATGCTGAGGCCTACGCAGACACTGGTGGCCCCCAAATTTGAGGCGCCCGGACGGGCTGGGAGGTGCAGGCTTGCAGGCTACCCAGCTACCCAGAAGGTGTTAGAGAAGATTCTGAGCTTACCAGTGGACTATTCAAGTTTGGTCCAGCAGAAGCTTGAAAAGAAGGACGTTCACCTGAGGAGGTGAGAATCCAGCGGTGGAGCACACCGAGCATGCTGCGGGGACTTGACGCTGCTTGCAACAAGTCGTCGTAGATGGCAGGGCCGGGCACACTTGGCCACGTTGCAAAGCCCTAGAATTCAAGAAACTTCAAGAAACCCACTGCAAACTGTTCATCATGTGCACAGGCGCGTGCTGGGGTCGCTGCGCATTCGGAGGATGAGACTGCAGAGACGAATGCAATGGAGCCCAGCCTTCTTTCGGGTTGCAAGTTTCAGGGTTTAGGGTCAACGAAACGTGAGGTGACTCACTCATGATTTGGAGCTTCAGAGTCAATTTGTCTGCAGCGGTGTTGACCTGTTGACCTTGTTCCCTGAACCCCGCGCGCAATCTCGAAATGAGAAGTCGATAGTTCCTGTAGCAACCACGTCTTCGAGACCTGAGATGGAACCAATTGCCAGGAAGCTACAAGTTAAAACTGTTGGCAGAGCAAGTTCTTTGAAATCACCATACATGGAGCGAGCAAGCAAGCAAGCAAGAAATCAGCCAAACGAGCAAACACGCAGAATAGAAAGAATTGCGGTGTGAAGTGTTTCTACTTCTTTGTACTGTGGCACAAGATATCCCTACTTATCTTCCATATAGAAGGAGAAGCGAGATTAGTCCCACAAAAAAGCCGAGCCGCGTACATGCGTGGTCACGGAGGTGACTTAGGCAAGGTTTTTGCAAGTACCATGCCGTGGGTTCAAGATGGTTGGTTGTGGGACGGGAGCTGGGCCCGAGGTTCCCGGCGTGCCACAGGCATCGGCAGCGGCCGGATCCAGCGTCTTCATGCAGCTGCCTCAACATCGCCCAAAATCGCTGGGGGCTGTGGTTGGTTCGGGTTTTGGGATTCGCAGAACACATGGTGCTCAGGGGTGAGATCGTTTCTTGTTAGCGCGAAGAAGCGACAGCTTGCGAGTAAGGTTAGATGTAGGGCTGCTAAAGGGCGTAAAGAAAACAACAACGCTTGGAAGGGTCCTCACGCTTTCAGGAGCGGCTCTGAGGATGCGGGGTTTGGTATGGGCGCTTTATGCAACCAGGATGCTAGGGTTGAGTCTATTTTTAAGCTTTGGGCGGCCAGTTCGTTCAAGGCATACCAATCGCCCCGCCTTGGAGATGGTAGCGACCCACGCCTGCAGCACCCTGAAGAGCCAAAAAGCCCAATAGCCCTCAAAACAACCTGAAGTCCTGAAGGTGGACACCTCAGCACCCGCAGCGACAGTCGCGATGCCAGGTCGGATTCTGGCATAGTGCCCTCACCCACCGACATGCCGGCAGGAAGTCCCAGCAATGAGCGAGGGTTGTTTCGAGTGTGAGTTTGCCTGACCGCCGGGCCTGGTATAGAGTGTCCCAAAGTGAGTTGTCCTCTGACACGCCTTGGGCAAACATGTGAGCGTGAGAGAGTGAAGAAGTTACGACATCTTGCTAACCAGCCATGGATCGTGGGGGGTTGCGCCCACCGTCACCTGCCTCTGGGAGGCCCAGACTCTCTCAGACAGGTTCGACCTTGCAGTTTGCCCTCTTCGTTTTGCAGTGATCCAGCCAGCCACAAACTACGGTAACTACGGCTGGAGAGATGCTGCAACGCTGTCCATCTGCCGGTGGGCTTTTCGAAGTGAAACAGGAGTTTCTCCAATTCCCATCTTCAATGTCTTCCTCCAGCTTCCCTTTGTCTTCACCTTTAGGAAAGGGGCTTTACCTCCCATCTCCTTTCTAAGAGGGGCAGGCATTCCATGCCGTCTGCAACTTTTGTCAAGAAGGCGAGAGCTGAAGCTAAAGGGTGTAGGGGCGGGGGATGCAAGGGAACACAACCCCTTGCACCCGAAACAAAAAGAGCATGGGATTGTCTTCTCACAAACGGGAAGATTGAAGAATGGGCAGAAGAGGAAGGGGCAAAAGGAAAGGACATCCGAAGAGGCAAATGTTTCTCGATCCTCGCATCCTGGCAAGGGAGGTAAAAGAGATGAACAATCATGAGCAGCTCGAGCTGCTTCATTGTTTAGGGGTATGCTTCGTCATGGAAGTACTTTTCTCCCTGGACCCCTTCATCCTTCCTTTCCCGTTCTTCATATTTCTGCTTTTCTTGCTCTTATTGCTGTCGGAAACTTGTCCCCGCGTGGCCATGCCGCGATGCTTTCTTGATATCGGTGGTTTCTGAGTAACATGCATGAGCTGCGAGCCCTGTGCCCAGAAGCTTGACCGAGGTTCCGACAGAACTGCCCTCCCCCACGCTCAGCGCTCGGCATAGTCGGCGGAAGTTGGGGCGTGAGTTTGAAGTCAGGGTGAGGGCCGACGTCCCACAGCCTGCACGCTTGGCATTTGGAGCCTTTGAGCCTAGGGCGTATAGGGCTTTCAAGTTGGGATTTATCAGCGTTTGGGATTGTTGCTGGCGGCAGGGCGTTCCCCGTTTTCTTGGAGCCCCTAGCCCCCAAAGCCCCGGCCCGGCGACGCTGCTGCATAGCATACAGCGGACACAGTGCAGTCGGAGTAAGGCTTGCCGTGTTTCACTGTCATGCCTGACCTCGAAGTGTCAGGAACTAGGTTGAAACCGTCAAGAACGTTTGCTTTCCGGTGTTATTGCGTGTTATTCTTCGGGGTCACTCCGGCTATACAGCTGTGTCACTTAGAGTTAGATGATGATGGAGTTCTTGGGTGGTTGTGGGTGAGAAGGTCAAAGAACCTCGGATTCGGGCTTTCTGTTCGGAGCTGCGCAAAGTTTCTCGCAGCGACCTTGCTGTGGAGGTCGGCAGGGCCAGCTGTGACTGGCGAGGCCAGCGGGCTTGAGAGCCTGCGGACTTTAATCGCAACCTCTAAAGTTCTAAAGCCAACCGAAGCCCACGCCCCAACATAAGCACGAAAGCCCTGCCTGAGCCACACCAGCAGACCTAGACGGCGCCACGAACAGCCCAATGCAGCTCATGAAAATGTGAAGAATCTGATGTACATACCCTCTCACAAGGCCGTCCTTCAAGCAGAAGTCGAACTCACCAACCGTAAGCTTGTTGATACGAAGCGAGGGGCCTTCCTTAAACTATTGTCTACTAAAACTCATAGGATGTCTTCATTGACTATCACAGGGCATGGATGGGAGCCCCACCGCATGCAACAAACGGCAGCCCTGGGAGGAGCTCATCACGACTGCCCCGCCTCCTACGGCCCCGACGGCACTGGTGCAGGAAGCGCTGGGGACCGAGATCCAAGATGTGGAGGAACCGTCGGGGTTCAGTGCTCTCTCACGCGAGAGCCAGTGCAATCACTCAATTGAGGGGGGAACCGGAGGGATCTCGATAGCTTTATTCGTGGGTTGAGCGGGATAGCCCTGGCTTTTGGTGGGTAGGCGTTGAGAGATGTTGAGAGTGTCTGCTGCCAAGAAAAGGGGAGCACTGTTCGTTGGCGTGTTGTCGTAGGGCGAGGTCATTGCTTGGGGACTTGGGAATGCTGGGGAACAGGGTTAACTGTGCAAATGCTGTGTACACTGTCAATCCTGGTCTCTTAATCTTCTCAGACTCCTCCAAACCTCGAGCCCGAAGTCCGGCAGAAAAACCCCCCCACCACCGAAACTGCGTGCAGGCCGAGACTCTGCAAGCTTTCCTGCCAAGGCCCCCAGATGCAGATTTCCCACCTCCCATGCCGGAGTCTGCGATACCGTCGCCGGAAGCTTACTGTGCAGCTTCATGGCTAGGTATATGAATGCTTCATGTAGAAAGTTTTTTTGTGCAGGCAGACAGAGATGTTACAGCCCAACTAAGCTCCTTCCCTCCCCTGGCCCTCGGAGAATATTGCACTGCAGAGGTCGGTGGCGGGGTCGCCTTCTGCAGCGGCCTCAGCAGCATGCGACATGGGCAGCTTCAAAACAATTCGGGCAGTTTTACATGCACTCTTTGTTATCTGGGTGCCGTGCGTGGCTTTTAAAGGCTTGTGGTTGGGCAATCGATGGAGCGTGACTGGGAGGGAGACTTGTCGAACATCTGCATCCATGGAGACATCGGGATTTCGGGTTGAGCTCAGGAGATGCCGGTACCCTTGGACGACGAGGCGCAGATGGTCGGCTCAGAATCCAGCTTCAGAGCGTCTTGAACCCCGAATGCCGAAGCTCCAAGAGCCCTTCTAGTCTCAGAGCCTGGATCCTACAACCCTAAACTCCGAACCCCAAGCCATCAATCTCTGGCAGATGGCCAACTGCCCGGCCTGCGGCAACGTGTACGCGGAGGACTCGATCTTCTGCCGGAAGTGCGGCCACAAGCGCGGCGAGGTGAGGGTGCAGACTTGTAGGGGAATCGGCGGCGACATTCCCTGAACTACAATGAGGAATAACATCGGACAGTGAAGAGTCCATTACTTACATGGCATGCTGAACTGAAGAGGCCCAAACCATGAACAACGAAGGCAACATTTTTTTGACCTGCCCTCCTGGCAGGGTTGTAGTGTTGGCCCTGTGTCCCGGTCGTATGAGTGGTCACTGCATAGGCCTCAGTATGCCTGGTGAGGGAACCGCGAAGCCAACCCACCAACTCCCAACCACCCGCCCTGTCTTGAGGAAGCATGCCCAGCAACCTCTGAACCTCCCAGAACCTGAGCCCAAGCTTCAAAGCTTCAGCGCCGAACGCGGCCAACCGCAGGCAGCACAGGGAACGAAGCCGGGATCACAGCTGTACGTTGCTCTCGGGCTTGGAGTGGGGAGTAAGGTTTGGCACTTGCTTTCGTGATGTTGAACGAATTGAGGGCTGAAGCGGCCCAGTGCTTCATTTCTAGCATCTCCGAACCCCGAGATCTACAGCGATAGGTCCTGAGGGTTGGAGGTGGTTGGGATGGCTAGAAGTTGCTCTTTCTTGCCATTGGTCAGCAGGAAAGAATCAGCCAGGCTTGCCAGACCCCGCATCGAATGCAGATCCACTAGTACTGTAAAACTGAGAGCGTGACGTTTCTGATTTTAAAGCTTGCAGTTGTTCTGCTCTAATCCCGAAATCCAAATTCCTGAGTATTCTGCGCCCAGTTCCAATCCGGGCTCAGGATGTTGGGTTTCGATATAGGGTTTGGGGTTTAGAGTTTAGGCTTTTGGGTTTGAGATCATTCTGGTTTCTGCGAGTTTTCAACACACGTTGGTCTCTTCAGACGTGCCTGTTAATCTCACGGACATAACTGCCTGAGCTCAGACGGTTACCTTCTTATGCTCTCCAAACACAAAACCCCAAGAGCAACACCCCAGCTCTCGAACTGTGGACCAGGCAGAGGAAGCGCATCACGAGGTCCTCGCCCACCGCCTCGCCAGCAAGTATTCAATGTTCTCCCCAAGAAATGAGCTGCCGTGTGGCATAGTCATGGTCGGGATTTGGGTTGGCGATAGGGGTTTGTCTCGAGCTTTTCCGGGGGATTGGGGTTGGCGATCTTGCATAGGGGCCTTGAGGGTTAGAGGGCTTTCTCTTTAGTTACACGTGCCTCTCGGCGGCTCGCTTGCATGGCAGCCACTCTGAGATGGTTAAGGAAGAACGCAGTGAAAGTAGCCACAGACTCAAATAGTGAATTTGACATTCTGAATTCAACTGAACAGGCCGGTTCTTGTCAAGATAGCAGCAGAATAAGATTGCATAGAGCAACAATCACGAGTTGTTGTCTGGAGGGTGGAAAGGGGAGGTTGAACCTGGATCTCAAGAGGTGGTGAGATCAAAGGGTTTGTCGCCGTCACTGTGGCTGCTGAGGTTTCCCCGAGGAAATCTGCATGTGCACAAGTGCACACATAGATGTTGCGTTCAGAGTTTGTGCCCAGTGGCCAGATGCTTTGCTACTCGAACGTAACGGGATTAGGGAGTAGGTGCTTGCCAAAGTTGTTGGAGTCCAGCTGATAAGAACCTGCAGCCCTGCGGCGGGGCTGTCGTCAGCAGTGTGACCGAAGGCCACAAACCCAAGATCTCTAAAAACCATTTCTGTCCGTGTAGGTTGTGGTTAACAACCAGTCGTTTGGGTGTCTGCTGCGAACCCCGAAGCCCTTAAAGACCTTCAAGCCTGGAAGCACCGCCAGGAAGTGGCCGTGCTGGTCCCAACAGAGAGGCCTTCCCCAACCTCTCGCGACATCGCACATGCACCGGAGGCAGGGAAGGGCTGGAGGGGCGGCTCGGCACCACCACGTACGTACGGGTATACCCCTAAATCCCAAATCCCAAGTCGAAGCCCCGAGGCCTGGCAAGACCCAGCTTCCTTCAAGCCTGCCCCCCACCGGATCCTACCAGGTGCCCGTGCAAGGCCTGGGGCACGCAACGGCCTCAATCCTTGTCAGGTTGAAGGATCAGCTGGTGGCAGGCTTCTGCTAGTTCGGACGGTTTGGGGATTTCAGGGCTTCCAGGGCTTCCAGGGCTTTGGGCTACTTCTCGTGGTCCTTGTGTTGGGAGCTTGGTGGTCTTGCTTTCGAAAGGAGGTGTCTTGAGATTTCCGAAAGCAGCTTGGGGCTTGGGGTTCAGGACGGGGGTCCAGCAGCTTCAGGAGTTTTCGTCGGCAGTGGGCATGTCCTCCTCGGTTCGGACCTCGGCTGGGGACACCTTGACTTCACTGCGGGAGGTCGAGGACTTTAGGGTCAACTTGGGGCGCGTCATGAACCTTCAAGACGAACGGAACACGGAGGGCGCTTGGGGCATGCGCGAAAGCAGTTACCGCGCACTTTCCTCTTCTTCCTCACCCCTCCTCGGGTATTACTGCTACTCAGCGAGGATCGGCATGAATCGTCGTAGTGGTGGCACCGCCTTCGCCCCCTCGACATGAGATGGAGCCCATCAGATCCTACAACTACTCGCAGCCAGGTGGCTAGCTTTGTCCTGATGTGGACACGCTTGTCTTACGAAGCCCAGATTTTCACGACATAAGTGTAGTTCGACGACTGCTTGTTGGAACGGCTGTTGCCACAACAGTCGCAGGCTGCAAGTAGTTCCATTGCATTCAGTAGAAAGGGCTGGGTCAAGCAGAAACAAGTCTGCAACACTAGAGCATGCGGTGCAGACCCCGGTTTCTCGTTTCTAGTCATGAAGGAAGGCCTGCCTAAACAAGGCAGCTGTAAGCTCCGTCAGGCTGGGACCTTTTTTTTCTAGTAAGCTGTCAGTAGTTCCATTCCATTGTCTTAACAGTAGCAAAGACTGAGGCTAGTTACTAGTTTACAAGGCTTGCAAGAAACAATGCAGGTGTGAACTCCTTCAGCTTGAGAATAGAGAGGCCGCCACGCAGTCGCCCAGCGAGTTGCCGGTGCCCACAGAGCGACCGTCACCGACAGAGCCACCGGCAGGGGGCTGAATCTTCGAGTGCGTTGGCTGGGGATGGAGGGCTTATCGGGCTTTGATCTTTGGCGTGTTTGTAGGGAGTGCTTTTCCACTGAAGGTCTTTAAGGGTTTCGGGCTGGAGGGATTCCAGAGCCTGACTCTGTCACACGGCGGCAAGAGACTTGAGACAATCATAGCATGCCTACATTATGTAGCGCCAAAGGCACTTGGAAGGAACAAGTTTCAAAGATTTAAAAGTGAGTTGCCTTACATGTCGGGGCTTCCTCAAGGCCCCCCCCCCTCCCTCCAAAGAAGAAAACATGAACATGAATTCAATACTGCGAACATTCCAGCCTAAACGAATGACGGGCGCTGGCGAAATCATCTGGATTTGAGGTTCCGCGGGTTACCATGGGCATTGGCATGATTCTGTGCGGGGTTCTCTGTTCCAAGCATTGTTCTTAAACTTGAACATGCAAGAGAGAAACACATCATGATGACATCCCAAAACAAAAGCCGTACGCTTCAGGCTGACAGTCTGCCAAAGTTTCTCCGCCTTCTCCCAGGTGTGGCGCCCGACGCCCAAACTCCCAGCGGTTGCGGCCTGGACCTCGGAGCGTTTACAAGGTCGAGGGTGACAAGCGCGTGGAATAGTCCATAGGGCTTGGCTGCAACTAGTACCATCGAATGAACTGTCGTTAAGGCTCCAAAGACACTTTCCCCGCTAGGGCTTGAAGGGTCCTAAACCCTAGACGAAACTCTGAACGTGACCCCAAAATTCCAAAGCCCGAAGCCTGCCGGCCCTGCGGCCCATACCCTAAACATCTCCCATGGCGAGAGCGTGAACTGGTCGAATCCGCGCGCAGGAACCCATTGAACAAAAAATGCTGCACCTGCATCATGCGTGTCGCGAGTTTCGGCCCTTCATTATCATGAACCCTTACCACAGAATGCAGAGACGCACGTCTCCTCATCCTCTGAACAGGCTGTGGAGTCCGGAATGCTCGGTTCCTCGGTAGCTTGGCTGAGACTTGGGGCTCATCGAGCTGGTCAAAAGGTCTGTAGAGATTCGGAGTTCAGGAAATCTTGCGAGCCGTACTGCGATGAGGGGACAGAGGCTTAGAAAGCATTGTCGAAGTGTGGCCAAAGCTCTTAAGCCACGAGGTCCATAAGCGTCGGGAATATACGCTTTCGTGCTATTCTATTCTTTCGTGCTGATACTTTCTGGCAACTCAAATTCTCATAAGATACATCCGAGCTGCGAACCTTCATCCCGCCTCAATTCTCTGGGTTATGTCAGAAGTTCGCCACAGCCCCAACTTAGATCTGGTCGGGTCTTCGAAAGCTGGCCGCTAGCCTGATGCAGAGAACACGGTGCGAGTGCGAGCGGGCCGGCGGGCGGGTGGGGTGGGGTGAGCGGGGGCGGACGGGCAGATGAGCGGGCGGGAGGGCGGTTGGGTGGTTGGGTGGTTGGTTGGGTGGTGTGGGTGGTTGGGTGGTTGGTTGGGTGGGTGGGTGGCTGGCTGGCTGTGTGGGAGGCTCTCTCTCTCTCTCTCTCTCTCTCTCTCTCTCTCTCTCTCTCTCTCTATCTGTTTGCAGTGTGTGTGTGTGGGTGTGTGAGTGCCTGTGAGTGAGGGGTATCTGGTCACTCTTTGTCTTTGGTGTTTTTCTTTGCTTTTGTTCTTCTTCCGTTAGACGTTAGGGCTGTATTTGCGAGTTTGTTTATTTTCTGTGAGTGTGTCCCATGTCTGACCCATTTGGCAATCGTCCTGTTGTTGAGGTGATAGCCTAAGAAAAGAAAGTGGTAAGTCGCAACAGGGCATCATGACAGAACTTGTGCCGTGCTGTTTCAGCTTTACTTTCCGGGCCGCTTTCCAATCTGAATCGGCTGCAACTGAGCCATGTTACATCCATTCTAACCTACAAGTATACTCGTTCTTGCGCATCCGTTCACCCAAACCTAGCGCCTTGGCCCCGGAAGCCGTGCAAGAGCGCAAGTTCTACCTGCCTACACCAAGCCCTGAAAGCCCAAGTCGCCGATGTTGACCTTCAAGCCGAGATCCGCAATTGTAGCCGGGAACCACCCGTCGTTCTCCAACTCTAACGGCAAAAGGCCCTGGACAGTTCGGCTCTAGCATCAGGCCTGCGCTCGGAGTTTAAGGGCATGCGGCTTGGGGCTTCTGGAGGCTTTGGCGGCTTCAGCTTTCCGGTTGCAGAGATCTCCATTTCTGGTGCCAACACATGCAAACGTGGAGAGCACCAAGTTCTGCCCCGCTTAATGCCGTAGCGCTGTGGTGAAGGTCAGCAGCGCTCCCCAACGGAGATGCCAGTGCCGACGGACGTGCCGTCACCGACCACGCCCTGCGAGGATGAAGGCAACATTAGAAGGGAATCCTTACCACCAGAATCCGATCAATTTCCATAAGCTGTTGAAGTTTCAGTCCAGACTTGTCGGCTTTAACCTGCGTCCCCCAAATCTTCATGACCCGCACCTGTGCACGAGGTGAGACTGTAACGGCACCCCCGGTCGCCACAGTGGCGACCTCGGCCATCCTGCCCTTGGGGTTTAGGGGGTGCAGGGATGATGCTCTTCCAGTGTGTGCTGAAGATGCGGATTGTGACAGCAGGGGGCATCCGAGTCTCTTTTGGGGCCATGGAGGGCCCAGATTTCATGCTTTAACATTCAAGAAAAGCCATCGTTTAGCTGGCGAAGACATGGAGACGTGACAGCACGGATTTACGAGCAAAGAGGGTCCACGGCGCCAAGTAAGCTCAGCGGCGCCAAAGTGGCGTCAGTGGCATCAACAGCATCAAAGCCCGCCTAAGTTCTTAGCAAGATAGCAAGGCATTCTGGCAACACGTAGAAGCACGAGTGACTGCGCTGGGAGCCCTTCGGCCCAATGCTCGGAAGTCCCATGAAAGAAGCACCAACACGACATCGCCTTTGAGTACTTCTAAAATGCCGCCAAGTCCGTGATAGTATTGAGGCTTATGCATGTTGATTTTCTGAAGTGCCAACATGTAAAACATCTGTGGCGGCAAGCCTCGTGCAATCGGGCACATCGTGTCTCTTCCAGGCGAAGACCAGCAGCATCGAGAAGACCCTGACACACTCCCGGCCTGCCACGTCAGTAGTCCAGCACGGGACCCAGGCGTTCATGCTGTCTGCAGGCCTCCCGAACACCGTCCTGAGAATGCTAAGACCCCAACCAAGCTGTTAGCTGAAATAGTCCCTAGGAGTGTTGGGCCCAGCTCGCCTCCTTGAGGTCCTGGTTGGCCTTACGTGATGAGTAAATCAGTTGCAGCCGGAACATGTTTGGGCGCTACCTCTATCGTACTGTAGAGATGGACTTGTGCTGTTCTCTTTGGTGTTGGTGGGGTTACGCATCTGCTCTTTGACGACTGAGTCGTGAAAAGCTGAACCCATCTGAATTCAAACCGGCACCGCTATCGACGACCACACAGCCACCCAACCACGCAACTGCATAGCCACACGACCACGCGACCACACAACCACGCGACCACACAACACCAACGAGCAATCAAGTATCACACGCAAAGCCCCAAGCTTCATCTCCGTCAGGTCTTCGCCAGTGGACGTGCCCGTGCCGACCGCCAGGAGAGCGCTGATATTTGGGAAGAGAGATTCCTGGGGTCTGGTGTGAATTGCGGGGCGGTCCATGCCAACCGCAGAAGTTCTTCAAACCCTGCTATCCTAAGCAAAGAGTTCGCTTGGGGCAGACAAACTGGAGAGCCCAGCGTCCTGATCGCAAGCTCGTGCTTGTCTGGTCTTAGTGGTCGGTGCAAGCTGGACTCGGTTTTGACAATGCTTCACACGTCTGGCGAGCGTGTGGCTTTTGCCAAAGCCCGAGCGCTCGCTTCACAGGCCGTCTCCAACCTCCATGAATGAGGGTGAAGATGAGGAGGAGGAGGAGGTCGGTCCGGCCTTGAGTTCTCAGGGCTTTGCCACAGGGCTTGGAAGAGTTTGAAGCCTTTGACCACAGGCGTCTGAGGTGTAAGCGTGGCAGTGTTGCTCCCAGTCAAGGCCAGAGCCGTAAACAGCGCAAGACCCCGGGCCCTGAAGCGCCAGGCAGGTCCACCCTCTGCCCATCTCGGCCCTAAGAAAAAGGGGCTTAGGGTTTAGGGTTTAGGGTTTAGGGGCTTGAGCAGGCCATCGTCGGGCCGCTGCCGGATGCAGCGATGAAGCCGCCAGGACCACACGGGGGGAAGTTGGGGAAGGGCTTTGTCTCCTCAGACTCAAAGAGTCGGGATATAAACTTCGGAGCCAAGGATTATAGTAGAGGTGCCATTTAGGCAAATTGCCAGGGCTAAACCCCAAACCCGCACCTCGCGTAGGGAGACCAGCATGCGACCCGAGTTGAGGTCGAGATCTGGAGTGTTTTTGAACTGCGTCGTTGTGAAGCCGTTTAAAAAGATACTCTGTCCCGAGAGAGGCTCCGCCATCTCCGCCTAAATCTAGTCCGACAAGGCCCCGAAAGCAATCTCCCTCAAAGCAAGCACTGCGTGCCAGAACCTGGCGCCTTTGGCATCGCGCGCCTGCCACCGCTTCTTCGGAGTTTCAGGGAGTTCAGCAGTATTCAACGGCACTTCAAGGGGGAGGCGGAGTGGGGTAGGGTGGCACAGGGGAGGGGGGGGGGGGGGGGGGGGGGAGGGGGGGGCAGGGGGGGGGAGGGGGGGGTGTGGGGTGGGGGTAGAGGGCAGGGTAGAGGGGGCTGGGGGTAGGGCAAGACAAGTCATTTTTTATGAAAAGAGGGAGGGTGGAACAGGGGCGACGAGTGCAAGAACGGCTGGCAAAATCTGCTCGGAAGAAAAGACTGCACAAATTGGTTGGAAGAGTCGATTTTAGAAGAAGAAGACATGCTAATAGGGGCCCGAGAAACCTACAGAAACATGAGGATCCTACAAACAGGGTTTTCGGAATCCCCACTATAGGGCCCTGATACCCAAATAGCACGATCCTTATGTTTATGTGGGTTTTTGGGCCCCTAGTTAAGGGGATTTCGCAAACAGGCAAAGCCTGGTGGAAGTGAGCGGGCCCCTGAGAAAGAAACACTGTAAATGTCGCATGTGCATATGGAAGAGGGATTTCGCTGCTGCCAAAGTCTTGAAAAATCCATGGACTTCCTGGCCCCATAGGGGAGGGTCCTGAACTAACGCTTGAAAATGCAGGCCCCGGGGACCTGCATGTTGAATTTCAAGTTTCCGGACCCAGGCGAGAGCCCCAAATAAGAAACATATCGAATCTTAAAGTGCCAGGTCTTGGGGCTGGGGGCGAAGGGGACTTAACTTCTACACAACTTCTGAAAATTCTAGGTCCCTGAGGGTGGAACCTCAAGGACCCTATGTCCCAAAGGGAAGGGCGGGACCTGGAATTTTGAAAGTTTTGTTTGTTAAGAAGCTATAGCTCCCCAGGGGACTCTCAACCCGGTTCTTGCCTTTGTGGCCACCAAACTTGAGGTATCCCAACCAGGTTCTCTCCTTAGCGGCCACCAAATTTGAGGTATCCTAACCGGGTTCTTGCTCTAGTGGCCACCAAACTTGAGAGATCTCAACCGGGTTCTTGCTTGGCCACGCCACCCAACCGAGGTATCCCAACCGGATTCTTTCCTTACCTAGTACCAGGGCACGTCGTTTTGGAACTCGGGAAAGTGTCATTCGGGAACGTGCCGAAAAGACGCCGCCTGTGTTCTAAGTTGACGTCCGTGTCCAAAATGATGCTGCTCGTGTTCCAGACTAATTCTTCTTCGCTCCAAAGTGATGCTGTCGCGCTTGCGTTCCATATTGAATTCTTTCCATAGAGCCAGTCGCATCGACGGTGATGCCCACACGACTTCGTGATTTCTTTGATACGTAAGTCTCGGATGTCGGGCAGGGAGCACAGCACAAAGAGGAGTGTACATATGTATCAGACAGACTCATAGGGCTGCGACCGCGGGCGTGCGCGAATGAATCTTAAAGCCCTGAACACTGAGGCGATTGGCCCAAGGCGAGAACCATTGTCGGAGTGAGGGTTGCCTGCGTAGCACCATGCCCCTTACCATTCAGGTGAGCCTGCTAAGTGGCAGGACAGCTTCACTCGAAGCAGAAGAGGAGGAGTGGGTAGGCTCGTTCAACAACAGGGCACAGAAGACTCTGGAAGTTGGCAGGGGCCGACTCGTGGACTCTTCTGCAAGCATTCTGAACTCAGCAGCCACTCTTGGGGAGTCTAGGTTGCGGAGCGGTGATGTGCTCACCTTGCAGATGAGCAGCATTGTTCACACCAACATTGCTGCTTTTGCTGCGATCCTTGGCACCCGGCCGGGTGGGGGGGGGGCTGTCAGACGGCAGCTGCAGCATGTGCGACAGATCCAAGCATCTGGGGTGGGCGTTGCTGCTATACTGGGCGATGGGTCTGTTGTGACCTGTGGCCCTGCGGACTGTCGTGGTGTGCAACATCAGCTGATGGACGTGAAGCAGATCCAAGCATCTGAGGAAGCATTTGCTGCCATTCTGGGCGACGGGTCTGTGGTCACGTGGGGTTCCACTGACCATGGTGGAGACAGCAGTGCTGTGCAAGACCAGTTGAAGGACGTGCGGCAGATCCAAGCCCACAACACAGCTTTTGCTGCCATTCTCGGTGATGGGTCTGTTGTGACCTGGGGTGATGCTGACAATGGTGGTGACAGCAGTGCTGTCCAAAATGAGCTCAAGGGCGTGCAGCAGATCCAAGCTACCATGTCGGCTTTTGCTGCCATTCTGCGCGATGGGTCCGTTGTGACCTGGGGCAATGCAGCCCGTGGTGGTGACAGCAGTGTCGTCCAGCATCAGCTTAAAGACGTGCGGCAGATCCAAGCAAGTTTGGTGTCGTTTGCTGCCATTCGGGGCGATGGGTCTGTTGTGACCTGGGGCCGTTGTTTCAGCGGCGGCGACAGCAGTGACGCACAACATCGGCTGCAGGACGTGCAGCAGATCCAAGCTACCGACTTCGCATTTGCAGCCGTTCTGGGCGATGGGTCCGTCGTGACCTGGGGTGATGAAGGCAGCGGTGGCGACTGCAGAGATGTGGAAGACCAGCTCAAGGACGTGCGTCAGATCCAAGCTACCAGCGATGCTTTTGCTGCCATTCTGGGCGATGGGTCTGTTGTGACCTGGGGCGATGATGGCCGTGGTGGTAATAGCAGGGCCGTCCAAGGTCAGCTTAAGGACGTGCAGCAGATCCAAGCATCTCCGTTTGCCTTTGCTGCCGTTTTGGGCAATGGCACTGTTGTGACCTGGGGAGACAGCGACAGCAGTCTTGTCCAAGATGAGCTGCAGGGTGTGCAGCAGATCCAAGCCAACGGCTCGGATTTTGCTGCAATTCGTGTCGATGGTTCTCTTGTGACCTGGGGCCAGAAGCAGCGCTGACGACTTTGTAGGAACAGAAGCACAGCGTTTCTGCAGCGTCAGCACCCTTTGCCACAATCTCTAGCTTGAGGCAGCGACCGTTTGCAAGCATTTCTTTTGCAGGCTGCAGACAAACCGCCAGGTAATATCGTTTGCAGAGACCTTGTCCTGACATTCCTACTATGACATTTACCCACTTTGAAACTGGTGTCTAAGCCCTGTGTCAATACCCAGCTTTCAACATTCAAGCGGCTTCTGCCTCGCGAAAGACTAGCAGAGTGGCATATGTCGTCATGGACATTGGACTCGCGCGGGTTCATTTGTGAATCCTGCTGTAGGCATCCATTGAGGTCCTGGCTGTCGACAATCCATGAAGTGCACATTTTTTCCAATAACGGCATCGAAATGCTTTCGGTAGGAACGCGCTTCCCAGGACCTCATTCTTTTCTTTTCAGCTTGGGTATGTCAGGTGCCCGGAAGCTCCAGCCTCCGGGGGAAGTTCGAAAGCCATTTCCTGTGCCCTGATATCTTCAGCTCAACACCAGACACGAAGATTTGCAACGTCGTCCTGCAGAATGAGTGCAGGCCACAGACGCCCAAGGCCGCAAGCCGCCCGGAACCCTATGGAACATCCAACCTAAAAGCCTATAACCGGTCGAGCTGCTTCCCTGGTCGTGTCCTCTGAGAGTTTAAGATGAGGGCGTGGCCGGTGCACTGGTCCACCAGTTGCAGCAAAGGCACAGAATCAATCCAGGCATCCTGCGAACATTATCTAGGGTAGGTTTTGAAGGGTTGTTGAACTTGAGCATGTGTCAGTCGCTGGTGACTCGAGGCTTGCATGTGATCCTCTTCCGATGATCGGGGTGTGAGAGAGCTGCAACCCTGTGGATTCTGCTCCACAGCTATCATGCTGACTGTCGCTCCGAAGCGGCTAGCCGTAATGCTTCATGCAATGTCATGGTGGCCCATATTGCATACACCCTCAGTTTGTGTTGCTTGTGGTCTGAGTTAAAACGCACGGACCCTTGCGGCAGCAGGATGTTCGAATTCTTTCAACCGCTTGCGGCTTCATTGGCGCAGCAGCAACATCCTCCGGAAAACAGAAATCTTTGTCTGGGGCTTCGTGCCCCAAATTCTTCGCATGGCAGGGCGTATTCGAAGCCTGTGGGATCGACCCCTGGGGCCTTGACACGAACAAGGGGACTTGAGCGAGAATGGAGGAGTTTAGCTATATAGGGATTATGTAGGGATGGCAGACCAGTGCTTATTGCTTATAGGTTCGTGTATGATGTTCGCTGGTCAGGGCCCCAAACGGCACAGGAAGGGAGCTGTTCTCATGGAATGCTTCGGTGATGCGTCAGATGCCGTGGCTCATGGCAGAAAACAAGTTGCAGCACCTCACAGGGTTACTCAGGGGTTGAAACCAAGTGTCGATCTTCCGAAATCGGCTGTGTCGTGGGGTTCTGGTACACCTTAGGTCCTAGATTAGTGGCGCTAGCTGTGCGATGAAAAGAGTGAGGGGTGGAACAGGGGCGACGAGTACGGGAGAAACCCGACCAGGGTGGCAAGACAAAGCCAATTGGTAGCGCAGCCTTCTTACATATGGGGAGCTAGATCAGGGCTCGAGTCAGAGCTTGGGGAAGGGAGCTTGGGGCTTTTCCAACGCGCTGCACTTGAGCTCCCTCTGCATATGCCCGATTCTGATGAGGAGAACATCGGGCCGGGGCTTTGAGAGGCCCCTCTGTTAGGTAAAAAACCCGCATGACGTCTTCTTTCGGGTCTTGGCAGCTCTACCAACCGCCAACAACTTGTTGAAAAAAGCGGGCTCCACCGACCCTGAGCTTCCGAACAGTCAATGTGAGCAGCTGAAAGGGGCCATTCGATAGCAGCGTGAGATGGAGAAGGGCCGTGCGCGCGCCAGGCATTGGGAGCAGGCGATGCTGAGGCCGAGCCTAGAGCTCTGCCGCCTTGTCATCCGATGACCGCGCGCAAGCCCCCGACTTCGCTCAAGCAACTTTGCGGGGGGAGGGGGGGGGGGTTTGAGGAGTGTAGGTAGGAAGGGACACCAGCCAAACAACCACCACAGTTACACCACTTCCCAACACCTCAGACATCCAGTCAAACCTACTCAAGGTAATGTATAGATTGCCGGGCAGAAGGCCTCTCAAAGAAGGCGAAAAACTCATAAGGGAAAGGTTTCGGGCTTGCGGGGAGTAAATCATGGGAGACTACACTACCCCCCCCACCCTAGCAGCCTTATTTGGGCTTGTTTTGGGTTTTGGGGTTTGCGGGTGTTCGGGTGGGGTAGTCTGGGATCCACCATGTATGACAGTATTGAAGGCTCAACGTCACGGGATTTTAGCTTAGTTTGCTCTCTTTGACCCCTCCAACGGTTCAACTCTTCTTTCTGGGGCGGGACGGCGCGCACAAGGGATTTGTGCTTGCTTGAAGACTCTTTAAAAGCCGAAGTGCAGGTGCCAGCGCCGAAGGAGTCTGCGCTGGCAGACAGTGCCTGGCATATGCCCGAGTTGCGGGTTTATTGAAGCAGCCCCATGTGCCTGTGAACTTCACGGGCTGTGGTTTCAAGAGCCCCGAGGTTGGGAGTTCAGGGGCATAGGGCTCGGGGGTTCTCTGCACACATTCTTGGGGCGCAGGGGTTTGGGCCTTGAAAAGGATCTCGAAGGCTTGCAGGCAGAGGAGGTGAAAGCAGGGATTCTGCAGCAAGGGGCGAGTCATCTCCTTGTCGCAACTTGGTGTGTGCAGTGTAGGTTTCCAGCAAGCACGTGTCCAAACCACCGAGGTGCAGATTGGACTTTTCGCACCCTAGGCTTTCCAAAAAGAGGCTCAGTAGCAGCAGTCAAAGTACAACCACCAAAGTGCAGCTACCCAAACCTTGAGCGTTTGTCGACGAAGTCAGTTTGCGAGTTCGAGCTCCAGAACCCCATCCCGTTAACTCTTTGCCCACACCCTGGGCCATCTAGATCCGAACCTTGAGGTCAGAGTCCGCGCCTGAACGAACACCGACGGAGCTGCCCGAGGTGCACGGGGGCGGTGGGTCCCAAGCGGTCGAAGCACTTTGTTCAGGGGCCCATGCCTGCAGGACATGCCCGTGCCGACGGACGTGCCTTCGCCAACCTCCTTGCGTTCCGAGGACGAGGCGTGCGTTTTGGGCTTGGGGATGTGGTTGATTGCGCTTCTGCCCTTACAGATCTCAAAGGCTGGTTGGGCTCATTGCCGACAGCAGGCTGTTCAACACTGTGCGGCACGGCTTTCAGCTCTGGATTGGGTTTGCTCGCACGCTGCCCTACGTTCGAACTCCTTGCAATTGGGGGGACACTGTTCCTCAGAGGCCGCTCTCCACGCCCCCCGCATCCCAAAAACCCTTCGGGTTGTGAGAGAGCGCGAGAGGCAGCGCATCACCGAACTGCCTCCGAACCCCCCAGCAGGCGGACACCATCGTCGAGCAGGTCGGCACCTTGCCGAGGCCTTAGACGCTGAACTTTGGATCGGCCCAACCGATTGCACAAAGCCACACAGCCCTCACAAGATGCAGTTGGGATCTGTGTCGGGACTTCAGATTCTGCATTTGGATTTTGTGTGTTCCGGTGTGCCCCCGGCATGGTGAAATCTGTGGGTCTAGTTTCAGGGCGTGGGAACGCACTGTAGGCTGGTTGCGGCGTGCCGTTCGGCTTGCCAGATGCATGGTCCAGCTCATTATGCCCTTTCAGTTCTTGGACCTGATTGTATGAGGATGCTTGTGTTAACGAGGGAACTTACACCCCTCAGACAAGACGTGTTTCAGTTTCGTCGTCGATTTTAGCAGGAGAGTGGATCAGGTCCGCTCGGTAAAATTTTTGAATCTGCTCGAAATGGCTCGTGACCTTGTACGAACTTCCTGGAGGTCCTCGTCATAAAAAAAATGCTGGCTGCAAGCCCCGAACAATGGTGCCTCGAAGCAGTAACCCAAACACCTCCCCCAAGTTGCCGGCATGCTGAGGCCTACGCAGACATTGGTGGCCCCTTCATCCGAGGCACCCGGACGGGCTGGTAGGTGCTGGCTGTCAGGCTGCCGATTCTGGGCTGACGAGTAGACCTCCTCAAGCCTGGCCCAAGCTTGAAAAGAAGGTTGGGTACCTGAGAGGTGGGACTCTAGCGGGGTCACCGTGCTGAAGGGTCCACAAGGGAGAGCGCGCTAGCTGTGAGCACACCAAGTATGTTGCAGGGAGGTTGGCTGCTTGACGCTGCTTGCAGCAAGTCGTAGATGGCAGGGTCGGGCACACTTAGCCACGTTGCAAAGTCCTCCGCCAGACTTCAAGAACCCCACAGAAAGAGGTTCATCATGTGCGCAGGCGCGTGCTGGGGTCGCTGCACATTCGGAGGATGAGACTGCTGAGACGAATGCGAGTAGCCCAGCCTTGTCGCAGTGAAATGTCCCTTCGAGTTTCAAGTTTCAGGGTTTTGGGTCAGCGAGACGTATCAGGTGACTCACAGCCTAGGAGGGGTAACTCACGACTTGGATCTTCCGAGTTTTCGCCTTTCATGGGTTTGGGAGGTGGTTCAACTTGCACGGGCAACAAGGTTCAGGAGACATGGGTGCGGGACGGGATTTGGACCCGAGGTTCCCGGCGTGCCACAGGCTTCGGCAGCGGCCGGATCGAGTGTCTTCATGCAGCGGCCTCAACATCGCCCGACATCGCTGGGGGACATAGGTAGTTACGGCTAGTTAAGGTTTTTTTCGGGGTTCGCAGAAACACAGGGGCATTGAAGTCCTTGGGTGCCCAGGGGTTCAATCGCTTGTTGTCAGCACACTGTTGATTTAGCTTTGACTTCTTGAACCCCAAACCCGAAGCCTAAGTGTTGAAACTGAACACTTATACTTCAGGTCATTGAGGCACTGGGATGGAAGAATCTCCAAGCTGAGGGCGCTAGGATTGTTATGGATGCGACCAGGGCATACCAGTTTGCGACAGGGTGCTTAAGTCGGGGGGTGGAGAACCCCCGAAGCCCGAAAACCCCTAACCAACTCCCACAACTCTAATCCGAATGACCCTTCAAAGAACCCTGAAGTCCTGAAGGTGGACACCTAAGCACCCGCATTGGCTGTCGCGCTGACAGGTCGGATTCTGGCCTATTGCCCTCACCCACGGACATGCCGGCAGGAAGTCCCAGCAATGAGGGCATCAGGACTGGTGTTTCGAGCTGGGTTTGTCTCCAGTCCGGCCAAGTTTTCTTCCCTGTGGGGATTCAAAGTGGAGGTATTTAAGGCATTTGCTTTGCCAGATTGTCTCTGGCTTGCTAATTGTAAACGCTTGCGCGCGCCGCCTCGGCAGCCGGGCCGGCCAGGACAGGAAAGAGGGTTTCGCAAAAAAAGGGGAGGAAGGGCAGCGAGGTCAAAGCGGGGAGGGGGTGGGGGGGGGGGGGGGGGGGGGTGGGGTGGGGGGGGGGGGGGGGGGTGGGGGGGGGGGGGGGGTGGGGGGGTTGGGGGGGTTTTGAGGCACCGACAGGCGGGACCCTCCACGGCATCGGTTTCCTCCAAGCGATTGGGGGGGTCCCACAGGGCAGGGGGGGGGGGGGTGGGTGGCGTCAAAAAATTTGGCATGGGGAAGGGTTGGGTAGGGGGAAGGAGGCCCGATCCGGGTCTGCTTGTTCCAGACGCTTCTCGGCAGGAAGCCGAGGCGAATTTGCTTTACCAGATGTCTCTGGCTGGTTGGTGTACCCGTTGATGCCCAAACTTTAGATACCGTCCTTCAGATAGATGTGGCTGAGCCGAACGAAGCCCGAAAACCTGCAACTCTGGCACTTCGCAGCCACCATCCCCCCCCCCCCCCAGCTGAGGGCCCTTCGGGGGACTTGGGGCTCATGTGGATTAGGAAAGTAACCCTAAACCCTAAACCCTAAACCCTAAACCCTAAACCCTAAGCCCTAAACCCTAAACCCTAAACCCTAAACCCTAAACCCCACATCCTGGAGCCGCGGAGCCCTTTGCCCAGAAGCTGACCGAGGTTCCGACAGAGCTGCCCTCCCCCACGTTCAGCGCTCGGCATAACTGGCGGACGTTTGTGATTGAGTCTGAACCCACGGTGAGGCCCGAAGTGTCACAGTCGTTGGGCGTAGGGATTTCAATTTGGGATTTTCAGTGTTTGTTGCTTGCAGCAGGGCACTCCCTGTTTTCTTGGAGCGCGCCCTAGACCCTGAAACCCCTGCAAGCTCCCCGCAAGCTCCGCGACGCGCTCTCAACCCTGAACCTTTTGCATAGCATACAGTGTGCAGAGTGCAGTTTGGGGTAAATGTGGGGGACACAATGCAGTCAGGGGTAAGCTCGCCGTGCTTCCCGTAATCCGTGACAGGGGTTGTCAACACGCCGCGCTTCAGAATCAGGATCTAATGTTAGGAACTATGTGAGAAGAATCGCCGGATGTAGTTGAAGTCGTAAAGTAGTAAAGTAGCAAGGTAGTAAAGTAGTATAGTAAAGTAGTAAAGTAGTAAAGTAGTAAAGTAGTAAAGTAGTAAAGTAGTAAAGTAGTAAAGTAGTAAAGTAGTAAAGGAGTAAAGGAGTAAAGTAGTAAAGTAGTAAAGTAGTAAAGTAGTAAAGTAGTAAAGTAGTAAAGTAGTAAAGTAGTAAAGTAGTAAAGTAGTAAAGTAGTAAAGTAGTAAAGTAGTAAAGTAGTAAAGTAGTAAAGTAGTAAAGTTTGTAAAGTTGTAAAGTAGTAAAGTAGTAAAGTAGTAAAGTAGTAAAGTAGTAAAGTAGTAAAGTAGTAAAGTAGTAAAGTAGTAAAGTAGTAAAGCAGTAAAGTAGCAAAGTAGTAAAGTAGTAAAGTAGTAAAGTAGTAAAGTAGTAAAGTAGTAAAGTAGTAAAGTAGTAAAGTAGTGAAGTAGTGAAGTAGTGAAGTAGTAAAGTAGTAAAGTAGTAAAGTAGTAAAGTAGTAAAGTAGTAAAGTAGTAAAGTAGTAAAGTAGTAAAGTAGTCAAGTAGTAAAGTAGTAAAGTAGTCAAGTTTGTAAAGTAGTAAAGTAGTATAATAAAGCAGTAAAGTAGTAAAGCAGTAAAGTAGTAAACTATTAAAGTAGTAAAGTAGTAACGTGGTAAAGTAGTTGAGGTCTGCAATGGAGGAGGCAGATGTGTCTGGCGAGGTGGCAGCTCGGGGCCAATGCGGGGAGAAGAACTATGGTTCGGGCTTTGGGGCTTTGGGGTTGAAGGCCACGCTGAACGCAAGACGTTTGAAATGGAGTTCCTTCAAACACAATTCGGAAAGCCTAAGACCTGCAAGTCCCGCCAATGCCCCTCCCCCCCCCCCAACCAAAGCTTACCTCTTAACATTGGCAATATATGCGAAAGGCGGCGATACAAGCCCCATGCAGACAGACCCAAAAGCTGGCACGAAACCGTAAAGCAATACTGTGAACACACAGACAGCTCATCTGTGCGTGAACAAGCCCGGTACAGGAACACCATTACAAGCCCTTCCTTCAACAAAGTTGATGTCCCCCCACCTTCCTCCATGAGACGGAGCCTTTTTCTTAATTCATCATCCCAGAATGTCTTGCTATGATTTAACATTGTTCTACTGCCAGTCGGGTTGTTCATTGACACCATTTTATCACAGCAGCAATCGCAATGCTTTGAACCGTGGTGAAATAAACGTTTGAGGTAGAACGCACAATCTGAACGAATGGCATGTTGAATACCAATCCATGTCCTGAGCTGCAAAACGCAGTTGGAGTCCCGATCCAGAAGCAACCGGCAGCCTGGGCAGGAGCTCGTCACGACTGCCCCGCCTCCGACGGCCCCGACGGCACTGGTGCAGGAAGCGCTGGGGACCGAGACCCGAGATGTGAAGGAACCGTCGGGGTTCAGTGCTCTCTCGCGCGAGAGCCAGGCCAATCACTCAATTCAGGGGGCACCTGAAGATCTCGATCGCTCTATAGGTGGACAAGTAGAGTTCAGCATGAGGGTTTTAGGATTCCGGCTTGGGTTTTAGAGTAGCTGTGAGGTTTTGCTTTTGGTCTTTTGGTTGCGCTGCCAAGACGGGGCGAGTGCTCGTTGGCCTTCTTGTCGCAGGCAGAATGCTTGGGAACCAGGTTAGGGATGCTTTGACTATCATTAAGGCCGCCTCCCAGTGCGGAGAGTACTTTGAAATGCTGGTCTCTTAACCTTCGCAGACTCCAAACCTCGTGCCCGAAGTCCAGCAGAAAGCCCCGAAACTGCTTGCAGGCCGAGACTCTGCAAGCTTTCCTGCCAAGGCCCCCAGATGCAGATTTCCCACCTCCCATGCCGGAGTCCGCGATGCCGTCGCCGGAAGCTTACGAAAAGAAAGCAGGTCTCAGGGCTCTCGATCCGCGAAAGCTTCAAACACTTCACCAGACTGCTTCGGCAAGAGGAAGACCTCCGTGCAGTTTCAGGGCAAGCCCCGTGTTTCTTGTTGCTTAGATGTATGGGTACTTCACGTGGAGCGTTTCCCAGTGCAGGCAGAGAGGGAAGCTACAGCCGAAATGGACCCTGCCCACGAAAAAGAGCGGTGAGCTGCTGGCTCCTTTGTGTACA
Organism: Symbiodinium natans; assembly: GCA_905221605.1. Classification (NCBI taxonomy): domain Eukaryota; class Dinophyceae; order Suessiales; family Symbiodiniaceae; genus Symbiodinium; species Symbiodinium natans. The sequence continues at coordinate 26,605 of CAJNDS010002366.1, forward strand.
GGGCTTGCCTCCAGCCTAACGTCGACCCGAGATTTCGAGCTTTGGACTTCGCTTCCACAGCGTCTGCTTTGCTGCGCGTTGCGGGGCGGGGGGGGGCTTACATGTGAGCATTGCGCTGCATCAGAGGTCGGTCGCAGGGTCGCCTACTGCAGCGGCCTCTGCGTGCTGCTACATGGGCAGCTTCAAGATGCTTCAAGACTAGGGCAGTTTTGCATGCACTCTTTGTCATCCGAGTACCGAGCGTGGCTTCATGAGTTTGTGCTTCAGCGATCTTCGCCAAGCAGACTTGTCCAGTATCGGCATCCATGGAGACATCGGGATTTCGGGTTGAGCCCAGGAGATGCCGGTACCCGTGCAAGAAACGGACGACGAGGCGCGCATGGTCGGTTTAGGCTTTCCATAGTCTATAGGAGGCAGTGCGTAGGCTGGTAGGGGAATCAGTAGTGAACTGCAGACAAGAATAGCATCGGACTGCCAAGAGTCCGTTCAACTGATGAAGTGCTTTCTCATGTCCTGGATGGTATAGCTTTGCTTTGTGGACTGAAAGGCCGAAGCCATTAACAACAACGCACCAGCAGCTTGTTCACACGGGAGGGAACAACCAAGCAAATACCCTAGCAAAAAAGCTTCCATCTTTTGCATGGCGAGAGGTCCCAAGCGACTAGTCATGACCGCTCAACAGGTTTCCATGGCCGAGCTAGTGAAAACAAGACAGATGCATGAAACCTGTAGGCAAAGATCCTGGTTTTACGTTTCGAGGCATGGCGAGCACGTCTCAATAAGTCAAGAAGATAGTCTGGACTGTTGATCCAGCAGAAAAAAGATGTATGAGATGAAGAGTGGCAGGAACGCTTCGACGCTCACTCGCAAACTTTGACACACATGATAGATGTGAATGATGAATGAACCCAGGAGTGACTAAATTGAGGCCATAGACTTTACCACATTATGAGATTGAGATCATAGGAATAGAAATAGAAATAATAACAGTAGTAGTAATAATCATAATAGCAATAGTAAGAATAACAATAAAATTAAAGAGCTGAACCCAAAGCTCGGCCGAAGCTCCCAAAGTCTGAGCCCAAGCCCAACGCAATCCTAGGCGGCACGGGGAAGGAGGCTGGAGACCATGGGGTGGGGGGCGAATGGGGGCTTACGGGGTCAAGGGAGTCAGGGGTTTAGGGTTTAGGGTTTCGGGTTTAGGGTTTTACGGTTCGGCTTTGAACAATCTACAGGGCATGTTTGTTGCAGGTTATTGTGTTTCATGTTTAAGGTTGCATGTGATGACAAGGTGAAAAGCTAAGGCTTCCGTTGCGCATGCCAGGCTAGCGAAAGCAGAGTGCGGATCGGGAGACTGAGTAGAATGAGCGCACTCATCAGGGTTGCTGGTCTCAGTTTATGGTTTCTGGTGGATGAGTTGAGGGCACAAGGGACCCATTCTGCGGATCCGCGGCACGAGTGGTTTAGGAGCCGAGTTTCGGCTTAGGGTTTCGTGATTGAGGTTTTAGGGTTTGAGTTCAGGGCTTGAACAGCTCCACAGCCATCAATGCTAATTCCACTGACTGGCCCCCTTGCCACGTTACCGTCTTATTCTGTAGATCAACCACAAAATGCTACAGCAACACCCCAGCTCTCGAATTGTTGACCAGGCACAAGAAGCGCATCACGAGGTCGTCGCCCACGGCCTCGCCAGCAAGTATTCAATGTTTTCTGGAAGAGATGTGCATAACATTAAACGCCTATTTCGTACAGACAGCAGAGAGAGATTGCCTAGAGCGGCCACTGGCCCGACAACGCTATGGTTTGCAGTCTCTGTTTGCTTGATCTATTTCTCGTTTTGTTGGTGCTTTGTTTCCGGCTGTACTGAGTTGTTGTGTGTGTGTGGGGGGTGGGGGGGTGGCGGGGGGTGGGGAGGGGAGGGGGGCGGCAGGGGGTAAGGGGAGTTTGAGAGAAAGCAAATCTGAATGACAGAAGTATAACGCATGAAGGTGGCCTTCCGAGCTTCTGCGCCCAAAGTCCAGTTGCTTTGCCACACAACTCGAGGGGCGTTGCACAGGGTTACTTAGGGGTTAAAACCAAGTGTCGATCTTCCGAAATCGTCTGTTTCGTGGGGTTCTGGTACACCTTAGGTCCCAGGTTAGTGGCGCTAGCTGTTCAAGCGTTGCTGCAGTTACTGTTGTTTTATATTGAATCTTTCGTGATTGCAACTGAAATCTCCACGTGTCCGGCGGCTAAGTTTTGCTTCAAAGAGTGGCCGTTGCATCTTGAGCTGCACTCCTAAAAAGCCATCATTATGGACTGCACGCCGCATAGATTTTGATGATATGCTTTGACATGCTGAACGGTCCTCATGAAAAGTGCTGCCTCGGTGCTCGGATTCTCTGCTGTCCTACTAAACTTGAGTATCCTGGGCTCTTGTCTTAGTGACCGCGCCGCTAAACTTGAGGTATCCCAATTGGGCTCGGCCCCAAAAGGGGAGGGTCCTGGACTAAGGCTTGAGAATGCAGGTCCCGGGGACCTGCATGTTGAATTTCAAGTTTCAGGTCCCAGGGGAGAGCCCCAAATATTAAACATGTCGAATCTTACAGTGCCAGGGCTGGGGGGCGAAGGGGACTTAACTTCTGCACAAACTCTGAAAATTCTAGGTCCCTGAGGGTGGAACCTCCAGGACCCTATGTCCCAAAGGGAAGGGCGGGACCTGGAATTTTGAAGGTCTTTATTTGTTAAGAAGCTATAACTCCGCAATGGGGGACCTGAATTTCTAATTCTTTCATAGATCAGGCTCGGGGGGCGTGGGGGGACTCTCATTTCCTTAGCGGCCACCAAATTTGAGGTAGCCTAACCGGGTTCTTGCTTAAGTGGCCACCAAAAGTGAGGTATCTCAACCGGGTTCTTGCTTGGCCACGCCACCCAACTTGAGGTATCCCAACCGGATTCTTTCCTTACCTAGTACCAGGGCACGTCGTTTTGGAACAAAGTGTCATTCGGGAATGTGCCGAAAAGACGCCGCCTGTGTTCCAAGTTGACGTCCGTGTCCAAAATGATGCTGCTCGTGTTCCAGACTGATTCTTCTTCGCTCCTGATGCTGTCGCGCTTGCGTTCCATATTGAATTCTTTCCGTCGCATCGACGGTGATGCCCACACGACCTCAGGGAGCACAGCACAAAGAGGGAGTGTATATATGTATCAGACAGACTCATAGGGGGCTGCGACCGCGGGCGTGCGCGAATGAATCTTAAAGCCCTTGAACACTGAGGCGATTGGCCCAAGACGAGAACCATTGTCGGAGTGAGGGTTGCCTGCGTAGCACCATGCCCCTTACCATTCAGGTGAGCCTGCTAACCTCACGGGATCAGGGAGTAGATGTATGCCAAAGTTGTTGGAGTGGCCGAATCACCAAATGTGTTCCCGGCACATGGAGGTCGTTTCGTTGTGGACGAAGTCCGGCTGTGTGGTGCATGGGATCAACCATCTGCAGCTGGTGAGAACCTTCAGCCATGCGGTGTGGCCGAAGCCACAAACCCAAGACTAAGAGCTCTAAAGACGTGCATTCTGCAATGTACAGTAAGACGGGCATTCAAAACTCGAGAGACAAGCTGCAATTTCTGCCGTTTGGGGTTGTTGTCAACAATGACGGGGGGCCAGTCGTTTGGGTGTCGAGCTGCTGGTAACCCCGAAGCCCTTAACGACCTGCAAAGCCTGGAAGCACCGCCAGGAAGTGGGTGTGTTGGTGCCAACAGAGAGGCCGTCCCCAACCTCTCGCGACATCGCAGATGCACCGGAGGCAGGGAAGAGGATCCATGCTTCAGGTTTATTGCTGGGTCTGTATGCTACGGTTGCTTTACAGTATACAGGGGTGAACTGTGAGTTCAGTATCTGTGCCTCAACAGCACACGCCGAAAAGCACTCCAGCATGAGACCTTGCTTCTCACAGGCCCCCTGATAAGCTCTCAGCGTCCAAAATACCAGCCCAAGGCTCCCCGTCCAGGCCCTCAACCCAAGATCCTCAAACCGAAAGCAGCGATGTTGTTGGGATGTCTTTCCAGGGTCTTGAAGTTCAGGACGTGGCTGCAAGCCCTTAGTTTCGCCTCGCTGCAGGGCTGCAGGGTTCTGAGGTTGGTGCACGTGGCCTCCCAGGGAGCACTAAATCGAGGAGCAGGAGCTGCTGCGATAACGTTTTTTTCGGGAGGGCTTCTACGAAGTGATCTTGCTGCGAGACGACGGACGACCTCGCTATCATTATGCTATCATTGGCAACCACGCCTGGATCGAGCTCCGCAGGGCCAGCTCGGCGCCACCACGTACGTACGGGTAATTCTGGGGTCGGAAGAGTTACGAATAGTATTCCCTTATGGATCCTTTATAAGTATACGAAGATCGTCCCCCCCCCCAAAAAAACCCTATTCCAATTATACTAAGGCCCCTGTATGGCAAGTCCCAAGTCGCATCCCCCACCGTATCCTACCAGGTGCCCGTGCAAGGCCTGGGGCATGCGAGGGCCTCGGTCCTTGTTAGCTTGAAGGATCAGCTGGTGGCAGGCTTCTGCGAGTTCGGATGGTTTGGGGCTTCCAGCACTTCCAGCGGGTGCCAGGGCTTACCGTAGAGTAGACCTACTGACCTACTGGAGGCTTCTGGTGTTGATGCTGTTGAGGGGTTCAGGGCAGCTTAGGGGTTGGTCTCACGGAAGGAGGTGTCTTGTGATCGCCGAAAGCAGCTTGGGGCCTGGGGTTGAGGACGTGGTTTCGGGGGCCTGGGCTGTGATCCCCCTAGAAGTACAACCTCATGCCGTACTCTCAGAGAAGCCCAGCAGCTTCAGGAGTTTTCGTCGGCAGTGGGCATGTCCTCCTCGGTTCGGACCTCGGCCGGAAAAATCCTTGACTGCGAGAGGTTGAGGACTTTAAGATAGATTTGGGGCGCCCAGCGAACGTTGAAAGCGACCTTTCTCACCCCTCCCCGGGTATTCCTGCTACTGGCATGAGTCGTCGTATCGGCACCGCCTTCGTTCTCACATGAGATGCAGCCCATGGCGCATTTGTCTTGCGAAGCCCTCAGATGTCCGCGATGTCAGTGTGGTTCGACGAGCTGTTGCTGCCACAGTTGTAGGCTGCAAGTAGTTCCATTGCATTCAGTAGAAAGGGCTGGGTCAAGCAAAAGCAATTCTGCTACTGTAGACAGAAGACTTGGATGTTGCAACAGAGGGGACACGCTGTGCAGACCCTAGTTACTCGTTTCTAGTCATGAAGGAAGGCATGCCTCAACAAGGCAGCTGTAAACTCCTTCAGCCTGGAGCTGCTACTGCTACGTGGTAGTAAGCTGCAAGTAGTTCCATTCCATGGTCTCAAGTAGAAAAGACTGAGGCTAATTACTAGTTGAGAAGGCCTGCAAGAAACAATGCAGGTGTAAACTCCCTCAGCTCGGGAATAGAGAGGCCGCTACGCAGTCGCCGAGCGAGTTGCCGGTGCCCACAGAGCGACCGTCACCGGCAGAGCCACCGGCAGGGGGCTGAATTTTGAGGCCTTGTCTGTTTAGGACGAATCCTCTCGGGTGCGCTGGCTCGGGATGGGCTTCTCTTGGGCTTATAGGGCTTTGGTCTTTGGCATGTTTGTAGGGAGTGCTTTTCCACTTCGGGTCTTTAAGGGTTTCGGGCTGGAGGGATTCCAGAGGCGGCAAGAGGCTTGAGACAATCATTGTACCGCCAAAATTGGAACAAGTGCTTGTCTTGCTTCCCGCGGCTCCCCTCAGCCCCCCCCCCCCCCTTCCCCCGGTTTGAAAAATTTCTGAATATAGGGTTTAGGGTTTAGGGTTTAGGGGATAGGATTCAATACTTCGAACCGGGGAGGGGGGGGGCAAGGGGGGTGTGGGGGGAGGTTTCGGGCTGATAGAGGGGCTGTTGGTTGGGTTGCGGGGGCTACCCCACTCTGACACCTTGCTGGGGGCGAGGTTTCGTGCCTATAAGGGGATGTGGGGCTATCCGGCCCTTTCATCTGCTTCTGTTCTTAGATGCTTCATAAACTATTCAAAGAGCAAGGTGTGTATCAATTGCTGGAAATATTCCCAATCTTAGCGCGGGACTCTGTGGGTTTGGCTTCTATGTGGATGGGCGCTCCAATGAAACTTTGCGAGGTTCCCTGGCGGATGAGCACTGGCTGATAGCCTGCTAGAGTTTCTTCGCCTTCTCCCAGGTGGGGCGCCCGACGCCCAAACTCCCGGCGTCTGCCGCCCGGGCCTCGGAGCGTTGAGTCTCAAAGGCCCCAGAGGAAACGTGTGGAATAATCCGATTGGGCTTGGTCGTAGGTGGTGCCATGAAGGAGGCTTTCAAGACCCTTTCCTTGCTACTTGAAAGGTCCGAAACCCTGGAAGAACCTAACCCAGCACCCAAGTCTGTAAATCTGACCCGAAATCCAAAGCCCGAAGTCTGCCGGCCCACAGCCCGTACACGAACCCCACAACCCCAAAAGACCCCCCAAGCAGGCAAGCACATATGAACTCGTCCAAGCCCGGAACAGGAACCCATTTAACAACACGTCGGCGCACCTGCCCTAAACCCTAAACCCTAAACCCTAAACCCTAAACCCTAAACCCTAAACCCTAAACCCTAAACCCTAAACCCTAAACCCTAAACCCTAAACCCTAAACCCTAAACCCTAAACCCTAAACCCTAAACACCTGCATCATGCGAGTTTCGGCCCTTTTATCATGAGCCTGAACCTGAGCATGCAGAGACGCTCGTCTCTTGGTGCTCTTGCCAGGCTGTGGAGTCCGGAATGCTCGGTTCCTCCGTAGCTTGGCTGAGACGCGGGTTGTACTGTGATGAGGCGACAAAGGCTTAGAAAGCAATGCTGAAGTGTGGCCAATTTCGTGCTGGTGCGTTCTGGCCACCCAAACTCACATAATATACCAAAACGAGCTACGAACCTTCATCACGCCTCAATTCTCTGGGCTGCTATACGAGAAGTTGCATCGCCTGGTTCGCCCGAATTAGATCTGGCCGGGTGTGCGGGTGCGCGTGAGACTCTTTGGTTCTTTGGTGGTCTTTTTTGCTTTTGTTCTTTCCTTAGACGTTAGGGCTGTATTTGCGAATTTGTTTGTTTCTGTGACTGTGTCCCGCGTCTGACCGGTTTGGCAATCGTCCTCTTCTTGAGGTGATTGCCCAAGAAAAGAATGGCAAGCCGCAACAGGGCATCGTGACAAAACTCGTGCCGTGCTGTTTCAGGCACTTTAGCCATTCTACATCCATTCTAACCTACTTGTACCGGTTCTTGCGAATCTTGCGCATCTGTTCACCCAGCTCCGGAAACCGTGAAGGGAGGCAGAGCAGGGACCCCTCTCCTCAATTCGTCTTGGCCTGTCTTGGCATGAAGCACCAGTTCTACCTGCCTACACCGAGCCGAAAGCCCAAGTCGTCAACATCACCCTCAAGCCGAAATCTGCAGCTGTAGCCCGGAAATGGCCGAGACAGAAGAGTCGATTGGGGTGGGGGGAACCGAACCACCCGCCGTTCTCCAACTCTACTCGCAAAAGGCCCTGGACAGTTCGGCTCTCGCATCAGGCCTGCGCTCGGAATTTAAGGGCATGCGGCCTGAGGCTTCTGGAGGCTTTGCGGGATTGTGGCGGTTTCAGCGTCTTCGGTTGCAGAGATCAAGATTCAGGGGTGCCCAAGTTGGCTCGCAAACCTTGAGCTCGAAGACCGGGTGCTCGGCGCAGGGCACGAGTGTCTTCTAAAGTGGCTCAGATCCTCATGTCTGAAGATGTCTGCAGTCGCCTGCGCTTAATGCCATATGGCGGTGGCCGCGGTGGTGAAGGTCAGCAGCGCTCCCCGACGGAGATGCCAGTGCCGACGGACGTGCCATCACCGACCACGCCCTGCGAGGATGAAGGCAGCCATAGGAGGGAATCCTTTCTTTCGAGTCATGCGTTCCTTTCAGACTGGTTGGCTGTTTGATCTTGGGTACAAAAACTCCATCGCCAACGTCCGCTGCAGCAGCAACAAGACCAGCAACGAGACCAGCCACAAGACCGGCAACAAGACCCGCAACAAGACCAGTGACAAGAGCAGCACCAGCAACACCGGCAGCAACAGCACGAACAACAAGAACAAGGGGTGGGATCGGCAACGACAGTGACAGCCACTGCAAAAGCAACAACAGCCACAGAAGCCACCAAAGCTACAAACACCACAACCGCCACAACAGAAGATTACATCCACCAACCCAAATCCTCGACTCCTTGCACCTCTAGAAAAATACCGTGCTTAGGGTCGCGCTGTTTTGGCTTGTTTTTGCCAATGGCCAGCGGGCTTGTGTAAGCTAGATAGAACTGTGAGAAGCACAAACCAAAACATATAGCTTCAGACAGCCTTTTTGAGGGAGGGTTGCCGGAATATCGGGCAACCAGCAGACATTCCTTCAATACCCGCGCGAATCTTTTCCCAACCCGTCATGCAAGTGTCGTGTTTGCAAGTGGGGTGGCGGGGGGTTGCGCCGCTCCTTCCTTCACATCTGTGAACATTCCTTCAAAACCGATGCTCTTTTCTGTAAAAAAAGCATCATGCGAGAATTGCATGGGCGGGAATCTGTGCACCTCCCCGGGTGGTGGGGGGGGGTGGGGTTGGGGTGGGTGGTGGGGGTGGATGGTGGGGGTGGGTGGTGGGGGTGGGTGGTGGGGGTGGGTGGTGGGGGTTGGGTGGGGAGTGCAAGCACCCGTTGCGGATGCCTGCGCGAAGCCAGAACCCTAACCTTCCAGACCCTGGAGCCTCAACACCCGAAGCCTCAAGCCCGGAACAAGAGTCCTTCAAAGTCCGATCAAGTTCGAGAAGCTGTTGATGTCACAAATCATCATAGCCGCATCCGAGCGGCACCAAAAGCAGGTGAGACTGTGACGGCACCGCCAGTTGCCACAGTGGCGACCTCGGCCATTTTGCCATTGGGATTTAGGGGGAGATGGTGATCTTCCGGCCATTTTGCCCTTTGGGATTTAGGGGGAGATGGTGATCTTCCAGGGTGCTCTTTGGGGCCATGGAGGGCCCGGATTTCATGCTTCAACATTCAATAAAGCCATCAATTAGCCACGAACCCTATAAGACTGTAGTTGTAACGATGTGGACTGTGGACGTCTGTGTGAAGAGGCGAAGACGTTGAGACGAAGACACGGAGACATGACAACACAGATTTACGAGGAAAGAGGGCCCGCGGTGTCAAGTAAACTCAGCGGCGCCAACATGGTGTCAGCAAAAAATGCTGGCAACATGTAGAAGCACGAGCGACTGCGCCAGGAGAAATTCAATGTTGTTCCTTTGTCCAATTTCTTGTATCAGTGCTGCTTGTCTGCACGCTCAAACTGCTACATGCCCTTCGCCCAGTGCTCGGAAGTGCCATAGAAAGGAGCACCAAAACGACTTCGCTTTGAGGGCCACCAAGTCCGTGGTAGTATTGAGGCTTATGCCTGTTGCTTTATGAGGTGCTGTCACGCAAAACACCTGTGGCGGTAATCAACGTGCAATCGGGCACATTGTGTATCTTCCAGGCGAAGACCAGCAGCATCGAGAAGACCTTGACACACTCCCGGCCAGCCACGTCAGTAGTCCAGCACGGGGCCGAGGCGTTCATGCTGTCTGCAGGCCTCCCGAACACCGTCCTGAGAATGCAAAGACCCCAACCAAGCTGTTCGCTGAAATAGTCCCTTGGAGTGTTGGGCCCAGCTCGCCTCCTCGAGGTCCTGGTTGGCCAGAAGCACACCATCATGTGTATGTGTACTCCTCGAACCCTACCAATTCCCAAAGCAGAACCTACACACACACAGAGAGACAGAGACAGACATAGACACAAAGACACAGAGACACAGAGACACGGAGACACAGAGACGCAGAAACACACAGACACACAGCCACAGAGACACAGAGACACAGAGACATGGAGAGACACGGAGACAGAGAGTGACACAGAGAGACACAGAGAGACACAGAGAGACACAGAGAGACGCAGAGAGACGCAGAGAGACATGGAGACACACAGAGACACACAGAGACACACGAGACACACAGAGAGACACACAGAGAGAGACAGAGAGACACAGAGAGACACAGAGAGACACAGAGAGACACGCAGACACACAGAGAGACACAGAGACACAGAGACACACAGACACACAGAGACACGGACGCGGACACAGACACGGGGAGACGCACAGACTCACAACCACACACCCCACGAAACTGCAGAGCCACACGACCACACGACCACACAACACCAGCGAGCAATCAAGTATCACGCACACGCACACGCACACGCACACACACACACACATACGCAGACACACGTAACTCCTAAGCTTGAGATCTCCACCAGGTCTTCGCCAGTAGACTTGCCCGTGCCGACCGCCAGGAGAGGGCCGATATCTGGGAAGAGAGATTTCTAGGGTCTGGTGTTTTTCAAAGCCTCAACGCTATCCTCAGCTAAGAGTTCGCTTGGGGCAGAGAAATGGGAAAGCCCAGCGTCATGATCACAAGTTCGTGCTTGTCTAGTCTTTGTATGCCACAGTGGTCGGTGCAAGCTGGACTCGGCTTCGAGCTTCACAAGGCTGAGCGTGTAGCTTTTGCTGAAGATCCGCCGAGCTCTCGCTTCACAGGCCGTCTCCAACCTCCATGAATGAGGGTGAGGATGAGGAGGAGGCCAGTCCATGCCAGTCCGGTCTTGGGGTTGGAAGAGTTTGAAGCCCCTGGAGCAAAGGCGGCTAAGGAAGGTTTGCGTCCGGAGATTTTCCGAAGCCTGAAAACTGTTGCCGCAGAGGACTCCCACGGCCGCGCAATATAAGTTCGCGAGGGCGGGGAGGGGCATCCGGCATCCGGCATCCGGATCATTTAGCGGGCAACGCCTTAAACAGCGGCAAGACCCCGGGCGATGGAGTGCCAGAAGTTGGCACGTCGACCTTCCACGTTCATCTCGGCCCCCCACGAAGAACTGAAGCGCCCTCGGCCTTGAGCAGGCCATCGTCGGGCCGCTGCCGGATGCAGCGATGAAGCCACCAGGACCACATGGGGGAGAAGTTGGGGAAGGGCTTGGGGTTGGGTTCTTAGACTCAAGAGTTGGGATCTTGTTTTCGGGGCCAAGGATTTCAGTAGAGGTGCCATGTAAGCAGGCTTCCGAGGCTCCCGAGGCTGCGCGTATTGCAACATGACTTCATCAAGCAAAACAAATGCAGGAGGCCCCAAACCGAGGGCTAAATCCCAAACCCGCACCTCGTGTAGGGAGACTAGAGCGCGACTGCAGCTAGGGCTCAGGTCGAGATCTGGAGTTTTTTTTTTGGACTGCGTCTTTGTGAACCAGTTTACAATGATAATCTTCTCCAGAGGCTCCGCCCAAATCTAGTCAATCTAGTCCCACAGTGGCCCCAAACCACGAAAGCAAGCTCCTCAAAGCAAGCATTGCGTGGCAGAACCCGGCGCCTTTGGCATCGCGCGCCTGCCACGGCTTCTTCTGAGCTTCAGGGAGTTCAGCAGCATGGGACGGCGCTTCGTTGGATATAGGAAGTTAGATCAGGCCTCGAGTCAGCGCTTGGGTTGGGAGCTCGGGACTTTCCAACGCGCGGCACCTGAGCTCCTATGCAGAACGTATCAGTACGTCCACATGATGAGGGACAGAACCCCGGAAGCAAGCCCCAACACGACCCGATTTTGGGAGGCTAAAAGTTAAAGGTCTTCGTAAATGAAAAGTCAGAAATCAAAATATTCAATTGCACGACCTCCAATGTGTGGGCGTATTATGGCGGATTATGTGCCCGAAAGCCCGATTCTGATGAAGAACTTCGGGCAGGGGGTTGAGAGGCTCCAAAGTTAGGTACACTGAAGGAAGTGAGAAAGCCCTCCCTGGCGTTTTTCAGCAGGGCGATTTTCAGCAGGGCTCTGTAGTCTCGTTCTGGAACCGCCAACAACTTGTTGAAGAAAGCTGACTTATGGACCCTCAGGAAATGTCAGAGGCCGAAAGGGGGTGTGGGACAAGTGCTGCGCGCGCCAGGCATCGCTAGCATTGGGAGCAGGCGATGCTGAGGCTGGGCCTAGAACGCCTTATCATCCGATACCCCCACTTAGTTGCCGGGGTGTTCGATGCGTTTTCGAGGCGTTTCAGGGCTTGCACTTAAAAGCACATCGACGTCAAAGTCGCGTCAACAGTGCAAGGTCTTTCTGGGTCGGGACGGTGTGCACAGGGAAGTTTATGTGGTGCGTGCATGAAGACACTTTGCGCATCCGCCGATCCGGGGCGCAGGTACCAGCGCCGCAGGAGTCCGCGCTGGCAGACAGTGCCTGGCAGATGCCTGAGTTGTGCCCAGTTCCTACACGAAACAGGACATGGGGGTTCTCAGCATACATTTTGGCGCTCAGGGGTTTGATTTTTGAAGTTGTTGTGTCAAGCGATGGACGGTGTCATGGCCGGTCGCGAAGCGAACGCTTCCCGAGTGGCAGAGGGCACTTCACCGCATTGAACGGCCTCCTATAAGACCTACAGCCCTGAGGTACCTTATTGATGACGCCCCCCAACCCCTGTGCGGCCTCATGCAGCCCTTAAGGTACACCTTTGTAAGTTCGTCGGTCTGGCAAAGTCCCGAAACCCAAGTGTAGTACTTGGGGTTCGCAGTTTCAGGGTCTCAGGGCTGCGTGCACTTGTAGTACCAGGCGCCCGATATCTTGCTGTTGTATCACGACGACTGTCCCCAGCATTTTGTGTTAGCAAGACCATGGCAAGTCTAGATGGTCCAGGAGTGCTGCTATTTCTTTCCGTAATACGATATGGGCTCATGGTCTGTGAAACATATACCTCTCACGAGTTCGCGCAAGTCGCCCCGTGGCTTCGACGGACTCTTCTTGGAGCTGCCTTCCGGGGTACAGAGGGCTTAGGGTTTAGGGGTTTAGGGGTTTAGGGGTTTAGGGGTTTAGGGGTTTAGGGGTTTAGGGGTTTAGGGTTTAGGGTTTAGGGCTTAGGGTTTAAGGTTAGGGTTGTGTTGCTGGAACCTACCGCGACGAGACTGTCCGGCCTGGGGCTGGAGCCTGTGGCGAGCTGTGTCAAGGGGAGGGCTGTTTTGCAATCTTGGTGTTCCGGTTTCCGGCAAGCACTGCGCTTTCCAGGCTCAGCACCTCGCAGCTTCGTACTCCGCACTTGTTGGCCACCCTCGGTCCCGCATAACAAAGTGATTTGCATCGGTCCTAAGGGCACCCTGAACATGTCCCGAGTCTTCTTTTCTAAGCGAGTCTCACCCTGGACCATTCTAGATCCGAATCGAACCTTGAGGTCAGAGTCCGCTCCTGAACGAACTCCGACGGAGCTGCCCGAGGTGCACGGGTGGTGAGTCCCAAACGCCCGAAGCTCTTTGCACAAGGGCCTGCGACTCGGTTGATTTTCTTCAGTCGAAACGTCATCACAGGACATGCCCGTGCCGACGGACGTGCCTTCGCCAACCTCCTTGCGCTCTGAGGACGAGGTGCGCTTTTGGGGCTTCGTGTCGAAGGGAGTAACGAAGCATCTTGGTATGCCACATGGTTTTCAAGTCAAGCTCTTGCTCTTCCAGCTGTGTGTATGCCAGTAGTCCTTAAAGGCCGCTCTCCCTATAATGGTTTAGAAATTGGGGGGTACCTTATTGGGGTCCTTGTTGTTAGGAGGTCCTACTATGCGGGGGGTCTATAGTAAGGGGTGCCTTATTTTCGGAAACCCCTCTAAAGACCCTTCGGGTTTTGACAGAGCGAGAGAGAGGCGAGGCAGCACAACCCTAAACCCTAAACCCTAAACCCTAAACCTTAAACCCTAAACCCTAAACCCTAAACCCAAAACCCTCCGAACCCCTCCCACAGGCGGACACCATCGTCGAGCAGGTCGGCACCTTGCGGAAGCCTCAGACGCTGAAAGTGTAACTTAGGGTTCAGGGTTTAGGGTTTAGGGTTCAGGGTTTAGGGTTTAGGGTTTAGGGTTCAGCTGCCAGGTTTCCGATGCCGGACAGGAATAGAAAACCCTAAACCCTAAACCTTAAACCCTAAACCCTAAACCCTAAACCCTAAACCCTAAACCCTAAACTAAGATCTTACGGCTGACCTCAGCCGTAACTGCCTGTAACCCCACAACCTTTCCCCATGGATCCGGCATGCTGAGGCCTACGCAGACATTGGTGGCCCCTCCATCCGAGGCCCCCGGACGGGCTGGTAGGTGAAGGCTGGCAGGCTCGAGCAGATTCTGGGCTCACGAGCGGATCTCCTTGATGCTGCTTGCAGCAAATCGTAGATGGCCGGGCCGGGCAGACGTTGCCACTTTGCAGAGTCTTCCGCCAGAGTTCAAGAATTCCACTGAAAGCGGTTTATCATTTCGCAGGCGCGTGCTCGGGTCGCTGCGCATTCGGAGGATGAGACTGCCGAGACGAACGCGAGTAGCCCAGCCTTGTCGCAGTGACGTGTCCTTTCGGGTTTTCAAGCTTTCCTTCGGGTCAACGAGACCTCTAAGGTGACTTACAGAGTACAAGGGTTCGGTTGTTCATGGTTTGGAGCTCCAGATTTTTAGCCTTCGGGCTCTGGGGTTGCGGATTCGGAATAGAGTCTCGTGGAGTTCAATTTTGGTATGCCGCGGTGTTGACACGTTGACCTTGCTCCCTGAACCCCGAGCGCGACCTCGAAATCTGAATTCGAAATTTCCTGTAGCAACCCCATCTTCTACACCAACAATATCCAGGAAGCAGTGATTTTCAACTGTAGGCTCCATGCATACCCACGATTAAAGTTGTTTTGGCAAGGAGCAAGAGCAACATGTTCGGTGTGGCTGTGCGACGGGAGTTGGGCCCGAGGTTCCCGGCGTGCCGCAGGCCTCGGCAGCGGCCGGATCCAGCGTCTTCATGCAGCCGCCTCAACACATCTTTGGGGCTAACGGTTGGTTCGGGTCTTGGGGGCAGAAAAAACAGGCTCAGGGGTTCAATCTTTTGTGCTTAGCTCTAAGAAGCGAGAGGTTGGGGTAGGGCCGGGTAGGGTTTTCCACGCAGGGGGTTCTTTTCATTGGGGTTTTCAAGTTTCAAGGCTTCTGGGCAGAAGGCTTATGATCGCCTAGGCCATAAGCGGGTGATAATGGGTGTAGAGTCTTATATACAGATTTATTTGTTATTTGACTATGCATGTGATAGTGTAAACTTTGTGTATAGTGTAGTATACTTAATAATTAATAATATTACAGTGTATAAAAAGACATACAAAATAGATGCGTCTAGATGTTTATATTATATACGTATACTGTATGGTGCATGCTGAACACAGGTCATAGCCTATTACATACCATATCTACAGTACCGGATCTAGAACATAATCTCTAATCGGTACTTTTTTCTGTTTGCACTGTACACGCACATGCACGCACAGTAACAGTTAGAAGCCCTGAGGATTTCATTGTGAATATTCAGGAAACAGAGATTGTGCGATTAAAGCCCAGGGGGCACTGTCTTGAGTGTAGGGTAAGTGAAGACCTTACACGCTTGAAAATTATCAAAACAGGTGCTGGCCGGTTAGCCACATCGAGGAGCAGGTCGTCGTATTAAAATATTGAGGAACTGCAGGCTTCATATTTGTTCATGGAGGTCTCAATAGAGTATACAGGATACAGGAAGTAGAGTCAAGCTTTCGTCTGGAAATAGATAAGAAGTTGAAATGCAGAGGAACTAGCCTCGCGGGCTCGCGGAATTACCGAGCGGGTCGCCATTCGCGGTTTGGCACGCGGAAGCACCGGGAGAACAATTTGGAAAGCCGTGCGAGAGGTACGAAAGCTAAATTAAAACCAAAATCGCCCAAAAGACACCGAATCCTTTTTTCATTCCGCGCCCCAGCAGGGTTTGGGGGTTTAGAATCTCGACAACTTCGGAGGGCGGTAGAGATCCCGCCCTCCCCACACCCTAAAGCCCTTCTCTTGAACGTTGACACCTTAAGCACACCCCCCCACCCTTATAAATGCAGGAAAGGGGGGGGGGGTACCAAATTGCAGAACATTATTTTCTGCATTTTCCGTGTTGCGTGTATCTCCATATGAGGGGGGGGGGTCGAGAGGGGCCAAATTGCAGGCATGCTCTGTGTGTCCGGATCATGCATGCAGGAAACGTGTGTTGCATTCCTCGCCGGCCTTATCAAGACCCATTTGGGGAGGCAAAAAGTGCTGGCACGGGTGCAGGGACACATGTCTGTCTGAGTCATGGGCCTGGAAGGTATCGATTCGAGCTTGTCTGTATCAAGCGCAGTGAAAGAAATGCGTAGTTCACATGGCTGAATACATGCGCCCAGGATTGACTTTCAGGCAAGAGGAAGGGGAGGGAAGAGAGGAGTGGAAGAGAGGAGGAAGAGGGAGGAGGGGGGCGAAGAACCGCAGCGCGCGCCGCGGCTCCCGGAAGGCATCGAGGGGGGGCGGGGAAGAGAAAGGCAGACTGCGCACCAGGGGCCAGGGGTAGCCGTGCGTGAGCAAAAAAAACAACTGAGGGCCGCCTGAGGGCCGCCTGAGGGACCCCATCATAGGGAGGGTTCAAGCCCTGGATTCTGCATTTTCTGCTTGGGTCGGGGGGGGGGTGGTTAATAATGGAATCTGCATATTCAACCCCCCCCCCCTCTTAAGGGAGGGGGGGTTTAAGCACCCGCAGTGACAGTCGGGCTGACAGGTCGGACTCTGGTATCCTGCGCTCACCGACGGACATGCCGGCAGGAGTCCCAGCAAGGAGTGCGTCAGGAGAGCTGTTTCGAGCGTGGGCTTCTCTATCCTCTGTCGAACCGCTGAGCCACTTGCAGCAAACCGCAGTGCCTGATACAGTCTTGCCGCATTAGAGACCGCACCCAATTTTTCGCACCGAACTCGCGTGACTAGCACGCCTTGGCGTGGCCCGGGCTGGGATCGCAGGAAGGAGGCAACAGGCATGCAGCAGCTAGGCAACACAGCAACTCAGAAGACACAAGTCGAGCAGTCACAACAGGGCACATTAAAGTGGAGATGTTGCACTGGCATCGCAAGAGAGCAAGCCTTCGATCGGCCTCCTCCAATGGGGGGAGGTTAGGTGTGCAGAAAGAAAGAGCAAGAGGGAGCAAGAAGAGGGAGGATGGATGGGGCTGGGTCCAGGCTTTGCAGTCCATGGGCTGCAAGATCAACCTGCTCTTCACTGACCTTTTTCCCGGGGCCAATCCTCATGAAGCCCCACGCGGGGTTCACGCGGGTTTGGAAAGTCAGTGGGATGACGGATGGTAAGCTCGGAGTGACCGAGGTTCCGACAGAGCTGCCCTCCCCCACGTTCAGCGCTCGGCATAATTCGCGGACATTGGGGATTGAGTCCCACAGCCTGCAGGCTTGGAATTTGGAGTCTTCGAGCGGAGGGCGTAAGGCTTTCAAGTTGGGATGGTTTCAGAGTTTGGGGTTGTTGTTTGCAGCAGGTCGTTCCCTGTTTTCTTTGGCGCACGACCCTATGGACCCCAAATCGCACTCTCAGGCTGAAACAGTCAGGAACGATGCGATGTGATTCCGTTGTGCGGTGCTTTTCTTTCTTTGTATTTATTATCTACATGTATATATATATATGTGTAAGTTTTCTGTCTCTCTCTCTCTCTCTCTCTCTCTCTCTCGCTCTCTCGCTCTCGGTCTCGCTCTCGCTCTCGCTCTCTCTCTCTCTCTCTCTTTCTCGCTCTCTCTCGCTATCTCTAACTCTCTCTCTCTTTCCCTCCCTCCCTCCCTCCCTCCCTCCCTCCCTCCCTCTCTCTCTCTCTCTCTCTCTCTCTCTCTCTCTCTCTCTCTTCGGAAATTCGGAAAGAGTAGGAGTAGCAGCAGCAAGTTTCTCGCAGTGGCCTTCTTGGTTGAGGTCGGCAGCGCCAGCTGCGACTGGCGAGGCCCGCAGCTCAGTGCGCATGGGCTGCGAAGGGGATTGAGAACATAAGGTGCAGGCTTAAATCGCAACCTCCAAAACAAAGCTAGCCACTTCCAGACCTAGAAGGCTGACATGCAGCACTATTTGGTGAGTCTCAAGGGCAAGCCATCCCATACCCGAACCCTCACGGCAACGTTAGGGTAGGGGTTGTCATGGAAGCAACTCTTATCACTGCAATGTTGCACTCCCCAATCCGTATCCCTAAGCCCTAAACCCTAAACCCTAAACCCTAAACCCTGAACCTTGAACCCTAAACCCTAAACCCTAACCCCTAAACTCAAAACCCTAAACCCCACCGCATGCCTGTGGAGGAGCTCGTCACGACTGCCCCGCCTCCGACGGCCCCGACGGCGCTTGTGCAGGAAGCGCTGGGGACCCAGAGAAAGGGGGCACACCGGTCGGTGTTTCGCAGACGAGGCCATGGCTTGGCAGTGCTTAGGAACAAGATGGTGTGCATTTGAAGTCCTGGTCTCGTAACCGTTCAGGCTCCAAACCTCCAGCCCGAAGTCATCCCCGAAGGCGCACGCTGGCTGCAATACTGCAAGCTCTCCCGCCGAGGCCACCAGATGCAGATTTCCCACCTCCGATGCCGGAGTCTGCGATACCGTCGCCGGAAGCTTAGGGACTTACGGCTTTCAGACGTAGTCGCTCGCAATTTACTTACGGTCGTGCCGATTCACTGAAAATATCAGCTTTCATGATGTAACAGGTGCTCACAGATGTTTATTCCCCCTTGCATGCCGGACTTGAACTTTTGAACCAAAACTGCCCATCGGTAGTTGCAGGTCTTTCAGGGTTCGCGTTGGCATTTTTTGTGGTTGCAAAGGTGCTTTTTTGTGGTTCCAAAGCTTAAGATTGGTCGAGCAATCTTGCTTGATTTTGGGTTTTTAGAGTTTGGGGTTGGATGCAGCACTTGTGCGTAGATTCAGGACAAGGCCTTCGCTGACACACCCCAAGAAGCACGAGTGCTTGCCGTAAGAAAGATTCCCCGTGCAGGACCGCGCCACCACGCCAGACTGTGCCAAGAGTCAAGCTTTGCAGCCCCATTGAGCGCGATTCCCTCCTCCCTCCCCTTGGCCATCTCGACTGGCCCCAGAGGTCGGTGGCGGGGTCGCCTTCTGCAGCGGCCTCAGCAGCATGCGACATGGGCAGCTTCAAAACTCTCAGGGCAGTTTTACATGCACTCTTTGTTATCTGGGTGCTGTGCATGGCTTTACGGGCTTGTGGTTCGGCGATCGAGGGAGTGTGACTGGGAGGATCTGGGAGGGAGACTTGTCGAATGTCTGCATCCATGGAGACATCGGGATGTCGCGTTGAGCCCAGGAGATGCCGGTACCCGTGCAAGAAACGGACGACGAGGCGCGGATTCGCAGATGGTCGGCTTAGGGCTTTCCATGGTCTATAGGAGGTAGGGCGTAGACTTGCAGGGGAACATTCCCCGAACTGCAAAATGCTTGTTGCGACCCAAACCCTGAACGATCAACTTTCAACAGAAGCCAAACCCACTAAATCCCAAACACCCTAAACCCTGTCTTCGGGGAAGCATGCCGAACCTCTGAACCTCCCAAAACCAAGCTTCAAAGCCTCTGCCCACGCCCAAAGCTGCCAGCTGCAGGCACCAGGGGGAAGGAGGCCGGGGATCACTCACGCGTGCGTGCGTGCGTGAGTGTGTGGGTGTAGTCTCTCTGTCTGTCTGTGTGTGTGTGTGTGGGAGAATGGAGAGTTCCACAGGTTTGGGTTTGGGCGATCTACCGGGTATGTTTGTTCCTGGCGGCTGTTTGCGGTGCACCTCATGTCTGCATCTGAAGGCCGCATGTGGTGAGAAGGTGGTACAAGTACCCCAACACCAGCCTAACTCAATGTTTAGTCGTCGTAAGAAGACATAGTAAATGGATAGTTTCAAGCCATGCTGTTTATCAACCGTGGAACCCGCATGTAATGCCTGAACCCTGGGCGGACAGCTGGACTCGACACCGGCCCGCCACTACCCATCCGCGATATGAGCACCTTGAGTGCCAACAAGAGCACCCAGGGCGCGCGATGTAGGGTTGCATGGTTGAGGGTGTAGGGTTTGATTTCAGGGCTGAGGGTGTAGGGTTTGATTTCAGGGCTTGAGCAGGCTTCCTGGCTTATGCCAGTTTATTCCAGTTTTCAGTACCCTCTGCTATCTTGAGACATGTTCTACATCCTGGGGCTACAGTCTTCTGATGTAGAGCAACCACAAATCCTACAGCAAGACCCCGACACAGGAAGCGTGTCACGAGGTCCTCGCCCACCGCCTCCCTGGCAAGTATTCAAGTCAATTTTCTCCCGAAGAGATGAGCTGCCAGTCGGGCTTTAGGTTGGCGAGCTTGCGAGGGGCCTTGAAGGAGGAGCTTTACGTCACGTCCCACAAGAGATTCTACATGACGTGCGGGATCCCCTTTGCCGACACGCGACAGATGTGGTCCGATATGCAGGTACCCTCTCTCGGACACAGCAATACTGATAACAATGAGACCAAGGGCAAGTGGATCGGGCGTCGAGCAAATAACCCCTGAGTTACAAACCTGGAAGCACCGCCAGGAAGTGGCCGTGTTGGTGCCAACAGAGAGGCCATCCCCAACATCTCACGACATCGCATGGGAGGCAGGGAAGGGCTTCCAGGCTTCAGGTTTGTTGCTGGGTTCCGGGCCGCAGTGATTCTGGAGCGTCTGTGGCTGGTGTTGCTTTGCTGAAGATCGGCTACCCACAAGCCTTTCAGCCCTAGCCCTCAACCCAAGATCCTCAAACTGTAGGCAGCTTTGTGAATGACCCAGCTTCCTGGAAGCCCCCTCGCCCCCCCCCCCCCCACCCTAAACCCTAAACCCTAAACCCTAAACCCTAAACCCTAAACCCTAAACCCTAAACCCTAAACCCTAAACCCTAAACCCTAAACCCTAAACCCTAAACTCTAAACCCTAAACCCTAAACCCTAAACCCTAAACCCTAAACCCTAAACCCTAAACCCTAAACCCTAAACCCTAAACCCTAAACTGTACCCCTCTGTTCCTGCCTCAGGTGCCGGTGCAAGGCCTGGGGCACGCGACGGCCTCAATCCTTGTCAGGTTGAAGGATGCCTGCGAGTTTGGATGGTTTGGGGCCCTAAACCCTGAAGCCTAAAGCCTAAACCCTAAACCCTAAACCCTAAACCCTAAACCCTAAATCCTAAATCCCTAAACCCTAACCCCTAAACCCTAAACCTAAACCCTAAACCCTTTGGGGCCTTGGGCGCTTCCACTGCTTTGGGGTTTCACAGGGTCCTTGTGGTGGGAGCTTCGAGGCTTACGGTAGAGTAGACACATTGGAGCGGCTTCTGGTGTTTTTCTTGATGTTGTTGAGGGAGAAGTTTACAGTGGGGCTGGTATCGCTTTCGGAAGGAGGTGTCTTGAGATTGCCGAAAGAGACGTTGCTCTCGGGATGAGCAGCTTGGGGCTAAGGCTTCAGGACGGTGGCCGGTTTCGGGGTGTAGGGGGGGTATAGGGGTCTGGGCTGCCATCCCTCTCACACCTCGCTATCAGAAAAGCCCAGCAGCTTCAGGAGTTCTCGTCGGCGGTGGGCATGTCCTCCTCGGTTCGGACCTCGGTTGGGACACCTTGACCCGAACCTTTAAAGCGAACGGAACACGGTCGGGCCGGGGGCCTGCATGCGATCTTCTTTGCAGGAAATAAGCTCCGTAAACTCAGCTTGGGAAGGCCGCCACGCAGTCGCCCAGCGAGTTGCCGGTGCCCACAGAGCGACCGTCGCCGGCAGAGCCACCAGCAGGGGGCTGAATCTTGAGGCCTTGTCTGTTTAGGACGAATCCTCTCGGGTGCGTTGGTTTACGATAGCTTCTCGTGCGAGTTGCATATTTGGCACGCTCAACAACATGTCGGGTCAGCTTCGGCCCATCAATGGCCAGCGGGGGCAGTATTGTTTCAGGGCTGCACCAAATACACTTTGGAACACCTTGCCTTTCGGGACTCCCCTCAACCCCCCACGCCCCCCCCCCCCCCCCCCAAGGAGGCATGAGCATGCAAGTAGGTTTCAATACTTCCCACATCCCAGCCTAAACAAAGCAATTGAGGGGCACTAGCGAAATCATCTGGATTGGGGTTCCAGGAGCCCCGTGGGCATTGGCATGCTACTGTGCGTGCAGGGATAGTCAGCGGGACGAGGAGTGCTCTGGAGACCCGGGGCGAAGAGAATAGCCGAGTTGAGTTGAAGGTCTAGGAGTCTAGCAACCCCACACCGAAGGTGGGGAACATCTTAAGCTTCTGCGATGTATGGCCGCAGCCTCGCCAGGCGGCTGACAAGGGCCCATCAGCAAGCCTCCCCTTACCTAGGAAAGCACTACCGATTAGGATGCGTTGAAGGGCTCGGAGACGTCCACAACGCTGGGAGCACAGCTAAACCCCAAAACTCCCAGTTCTAAGCTCGAGGTGCTGGCAGCGAAACGGAATGCGGGGTTTTTTGGAGCCTAGGTCAAAGTCAAAGCTCAATTCCTCAAAGCATCCGTCCGGCTGACAACCTGCTAAAGTCTCTCCGCCTTCTCCCAGGTGGGGCGCCCGACGCCCAAACTCCCCGCAGTTGCCGCCCGGACCTCGGAGCGTTTACAAGATCGAGGGTGATGCTGCGCAGAGTCTCAAAGACCCCAAAGGAAACGTGTGGAATAACCCCCCAACAGGCCAGCACATGAGCTCGTCCAAGCCCTGCACATCATGCGAGTTTCGGCTTTTTTATCATGAGCCCTACCTGAGACTGCAGACTGACAGGCTGTGGAGTCCGGAATGCTCGGCTCCTCCGTAGCTTGGCTGAGACTTGGGGCTTATCGAGCTTGTCAAAAGTTTGTAGAGATTCGGATGATTAGGAGTATCACGAAATCTTGCGAGTCGTACTGCGATGAGACAGCCCCTAAGCCACGAGCTTTAACACAGTCCGGGATGCATGCTTTCGTGCGGGTGCATTCTGACCACTAAACATTTCATAGACATCCAAGTTGCAAACTTTCATCAAGCCTCAATGGTTTGGGCTGTGTCAGAAGTTCTATCGCCTCGTCCGCTGGATTTCCACAACCCCAATTGAGATCTGGCCGAGTGTTCGAAAGCTAAGCTGCTGCATATGAGTGCAGGCGGTTGTGGGGTGCGGGTGCGTGGGTGTGGGCGGGAGGAGCAAGATCTGCTCACCGCTCACTCTTTGGCCCTTTGGTCCTTTTCTTTTGTGTTCCTCCTTTGGATTCAAGGATTTGCATGATTTGCGAAACTGCTTCTTCCGTGTCCTGTGTGGGACTCTTTTGGCGATCGTCCTGTTGTTGAGTTGATTGCTCCAGAAGCGAGACTTTACTTTAAGCTTCAGGGCCGGCTGCAAATTAGCCACGCTACATCCGTTCTAACCCACTTGTACTGGTCCTTGCGCATCTGTTCACCCAAAGCCTGGCGCTTCGGCTCCGGAAGCCGTGAGAGGCAGATCAGGGACCGTTTAGGGTTTAGGGTTTAGGGTTTAGGGTTTAGGGTTTAGGGTTTAGGGTTTAGGGTTTAGGGTTTAGGGTTTAGGGTTAGGCCCTAAACCCTCTCCTCAACTCGCCTTGGCCTGTCTTGGCATGAAGCACAACCTACACCAAACCGAAAGCCCCAGTCGTCGATGTTGAGGAAAGCCGAAAATCCACAACTGTAGTTGGGAAATGGCGGAGACAGAAGAGTTCGGAGGGTTGGAGAAGAAGCGCAAACAGAACCACCCGTCGTTCTCCAACTCGACTCGCAAAAGGCCCTGGACAGTTCGGCTCTCGCATCAGGCCTGCGCTCGGAATTTAAGGGCATGCGGCTTGGGGCTTCTGGAGATTGTGGCGGTTTCAGTGTTCTCGGTTGCAGAGATGATGCCCAAGTTGGCTTCATGGGCAGCTTGCAACCACCGGGGTGCTCGGCAACGAGTGCGAGTGTCTTCTTTCGGCAACTTGGGATAGTGCTGGTGAGTGTTGCAAATCGGGCAAGCTTTCAGACTCCCGCGATGGCACTCCTTACAGAGGCCTCAAGCAAGAACTGCTGCCAGCACAGCCCCCCGTTTTGATTAGGGCTGAGCTCCACGTCAAAGCTCCAACCCCCACCTCGAGTGCATGCCCCCCCCCCCCACACAGACTTAGCCCCAAAGGCTTACTGCAGAGTGCGAGCTAGGTGTCTGCAAAGCCTCAAGCTCTCAACCCCCATGTCTCCATTTCTGGTGCCACCGCATGCAAACGTGCACTAAATCCTGCCCCGCTTAATGCCATATCGCGGTGGTGAAGGTCAGCAGCACTCCCCGACGGAGATGCCAGTGCCAACAGACGTGCCGTCACCGACCACGCCCGAGGAGGATGAAGGCAGCCTCAGAAGGGAATCCTTTCTTTCGGGTCATGTGTTCCTTTCAAGCTGGTTGGTTGTTTGTTCTTGGGTACGCACCATCGCCAACGTCCGCCGCAGCAGCATCAAGACCAGCAGCACGAGCACCACGACCGCGACAACAGAAGAACAAATCGACCAAGTTTTTCCTCCGCTCCTTTCAAGTTTAGAAAGTAAATAATTAGGGTTGAGGGTTTAGGGTTTAGGGTTTAGGGTTTAGGGGCTGTGCTGTGTAAGGGTGCTACAGGCTGGCCTTTGGCTATGTCCATGGTCCTGGGAGCTTATGTAAGGCAGCTTGAGCCAAAGCCCAAACCTACACCTCTAGCTTCAGACGGCCTTTTGGGTTGGTTGCGCCGGGTCTCCTGGCAAACTTGCTTCCTGGAATATCGGGCAATCAATGGACATTCCTTGAACCCCCGCGTGAATCCTTTCCAAAGATCCCCGGGGATCAATGGCTTGCCGATGAGAATATAGACGCACCCCCCACCCGTTTTGAGTCACTCTCTCTAGCATTTCAACGCAATATCAAAGCAAGCGGGCGAGGGCTTCTGAACCAACACATGAGCTCTAGAGTCTGTGAGAGACTCGTGGCCGTAGCCTAAACCCTAAACCCTAAACCCTAAACCCTAAACCCTAAACCCTAAACCCTAAACGTGAGAGCACATTTGCCGGGTTTGTAGATTCTCGGGCGGTGTACAGATGGGATTCGGCTCTCCAGGGACTTAGCATCGTTCATCACAGCTGATTCCAGGGCAAGTAGATGCACAACTGAAACTCCAGGTGTTGCATATACCTGCGCCCGAAGCCTGAACCCTTCAGACCATGAAGCCTCAATGCCCAAAGCCTCAAGCCTAGAACAAGAGTCCCGCTAATCAAATCCGATCCCAAAAGCAGGCGAGACCGTAACTGCGCCCCCAGTCGCCACGGTCGCGACCTCAGACCCCGCGATTCTGCCTTTGGGATGTAGGGTGCAGTGGGCTCTTTTAGGGAGATGGTGATCTTCCAGGGTGTGCTGAAGATGCCGATTGTGCAGCTGGGACATCCGAGAGCGCGCTCTTAAGTGTCGGCCAAGTTCGTGACAATCAGTACTGGGGCTTATGCTTGTTGACTTCATGAAGTGCCGACATATGTACAGCATCTGTGGCGGTCCGCGCCCACGCGCCGACTCTTGAAGTAAGCCTCGTGCAATTTGGCACATTTAGAGTATCTTCCAGGCGAAGACAAGCAGCATCGAGAAGACCCTGACGCACTCCCGGCCCGCCACATCAGTAGACCAGCATGGGGCCCAGGCGTTCATGCGGTCTGCGGGCCTCACGCGTTCATGAGAATGTTACGACCACAACCAAGATATCAGCTGAGATACCAGCATCTCTAGGAATCAAGTTATTCGGACCCCGCTCGCCTCGCGAAGGTTGGCCTTATGCTGTGAACCCTCAAGCATCCCCAAGCCAGCCCATCCAGGCTTTAACGGAGGTTGTAGGGCTGCGAGGTTGCAAAGCTGCGTAGAGAACTTGAGGCTCAGTTTAGGGGCAAGGGGCACTGTGTCACTGTGAGACGCAGGCACTGCTGTCCCAACAGCCAGCCGCTGTGGATCAGCCCACACCTAGGTACGAAATCTTTCTCAGGCTTCCAGATTAGGGTTGTCGGACCTTAAGCCCTGGCTAGTAAGCAGTGATGTAACACACACACACACAGACCCCTAAGCTTCATCTCCACCATTTTGACTCCACCAGGTCTTCGCCAGTAGACTTGCCCGTGCCGACCGCCAGGAGAGCTCCGATATCTGGGAAGAGAGATTCCCGGGGTCTGGTGTGAATTGCGGGGCGGTCCATGCCAACCGCAGAAGTTCTTCAAACCCTCAGGGCTATCCTAAGCAAAGAGTTCGCTTGGGGCAGAGAAATGGGAAAGCCCAGCTTCATGATCGCAAGTTCGTGCTTGCTCTGCGGAGCTCTCGCTGCGCAGGCCGTCTCCAACCTCCATGAATGAGGGTGAGGATGAGGAGGAGGTGGGTCCGGGCCTGGAATTCTCACGGCTTTGCAAGCCCTAAGCCCTAAACCCTAAGCCCTAAACCCTAAACCCTAAACCCTAACTCCCCAGTCCGTCAGTCGTCTTCTACATCCGAGCACTGCACTGAACGAAGTTGAGATCGATAAGCACGGGGCTCCATCATCTGCAGGGACACCTGCGTGTAAGCCTACCGACTGGGCAACAAGAACCCCCAAGCAAGCGCTAGACATCTAAAGGAGGTCATTGGGGTTGTAAATTGTAAAAAAACCCTAAACCCCAAACCCTAAACCCTGAACCCTGAACCCTGAACCCTAAACCTCAAGAGCCGAACAGCAAGGGCATGGAAGCGCTTGAAGCCCTAGAACAGAGGCGGCTAAGGAAGGACGTCGAAGCCTGAGAGCCGTATTGCTGCAGAGGACTCCCACAGCCGAGCAACATAACTTCGCAAAGGGTTTAGGGTTCATAGGCGCTTTAGGGTTTAGGGTTTGCAGGGTTTAGGGTTTAGGTTTTGCGGTGGGGGGGGGGGGGGGGGGGGGGGGAGGGGCACCTTCCAAGCGCATCTCGCCCCCCGAGAAGAGCTGAAGCGCCCTCGGCCTCGAGCAGGCCATCGTCGGGCCGCTGCCGGATGCAGCGATGAAGCCGCCAGGACCACACGGGGGGAAGTTGAGGAAGGGCTTAGGGTTGGGTTCTCAGACTCAAGGAGTCGGGATCCTAGACTCGGGGCCAAGGATTACGGTAGACGTGCCATTTAAGCTTGAGCTGGGTCTTCGTGAAGCAACTTACAATGATAATTCTCCCGAGAGGCTCCATCCAAGTCTAGTCCAACGAAGCCCCAAGCTTCCACAAAAGCAAGCTCCTCAAAGCAAGCACTGCGTGCCAGAACCCGGCGCCTTTGGCATCGCGCGCCCGCCACGGCTTCTTCGGAGCTTCAGGGAGTTCAGAGGTATTAAACGGTGCTTCGTTGGATATAGGGTTGGATATGGGAAGTTAGACCAGGGCTCCAGTCAGAGCTTGGGGTTGGGAGCTTGGGACTTTCCAACGCGCGGCACCTGAGCTCCTGCCAAGAGCGCTGAGCCCGTGCAAAGCCCCGTCGTCCCGCCCTGCAATGTGTGGGCGGATTATGGCGGATTATGTGTTTCGGGCTTAGAGCGATCTCTGCATATTCCCGATTCTAATGAAGAACTTCGGGCTGGGCGTTGTTCAGCAGGGCTCTTTCGTGCCGTGCTCTTTCGTCTTTGGCGTCTTGGCTGTTCTGGAACCGCCAACAACTTGTTGAAGAAAGCGCTGACATAATGGACCCTGAGCTTCTGAGCAGTAAATGTGAGAGGCCGAAAGGGGGAAGAAGCAGTGTGAGACAAGTCCTGCAACGCGCCAGGCACCGCTAGCATTGGGAGCAGGCGATGCTGAGGCCGGGCTTAGACCTCAAGGTGTTCGATGCGTGTACGATGCGGTTTCGATGCGTTTGAGGGGTGTGCACCTAAAGCACATCTACGTCACAGTCGCATTTAGGGACTTTTAATGTTAAGACCCCTAAACCCTAAATGTTTTTTTTGAACGTTAAAAAACCCTAGATGCGACGTTTAAGGGTTCACGGGATGCCAAGTTTTGCAGGGTGCGCCTAGGCTCAAACGAAGCGTTGCTAGGGGGGGGAGGGTTTGAGGAGTGTAGGAAGGAAGGGGCACTAGCCACTCACACTACCATTCGCCAGCAGCAGCAGCCGAATTTTCGGGCACATGCAGAACCGCGTGTGGGGGAGGGGTAGTAGGCCAAACGACATCGGTTTGAACAACGCGCAGAGCTTGCTTGGCTTATATCTCACTGTTGCGCCCGCAGCTGGTGTCGAAATATCCAGCTGCCTATTCGCAAATACACAGGCCAGCAGTGAACTATGTTTCCCTAAACCCTAAAGCCTAAACCCTAAACCCTAAGCCCTAAACCCGGAATTCTGGAAGAGACTTTCGAGACTGCCAACGCGCCTAAGTAAGGCATCTAGCAACAAACCACAACCGAATCGCAGTAATGTCCTGGCACCTCTATAGATTGCTTCTGCCCACGCAGAAAAGAGGAAAGACGGGAATCTTGAAGGTTTGAGAGGATCGAGGGTTCCGGGGCGCAGGTGCCAGCGCCGCAGGAGTCCGCGCTGGCAGACAGCGCCTGGCAGATGCCTGAGTTGCGGACTTCTTTGAAGCAGCGCCCTGTGCCCGAGCAGTTCAGGGACTTGGTTTCAAGAGGAGCTTGGGGGGGTTTTCGGGTAGCTCTTCGGACCCTATCAGGTTTCCCCACACAAGACAGGGCTTGGTGGCTCTTTGCATCTTGGGGCGCAGGGGTCCTGATTGAGCCTCGAAGAGGATCTCGGAAGGCTTGCAGGCGGAGGAGGTGAGCGCAGGGATTCTGCGTCGGCGTGGTACGCGGGCAAAGGGCGCATCATCTTGTCCTTGCCTCGTTGTTGTGTCAAGCGATGGACAGTGTCATGGCCGGTCGCGATGCGCACGCTTCCGTGTTCCATGTAGGTTTCCGGCAAGCACTCTGCTTTCCAGGCTCAGCACCTCGCAGCTTCGTACTCCGCAGTTGTTGTTTGCCCTCGGTCCCTTATAAACGTTGCAGCGTTTGTGGCGGCAAAGTAGCTTGCATCGATCTGAAGAACACCCCGAACATGTCCCGAGTGGTGTCTCTAACCCTCGGCCATTCAGTGGCCATTCTAGATCCGAATCGAGCCTTGAGGTCAGAGTCCGCTCCTGAACGAACTCCGACGGAGCTGCCCGAGGTGCACGGGCGGTGAGTCCCAAACGCCCGAAGCTCTCTGCACAAGGGCCCATTGCCCGCGCTTCGGTTGGTCTTCTTCCATCGAAATGCCTTCTCACAGGACATGCCCGTGCCGACGGACGTGCCTTCGCCAACCTCCTTGCGCTCTGAGGACGAGGCGCGCTTTTGGGGCTTGAGCCTTGTGCAGGCTTCTTGCCGACGGGAGCAGTGAAGTTTCTTGGTATGCAAAGGTTCTTGCTCTGCCGACTGTGTGTAGATTGTATTTTCGATGCCGATGCACGCTCAAGTACTGCCATCGGCAAAAATAGGGATCACACGCTATTCTGCAGATTCCAGAGATACCCTCCCCGATTGTATGCTTCGTAGATTGCAGGGATGCTGGGTGGTTTGGGAGGATTGGTCTTCTTGCCTTGTGGATCTCGAAGCTGCTTGGGGTCAGAGCCGATAGGAGGCTGTTCAACATTTGGGGGGGGACCCGGGTTAGTACAGTGAAATTCTTGCACTCGGGGTGCCAGTAGTCCTCAAAGGCGGGTTGGGAGAGCGCGAGAGAGAGAGGCAGCACATCACCGAACCGAGCTAGCTCCGACCCCCCCCCCCCCCTGCCAGCAGGCGGACACCATCGTGGAGCAGGTCGGCACCTTGCCGATGCCTCAGACGCTGAGACTAAGCTTCAGCTCCTAGGT
Source organism: Symbiodinium natans (assembly GCA_905221605.1). Taxonomy (NCBI): domain Eukaryota; class Dinophyceae; order Suessiales; family Symbiodiniaceae; genus Symbiodinium; species Symbiodinium natans. Next base: position 56,324 of record CAJNDS010002366.1, read on the forward strand.
TCCGATTTCTTACGGCTGAACTAAGCTTTGGGGCCTTGATAGCCCCAATCAGCTGTATCTGTAATTGCCTGAAACTCCAAAACCTTTCCCCATAGATCCGGCATGCTGAGGCCTACGCAGACATTGGTGGCCCCTTCCTCCGAGGCGCCCGGATGGGCTGGTAGGTGCAGGCTGGCAGGCTGCCGAGAAGGTGTTAGAGAAGATTCTGGGCTTACGAGTGGATATCGTCAAGTCTGGCCCAGCAGAAGCTTGAGAACAAAGATGGGTACCCAGGAGGTGAGGAGGTTTGGCTTCTTGATGCTGCTTGCAGCAAGTCGTAGATTCAGATGGCCGGGCCGGGCAGACGTTGCCACTTTGCAAAGTCCTCCGCTGAATGCCTCAACCCTAAACCCTAAACCCTAAACCCTAAACCCTAAACCCTAAACCCTAAATTCAACAACCCCACTGAAAACGGTTCATCATGTGCACAGGCGCGTGCTCGGGTCGCCGTTCCTTCGGAGGATGAGACCGCCGAGACGAATGCGAGTAGCCCAGCCTTGTCGCAGTGACGTGTCCTTTCGGGTTTTCAAGTTTTCAGGACCTATAAGGTGACTCACAGGCGTATAATAAAGGGTTCCAATTAAGGGTTCTAGTTAAGGGTTGTGACTTTAACGCTACGCGACCCGCCTCGGCCCGGCCCAGCGCATCCGCGTGAGCATGGTGATTCCGCAGCGCCCAAGTCGCTGGACCCCAAGCAATAAGGGTTGGGTTTAGGGTTTAGGGTTCCGGGTTTATGGTTTATGGTTTGGGGTTTAGGGTTGAGGGTTAGTTTAGGATTGAGGGCTTAACGCTTTGGGGGTTAGGGTTTTTTTGGGTTTAGGGCTCAAGAGACGGTTCGGCTTGGATTGATCGTAGGGTTGAGCCAGGCCCCCACGGGGGGTAGGGGGGTGGGGGGAAAATGGGGGGGAGGGAAGGGAGGAGGGGGGGCAGGGAGAGGGGGGGTTTGTTGAAGGTTTGAGGGTTGACTCTTCGGCTCGTGTGGTGCATGCCCACCCGTGCTCACACCAGTTCAGCCTCGAAAACCCGCACCCTGTAGTGGTTTTGGGAGGGGAGAGGGGGGGTGGGTAGGGGGGCTGGGAGGGGGCAGGGGGAAAAGGGGGGGGGGGCCCTGTTGGGAGGGGCTTCAACTGCCTCTGGCCGTCCGCTTGCGGACCCCGGTTTTCTAGGGGGGGGTGCCCATTTGAGGCAAAAAAGGGGTCCGAAAAATGGTATTTGGAGGGGGGTGCCTGTTCTCGCAACCTATACACCGGCCCGAGGCCTCGGCGGACTAAGGGTTCTAATTCAGGGTTCGGTTGTTCATGACTTGGAGCTTCATGTTTTTAGCCTTCGAGGCTTTGGGGTGGCGGATTCGGATTTCAACTTTGTATGCAGCGGTGTTGACTTGTTGATCCCTGAGCCCCGAGCACGATCTCGAAATCCGAAGTCGAAAGTTCGTGTAGCAACACTTTGTCGAAAGACTCGGATGTGTTATTGCGTTATGTCGCCTTAAATTCTCAACGGCCTGATCCACGATCTCGAGGGTCTCTCGCCAGCCGGTGACTGGAAGTTCTGTTGGCCATCAGGGCGCATGGAGGCTGACCCGTTTGCGGGCTGAAATCGGGCAGCGGGCCGGCCGCCTGCCTGGAACTTGAGGCCGGCCCAGAAAGCCGCGTGGACAACGCGGTGCTGGGAGTCAGGCTTCTGAGTACGCCGCCACGCCATGGGTTTGGGGTTTAGGGTTTAGGGTTTAGGGTCCGGTTCAGGGGTGCTTTGGCCGTGGGACGGGAGTTGAGTCCGAGGTTCCCGGCGTGCAGGCTTCGGCGGCGGCCGGATCGAGTGTCTTCATGCAGCAGCCTCAACATCGCTGGGGCTGGCCGTTAGTTGGGGTTTTTGGGGGCTCGTAGAAACATGGGAAGAGAAATTGTACGAGGGACTACAGGCTTCATATAAAAGTATGGATGCAATATGATACTCAGGACTCAGGAAATAGAGTTATGAAAACAGATAGGAACTAGTGTAAACATAGAGGAAATAACGGCACGGGCTCGCGGAAACACCGAAAGCGTCACCGTTCGCGACTTGGAATGCACACGGGCACGCGGAAGCACCGGAGGGTCTTCACTTGCGATTTGGAATGCGCGCGGCGCCTAATTAGGCGAGAGGCTCAAAAGCTAAATTCAGATTGTTAAAAAACCTCTCCCAAAAAACAAGTATCCCAATTCTATTCCGCGCCCCAGCAGGGTTTGGGGTTTAGAGTTCCGAGGCCAACTCTGAGCCAGACCGGTAGGCCGGCTTAACTTGGAGGGCGGGCGGTAGAGGCCCCACCCTAGCCATACCCTAAAGTTTGAAAGCTCTAAACCAGCTCCTCCCGAACGTGAACAGTCGCGCTGACAGGTCGGACTCCGGTATCTTGCGCTCACCCACGGACATGCCGGCCGGAAGTCCCAGTCTCGAGCGGCGGACATTTAGACCGAGGGCTGCACGCACCCTGCTGCGGATTTGAGGTAGAGGTAGAGGGTGTTTTTGCCAAGGTGTCATGCGCACCTTTGTTTTGCCATGGTTTGGCACCTTCCCTGATACGAACCAAGATCTAGACAAGTGCGGCCGAGCCGAAGCAGAACCGGGATGATGTTTTGCTGGCAATCCGACCCAGGAAAACTTGCAACTCTGGAACTTCGTTTCATTTCCGCATTCTGCAACCATCCCCCCCAGACCCTGAGAACGTAGAAGCCCGGCGCTGGCCTCTGAGGGCACTGGGGCTTGGGGTTTACGTGGGATGGCGGATGCTTTGGAGCGCAAAGCCCGCAGTGACCGAGGTTCCGACAGAGCTGCCCTCCCCCACGTTCAGCGCTCGGCAAAATTGGCGGACGTCTGGGATTGAGTCCCACAGCCTCGTAGGGCTTTCAATTTGGGAGGTTTGCAGTGTTCGGGGTTGTTGCTTGCGGCAGGGCGTTCCCTGTTGTCTTGGAACACGCCCCTATGGACTTTAGACCCCAAAGCCCCAAAGCCCCTGCAAGCTCCACGGAAGCTGCGTGACGCACTCTCGCCTGAAACTGTCAGGAACGATGCCACGTGATGTTCCGTTGCTGTGCGGTTCTTTTCTTGGGGTTTAAAAATGTCTTAAAATCCATTTTGCAGTTGAGTCAATGGAGTGACCGTGGCCTTAGTGAGATAATGCGCCGGAGTTCTTGGGTGGTTGAGTGAGAAGGTCTATCAACAGCGGATTCGGGGCACTCTTTTCGGAAAGAGTAGGAGTGGCAGCAATTCAGTTTCTCGCAGTGGTGATCTTGGTTGAGGTCGGCAGCGCCAGCTGCGACTGGCGAGGCCGGCGGCTTAGAGTGGCCTGCAGAACGCCTGCAGGCTTACATCGCAACCTCTAGAACAAAGCCAGCGCCAGACCTAGAAAGCTGCACTATTAGCAGAGGCTCATCGGCAAGTGGACAATTCCATACCCGAACCCTATCACGACAATGTTCGGCCACTGGTAGGGGTTTTCATTGAAGCAAATTTCTTATCACAGCAAACTCAATGCCCTTTGAACCCTCCATCCAGAAACAACCACCAGCCTGGGGAGGAGCTGGTCACGACTGCCCCGCCTCCTACGGCCCCGACGGCGCTTGTGCAGGAAGCGCTGGGGACCGAGACCCAAGCTGTGGAGGAATCATCGGGCTTCAGTGCTTTCTCGTGAGAGCCCGTGCAATGATTTAATTGAGGCGGGAACCTGAGAGATCTCGATCCCTTTATGTAGACGGGTAGCATTTAGCATGCTCAGCGGGGTTTTAGGATTCCGGCTTGGGCTTGCACATCTGTCGGCGTTTCTTCACAGATAAGGCCACGGCTTGGCAGATCTTGGGGACAAGATGGAACAAGTTTAGGGTTGCTTTTGAGATTTTGACTCCCGTTGAGGCCGCCTCCCGGCATGGCGTAGACTTTAAATCCTTCTCTCTTACCCTGTCAGTCTCCAAACCTCCAGCCCGAAGTCCGGCAAAAAGCCTTTGCAAGTTCTGCCGCCGAGGCCCCCAGATGCAGATTTCCCACCTCCGATGCCGGAGTCTGCGATACCGTCGCCGGAAGCTCAGGGAAAAGAAAGAGGGACTGACGGTTTCCCTTCCGACCACTCGTGACGCCGCAGCTTGCACGCGTTTCTATCCTCAAGGGGTGCCATTCGCAATTAACATCCATGCAAGCGATGTCTTTGTCTTGTCTCATTGTTGCTATTTCGCTTGGGTCGCTTCGCCACTTGGCCAACCGCAGCTTCGCGTGATCAGCGTGACGGGAATCGTCCATGCGAGCTGCTGGGAGCTGTAAGGTGGTGCAAAGTGCGGATTCCATAGAGCAGAGTTTGGGTCTTGCTCGGCTGCGAAATCTTTGTCACACGCTTGAAAAGAAGTCATGCAGATTCACTGGGAATAGCAGTTTTCATGATGTAACAGGCGTTTGCGGATGTTTTTTCCCCCTGGCATGCCGGGACTCGAACTTTTGCCACAAAACTGCCCATCGGTAGTTGCAGGTCTTTCAGGGTTCGCTTTGGCGTTTCTTTGGTGCACTTGTGCATAGATTCGGGAAAAGGCCTTCGCTCAGATACCCCCGGGAAGTATGGGTGCTTCCTGCAGAAAAACTCCCCGCGCAGGACTGCTCTGCCACCATTAGACATGCCAGACTGTGCCAAGAGTCAAGCTTTACAGCCCCATTGAGCGCGATTCCCTCTTCCCTCCCCTTGGCCATCTCGACTGCCTCAGAGGTCGGTGGCGGGGTCGCCTTCTGCGCCGGCCTCAGCAGCATGCTACGTGGGCAGCCTCAAAACTGCCAGGGCAGTTTTGCACGCTTTGTTATCTGGGTGCCGTGCTTGGCTTTAGGGCCTTGTGGTTCGGCGAGCGAGGGAGTGTGACTGGGAGGGAGGCTTGTCGAATGTGTGCAGTTATGAAGACATTGGGATTTCGTTTTGGGCCCAGGAGATGCCGGTACCCGTGCAAGAAACGGACGACGAGGCGCGGATGGTCGTTAGGATCCAGCTTCAGAGCGTCTTGAACCTGAATGCCAGAGCTCCCAACCCAAAAGCCCTTCTAGTTTTCAGAGCCTGGATCCTACAAGCCCTAAACTCCGAACCCCAAGCCATCAATCTCTGGCAGGCTGCCAACTGCCCGGCTTGCGGTAACGTGTACGCGGAGGACTCGATTTTCTGCCGGAAGTGCGGCCACAAGCGCGGCGAGGTGCGGGCGTAGACTTGTAGGGAATCAGTGGCGACAGTCCCTGAACCGCAATCAGGCATCAGTGAAGAGTCTGCTTGTTGTGTTGATTTCATGATCGTCTCTCATGTAGATGATATGGCTCTAACGAACAGCAGAAATTTCAACGAAGCCAACCCACCAACTCCCAAACACCCACCCCTGTCTTCGGGATGTGTCAACCAAACGCGGCTCCAAATTTTACGCGTTGTCCTTTGAGTCCACGCGGATGAGAAAAGTCGAAAATGTCGGAGTTTTCGAATTTGCGCTCACTGCGCGGACACGAACAAACCGAAAGTTTCGAAGTTTGGGAATTTGTGCCTGGCACGCGTTCGCGAAAACATGTTTTTGATTGTTGCCTAGCGCGCGCACGCGAAAACTGCGAAAATGTTGAACTTTCATGTTCGAGCGAAAAAACGATGTGAATACAGTAATTACGGTTCTGCGCACTCACTACGTGCGCACGGCAAGTGTGTCCATCGTAGTATGCAGGACTGGTGGTGCGCAGCAATATGGTCCTATGACATGTGGTTAGTTGCAAGACTTTTTCTTTCTGGCATGGCATTGTGTTCCTGTAGCTCGCTTCCCCGGACATCACATGCGCAAACCAAAGCCCTTCACCGTACAATGCACTCAACCTAGCTGAGCAACTCCACAGGCTCAAACGCCCAAATCTTCTAAACCATGAACCGGCACGAAACCCAGGCCTAAAGTAAACGACCAGTGGGGTTCTCCTGTGACGCTCAGGGCGATCGCGTTCAGACTCTCTTCCATCGCAGCCATTGAAATCCCAGCGCGAGCCGCATTCATCCCCCGAAACACGATACGCCTCATGGGTTAAAGTTCGGTGTTCGGGCTTGAGGTTTAAAAGTTTGAGGTTTCGGGGACAGTGAGTTCTGGAAGGGTATCAAGAGCTTGCAAGGCGTGGTAGTAAATGCAAAGCTTGTTCTAAGCCTTGTTGTTCTCTCTCAACCGGCGTTTAATCGCGACATCGTCGACTTCGGCCTGGCGTGCGAATGCGGAGATGTTAAAACAATGATGACATTGATTATATTTTTGGGGCGCGCGCACGCGAAAGTTTCAACATTGTCGAATGCTTGCCAGGCGCATGCCCGGGAAAATGTCAGAAAATGTGAAAACTTTGAAGTTTGGCCTGGCGCGCGCTTGTTTGAATTGTCGAATCTTTCTTTTGCGAAAACAGACGGGCAAGGGATTGTCGAATCTTTGAGATTTTGCGCGAACTGCGCAAGTGAGTCCTTATGTGTCCGAAAATGGATTTGGTTGACTTAGTCTTCGGGGAAGCATGCCAAACAACCCCTGAACCTCCCAGACCTAAGCCCAAGCTCCAAAGCCTCCGCCCAGCTGCAGGCAGCACGGGGAAGGAGGCCGGGGATCACGGCTGCACGCGTGCGTGCGTGCGTGCGCGTGCGTGCGTGGGTGCGTGTGCGTGTGTGTGTGTGCTAGAATGGAGAGTTCAGCAGGTTTTGGCTTGGCCGATCTACCGGGTATGTTTGTTCCTGGCAGTTGTGTTTCGGTTCACCTCATGCCTGCATCCGAAGGCTGCATGTGGTGAGGAGGTGATCCCCCAATGTGCGGATCAGATCAGATCAGATCAGGCCCTAAATCGTCACAACAGTCATTTGCGCCAGGAGCAGAAGTCGTGGGGAGAACGTGTGGTGTGTGTGTGTCTCTGTGTGGCTGTCTTGGTGTCCTCTACTTGAGCTTTGTTGGTATTCTCCGAGATCACTCAAAAAAAGGCTCGGGGATGCCTCGCCCCCACTCCTTTGCTGAGGCTTTACCCAGTGTTATTCGTAAGAAGACATGTCAAAATGATAGGAAGTCAATTACATGTTTTTCAATGCTGTTTATCAACAGTGGAACGATGGAGGGTGCTGGATTTTTCCGAACAGTGAACCATGCATCAGATTAGTGTCATAGGTCATAGGCTTTTTTTTGAAAGACATGCCCAGCATCTCATGGTGCCTTGTAGGGTGTCATGGTTGAGGCTGTAGGGTTGATTGCAGGGCTTGAGCAGGCTTCCCGGCTTCCGCCCGTTTATGCCAGTTTTCAATACCCGCTGATATCTTTAGACGCGCTCGACACCCTGAATCAACATCCGTAAATTTTCAAACTCCAGATGATGTAAAGAGCAGCCACAACAGCTCACAGCAAGACCCCAGCTCTCGAATTGTGAACCAGGCGCATCACGAGGTCCTCGCCCACCGCCTCGCCGGCAAGTATTCAATTTTCTCCCGAAGAGCTGAACTGCCAGCCCAAACCCCGAACAAACAAGCCGGTCGAAGGTGGGGAGGGATTGAAGTGGGGGTGTGGGCATGGAGCGGGGGTGGGGGGGGGGGGTGGGGGGGCTGGGGGTTGGGGGGGGGGGGGGGGGGGGGGGGCGGGGTTGGGGCAAAACAAGTGCTTCTGTCACCCAGGATATTTTATTTTTGCTCGTCCTGTTGCTTGTTGAATGGGGGCAAAAAAAAGGGAACAAGTTGACCCGGTTCTGGATCTCAAGAGTTTGTGGGCTCAAGGGGTTTTGAGCTGGTCGCCCGAACCATGGTTCTGCTGACGTGTTCCCAAGGATTCTGGACAGTTGCCGAAACACATGGTCGATTGACTTCTGAACTTCTGCATCCAGGGGGCAACAACTGTCTTGCTACGTGAGCCTAAATGGGGAGATCAGTGAGGAGATGTGTGCAGAAAGTTATTGGACTGCCCGAATGGACAAGGTGTTGCAGGTACATGGGATTTTCTCCTCGCAGATTGTGGGTCCACGAAGTCTGGTCGTGTGTCACATGGCGTTTCTAACACCCGGACCCGGTCCTAACTAATGTATTGCGTGGGGGCCCGTACGTCCACTGAATACAATCCCTCGTTTCGGAAATGTATTTCAACCCCAGGGTCATAGGAGGGGGATATTCATGCTAACTTGTCCGGGTCGCAGTTGGAACATTGAGAGAGGCAATCGAGATACCTTTTCTTTCAACCCCAGGGTCATAGGAGGGAGATTTTCATGCTAACTTGTCCGGGTCGCAGTTGGAACATTGAGAGAGGCAATCGAGATACTTTTGTTTTGTATGCTTATAAAATCAGCAACACAATATCCCCGAAGAAACATACATACATATATACACATATACATATATACATGTGTTCAGTGCTGGTGCTTGTTGACTGGGAAATTCGGTGGAGTGCGGGCGGCTGCAGGGAATGTATTTCTAGGAGGGGGGGGGGGGTGAAATGCATTTTCCGGCACATTTAGTTTCCCCGAAAGCCCATAAAGCCCACCAGGGTAGAGGTGTGCGAAGTGTGGACATGTCTTGCTAAACACAGCCTAAACAATCCTAAACACAGCTAGACACAGGAGAACCAATGCGACTTTCCGTGTGTTCAGTGCTGGTGTTTGTTGACTGGGAAATTCGGTGGAGTGCGGGCGGCTGCAGGGAATGTATTTCTAGGAGGGGGGGGGGGGGGGAAATGCATTTTCCGGCACATTTAGTTTCCCCGAAAGCCCATAAAGCCCACCAGGGTAGAGGTGTGCGAAGTGTGGACATGTCTTGCTACCAAAACCCCACACACCCGAAGAAAAAAAGGCAAATAAAAGATAGGATGGGGAGATGCGGCAGCTGGCCGACGCATACAACCACTCATACAGCGAGTGATCGAAGGGAGGCCGTGAGCAGAGAAAACAGATACCGAGGTGCACCTCAAGTGTCTCCTGAAGTATCTTAAACTTGGAAATTTTGTTGGGTTCGTAAGCCTGCACAACTCCGAAATCTGACCGATTGTAACCTACATTTATCCTATGTTCAGGAAACTTAGGAACGTCGTTCCGACCCTCGCAATGCATTTCTCATCCCTACTCATTCGCACAGAGAATAATGTATTAATTGGGGGGGGGGGGGGGGGGCGAAAAATCACTTAGAACCATCCCTGCGTTTCTACATTTTAAGTAAGAAACTTCAGCATTGCGGCTGTCTTCAGACGAGCATCCAAAGCTCGAGATACAGCAACTGGCAGGCGTGATGGGAACAGGCAAAACTATAATGAGTGATGCATCAATCGTTGAAGAAGCACAAGCAGTCGCTGGCGCGTGACAGCACGTCCTGCCAATGCTGCCCGATAACAATAAGACCAAAGGCAAGTGGATCGGGCGTCAAGCAAATGACTTGAATTACAAACCTGGAAGCACTGCCAGGAAGTGGCTGTGTTGGTGCCAACAGAGAGGCCATCCCCAACCTCTCGCGACATCGCAAGGGCACCCGAGGCAGGGAAGGGCTTCCAGGCGTCAGGTTTACTGCTGGGTCTGTATACCGTATACAGGAGAGCGGTGGTTCAGTATCCGTGCCTCAACAGCACGCCCGAAACCTGCACCACTAAAAACTCCCAGCATGAGACCTTGAAACCTTGAGTTCCAAGGGCCCTTATCAAGCTCCTGGCGTCCACGCTCCAATCCAAAACTCCACTGAGCATACTGAGCCCTTGCAAGACCCAGCTTCTTGCAAGCACCCCGAATCCTACCCCAGGTGCCCATGCAAGGCCCAGGGCACGCGACGGCCTCAATCCTTGTCAGTTGAAGGCTGGTGGCAGGCTTCTGCGAGTTCGGATGGTTTGGGGCTTCCGGGGTTTTGGTGTTTCACCTGGTCCTTGTGTTGGGAGCTTGGTGGTCTTGCTTTCAGAAGGAGGCGTCTTGAGATTGCCAAAAGCAGCTTGTGGCTTAGGGTTCAGGACGTGGCCGGTTTCGGGGTAGGGGTCTGGGCTGCGACACGCTTAGAAATACAACCTCACGCCCCCTTCCAGGATGGTCTGCTAGGCCCTAGAATTCCCAGAATCAACCCTATAAAGGGCCTTTTTAACGGGGTAAAAGGGTATAATAGCACATGCGGGTTTTATGATAAATGCCTAGCAGCTTCAGGAGTTTTCGTCGGCAGTGGGCATGTCCTCTTCAGTTCGGACCCCGGCCGCGAACACGTTTGACTGCGGGGAGCCGAGGGCTGTAGGGGAAATTTGGGAGTTTAGGGTTTAGGGTTTAGGGTTCAGGGACGCCCGATGAACCTTTAAAGCGAACGGAACGGGGCAGGTGCAGGGGGCATGCGCGAAAGCAGTCACCGAGCACACCTCTTCTTTCTCAACCCTCCCCTGGTATTACTACTTTTCATGATACTACTCAGCGAGGACTGGCATGAGTCGACGTAGGGGTGGCGCAGCCTTCGCCCGGATTGGCATGAGTGCAGCAGTGGAGTGGTGACCATCAAAGCAACTTCTCGTCACATGTAGGTTTGAGGGCTGCAATGGTGCGTTTAGGTTTAGAGTTTCGGGTTTCGGGATACCCCTTTATACCCCAAATAGAATAGAATCCCCTTAAGGGGACCCCCAAAAAGGTACCCAATTTTCGGAAACCCCCGTGTAGGTTTGAGCTCGAAGCCTAGTTTTTCGCATCTAAGTGGCTTGACGAATTTGTTTATGCTTGCTGGCGAGGCTTTTGCTGCATCTGAAACCTGCAAGTAGTTCCCGTGCAGCACAGGGCCTCGAGCGGGTAATCAAATGCTGGAAGTCTCACCATAGAGGTGTAAACTTCAACACGCTGCGCCACCTTCAAAGGCATGCCGTGTTGAAGATATGTCGAAACCATATATACAGCTGTCAACTCCTTCAGTCTGGGAATAGAGAGGCCGCTACGCAGTCGCCGAGCGAGCTACCGGTGCCCACGGAACGGCCATCACCAACGGAGCCACCGGCGGGGGTCTGAAGTCTGAGGTTTTGTTGAGGTTTGGGTTTGTTTAGGGCCCGCAATGCCTTGGCTGCTGCCCAAGACCATCGGTTCACAACCTGCTGAAGCCATTGCCTCCAAACTCCGAACCTTTGGACTGAGATAGGCCATGGTAGCAGCAGATAGGCACGACCAGGGTTCGACTTGCAGATGTTTGATGAGATGTTCAGGGCGCTTGGGGCTGCACAGCTGAGTTCTGAGGTCCTGAGGGTTTAGGGTTTAGGGTTTAGGGTTTAGGGTTTAGGGTTTAGGGTTTAGGGTTTAGGGTTTAGGGTTTAGGGTTGGGTTTGGGGGGTTTAGGGTTTAGGGTTGCTTGCCTCTACGCTACAACAAAAGATGCCGGGGGCTTTGGCCTGTTTGACCGCGCCAACAAGTTCCCAGACGGACATGGAACCCGTTATTCGTCCCCCTACCGCTGTAAACCTGGCGAGTGTCCAAGTAGCTTTGAAATACTAAACCCTAAACCCTAAACCCTAAACCCTAAACCCTAAACCCTAAATTCACACTGAAACTGCACGCGACTACGCTTCGGGCTCAGGAGACCCCAGGCCTGGACACATAATATAGGGGTCGGATTATTTATTAATATTATTTTGTGTGTTTTTTCTAGAACAACCCTCCAAAACACTGTCCTAATCATTCAGGCCCCTATTGTACCCCAAACACAATTCAGGCCACGGTGACACTTGAAATGATGTTTCCGTTCATCTGCCCTTGTCAGCAGGTCCGCCCGCGGCCGGCAGTCCCGATTGTTGCTGTGGGCCCAGTACACTGGTGATGTTTGTCAACACACACTAGAAAGCTTTAGCCCTAAACCCTAAGCCCTAAACCCTAAACCCTAAACCCTAAACCTAAGATTTAGCACCGAAGATTTGGAGGCTGGCCGAGTGCACATCGGTCAGACGTGTGGAGTAGTGTTGCAGGACTCGGTGGATCATGCGTTTTGGGGTTTAGGGTTTAGGGTTTAGGGTTTAGGGTTTAGGGTTTAGGGTTTAGGGCTAGGCTCCCTCATGTCTTTAGTCTCGCAAGAAGGCTGTCGAAAGCATGCAGCCCGGTTGATTTAGGGTGAAACTTGCAAGCACATACTCAAACTAGAAGGTCGTCTTGCAGAAGATGCTTCTGGCAGAATTGCTACCTCAGCGGAATTCGGCCTGAGATAACAACTTGTTCGAAAAGATTCTGGGTGCCTGGAAACCCAAGGGAGACATTTGTAGTTGGTAAGCCCGACAAGTTCGCAGTCAAAAAATGACAATCCAGTTTGGGCCTTAGGCCTTAGGGCTCCGAGCTTTTGTTTGATAACAGGACGCCTTGAAAATCAAGAGTTCTTTGTCCTGCCTGTTGGTTCGCATGTTGGGATTGGCGTCCCCTTTTTCTAACAGGCCTTACCAGGGATTTTTGTACCCCCCAGTTGTCATCCCGATGAAGGACGGTTAGTATAAGGGGGAACATGCCAAGCGACAAGCCTTGCAATCGAAGCCCTAAACCCTAAAGCCTAAACCCCAAACCCCAAACCCTAAGCCCTAAAAAGGCGCTGGATTCGGCGATGCTTGGGTCCTCTGGTGCCCCTCGGCTTGGGATTTCTTGGGGCATACGGTTTAGTTAGGATTTAGGGCTTAGGGTAGATGATCAACTCCTACGCTGCCCTGCTTGCAACCTAGTCTACAGGGCTTCTAGTGAACCTTCAAGTCTAGCAGTCATCCATGCGGCACTTTGAACAGTGAATCCTGACAGCAAACTTGGGTCCTAATTTTCATGATATTTCCGGCTATCTTAGCCTTGGATTTCCTCATAGGACTCCCTCCAAGATCGACCTGAAGGAAGTGAGAGTCGTAATCGTGTCGGATATGGCGGTTTACGAAAAGAAGGGATCCCCAACATAGACCACCAAATAGCAAGATTCCCTTATCACAAGGACCAAAATAAGGATGGGCCATTAGGCTCTATTATCCCCATAGTCAACCCTATAAAGGGCCTTTAAGGGCTCATGGGGTAGAATAGCCAATGCTGGAATAAGGTACCCCCGAATATCGTAAACCCCCCCTCATATGCGACAGCAGAGGTTCATCATGCGATCACAAGCATACCGATCCTTTAGAGCAGGGGTTTAGGGTTTAGGGTATAGGGTTTAGGTTTTAGGGCTCAAGCGAACGGATTTGGAGCCCTCAGTAGGTGTTTGGACGAACCCCCATCCTTCCCAACCCCCCCCCCCCCCCGCCCGCGGATTCCGCTACTGAGGTTAAAAGGTACCATAGCACCTGCGTATGAGTAGCATGTTGTTGATGTATGCTTTTTACCTGGTGCTACAGGTGTTTATGTTTATCGCATGTTCGTGCTGCTCAAGTATGTGTAATTGAAGAGTGTCTTCATAGGCTTGTAGTAGCAATGTGATGTTAGCTATGTGTGAACGAACTTCGCATGACCCTAAACCCTAAACCCTAAATCCTAAACCCTAAACCCTAGCAGGGACAAGGAGGTCAGCTAGGGCTCACGCCTGGAGTAGCAGCGTGTCACGGCTGGGGGAGAGGGAACGCCTGGGTCGGCTGAGGCGCTGGTCAGCTCAGCAGCTGCTTCCGGCAGGGAGCCAGGTTTCTTTTCTTGTGATTTTTTCTTGGGATTTGTTTGGGTATGTTTTTGGGATTGGGGTTAGTGTTTAGGTTTTAGGGTTTTAGGATTTCAGGGTTTTAGGGGTTAAGGGTCTAAGGGTTTAAGGGTTTAGGGTCTAGGGTTTTCTGGGATTGGGGTTTTTGGGTGTTGGGTTAGTGTTTAGGGTTTGGGTTTTGGATTTTGGGGTTTTAGGATTTTAGGGGTTTTGGGTTTAGGGTTTTAGGGTTTAGGGTTTAGGGTGTAGGGTTTAGGGTTTAGGGTTTAAAACCCCCAAAAAAGCACAAAAAAAAAAAAAAATCAAAAAAACACCCAAAAAGAACCCCCACCCTTCCGGCAGGGGGCTCCGACTGTGGGGGATGCCTTCTTGGGGTCCTTATCATAAGGGAATCCTACTTTTTGGGGACTAAGTTGGGGTTCCCCATTTTCGCAAACTTTCATGTGTCGTGGCGGTTGCCTCAACGGCCTGTCTGCTCGTTAGCCTCGTACTGCTTATCTTGCTGACAAGGTGTTGGTCTGGGCACAAAAGAGGAAGCCTGTGCAACTGTGGAATTTAGCTTCAAGTGATCCTATTGGGGTTTCCGATATTAGGAGGTAGCTTTTTGGGGTCCTTATTATCAGGGAATCCTACTATATTGGGGGGCTGTATTCTTGGGGCTCCCCTCTATTTTCGTAAACTCCCATATTTTGCGGGGCTGGAACACCTCGACCCTGACCTAAGCCCTCGCAGCGTAATGTAGAGGTCGGAAGATTTGCGAGTAGTATTCCCTTGTGGTCCCTTTATGTTTATACTATAATACCCCCCCAAACCCTATTCTAACGATACAAGGCCCCTATATTACGCCCAGGACAGGAGCAGTCTCCAACGGAGATGCCAGTGCCCACCGACGTGCCTTCCCCGACGACGCCCTGTGAAGACGAAGGCCAAGATCCAGCTTGTACTATCGGGGTCGGAAGAGTTGCGGATGGTATTCCCTTAGGGTCCCTAGATTACCCCCCCCCCCCCCCCCAAAATCCTGAATTCCTAAGGCCCCTATATTCGGGGCCACAGCAATGTTTAGCAGCCCATCCTCAACCGAAGGGTGAGTAGAGCATTCGGGCCTCATTTGGTTTGGGGCTGAGTTTGTGCTGAGTGAGGCATCCCGGTTTTGTTGCCTATCAGTGTAGGCTCATGTTTGTCAATGCACATCGCACACATCATAGATCAGGAGGGCGCCTGTCCCAAATTCGCGAGGGCCCAGCCAAAGCCCGAGACTTTCGTAGTTGTGATAGCTCGCTGAGCTTTCTGAGTAAACTGTTCACCAGCTAGTAAAGACCACTCGCTGGGAAAACTGGACTTCGCCCCAAACCGGCTGAGACTTTCAGGGGGAGTAGGCACTGAGCAGGCCCCCCCCCCCCTGTAGGCTCATCACGGTGTCCGAGAGGTGACTCTGTCATTGTTAAGTCCCCTCCAGTAATCCGGAACGGAAGTCGAAGTTTTGTGAGCAGCAGGGGGGATTGTAGATTTCTTGGACCTTGCTGCAGGAGAAACGATCACCGCCCCACTGACAGCAGAGGTTGGACAGCTTCATTCGGAGTTCAGCTCTTCGGGAGTAGTCAGTCACGAAGCTTGGTTTCGCTCAACCTGGAAGGTTCGGGATTTTCGGGTGAAGTTCGGCGGTGGGGATGCAGTGGTGCGAGAGCGCTTGGGTTGCGGGATTTCGGTCACTTGCATTTAATAAGAGCCTGACTGTACCCTAAACCCTAAACCCCAAACCCTAAACCCTACACCCTAAACCCTGGAATCTCGTCGGAGGTCCACACCCTCACTGCCATCTCCCGACCTGCAACCTCCATCGTCCTGCCTGGGGCTCGGAGCATCTGAAGGCTCAGAAGGCTCGGAGGGTGGGTTCAGGGCCTTTCTGGATATAGGGTTTAGGGTTTAGGGTTTAGGGTGTAGGGTTTAGGGTTCAGGGCCTTTCTGGATTTGCCCAGAACCTCAACCAGTTCAGGTTTGATGTGCCCATAAACCCGAGCACAGGGTGTTACAGCGTGAGCCTGACACTGAGGTGTGAAGTACGCTCAGCGGGATAGGGGGGGCGACCTCAAACGGGGGTGCATTGAATGGATTCTTGCAGTGAAGCTTGCGGAACTAGCAAGGCCTATGGCCTCTGTCAGCAAGATCATGCCAACGTGGCGTGGCCATCTTGGCTTCAAGGTCCACAACTGGAACCTCAGCGCAGGATCAGAGGATCTGATATTTTGCCATTTGCTCTGTGCCTTCGCATCCCACTGCAACGGGCACTCAGCATGCTCACTGAGTTATCTCGGGACTCAGTGAACACGCATTCAGGCGAGGCACACTTCTGGGCCCACCCAGAAGATCCCACGGCACCGAGTTGTTCATCTATTCGGGCGATTTCCTCAGTCCAAGCTGGATCCGAGCTGAAAGACTCAAGGTCTTTAGACTCGATCAGGTGCCATTGGGGACAGAAACGCCTCCCTGGCAACAGACTTGCGCCTCAATCGCTGGCAGGGACTTGGGTGTACTAATTCCCACAACAGGGCCGGGAATGCAAAGAATCACTTTGCAAGAAGGCTTCCTGGTTGGGATGTACAGTACCCATTTTCGACATCTGCCTCGGATGAAATCCGGAACCAAATCCAAAGTGACTGGGCAGGTACTTCTGTCAGGTCAATTCCTGAGCCACTGCACCAAGCTGCAGTCATGCCCCCCCCCCCCTCCGCCTCTGCGAGGGTGGTTGTGGACTTTCGCGAGGGTCAAACCTGGAGGCCGTGCGTCAGGCTTGGTGGCCGGTGCCTTCGGCCCTGGAAGCACCAGGCGCGACAGACCTTCGACAGAAGGCAGCACCACAAAACCATAGTCCAAAAACGGGACCTTGCGCAGGTTTTGGGACCCACCTTACTGCGCGGTAGTGGTGGCCATTTCCGTGATTTATGCGGCATAGTCCGACAAGCTGGGGCTTGCCAAGTCGGGAACCGTCAGGCCTGGCGAAGCCTTAGTCCCCCTAAACCCTAAACCTTAAACCCTGAACCCTAAACCCTCATTACGTACGTCACTGAAACCAACAAATACAGTCAGGTCCTCTCCCGTGGACTTGCCGGTCCCCACTGCGAGGTGGCCTCATTGATCTTGGGTTGCTTCAGAGCTCAGGGTTTTTGGCTGGGCTTCGGAAAATTTTGGTTTGCATCACGCCATGGCGCACTTGCACTCCCTAAGTGATGGAGGTTTCGGGTATTTCCTGGCCGTCAAGCAGTCAGACTCACTCAGCTTAAGTCTGCGGGTCAAAACATGTCAAGCCTGTCAAGCGAAGCGCTGCTGCGCAAGGCCATCCCCGACATCCATGAGTCCTGGGGCAGACGATGAAGAGGTGGGTTTAGGGCTTATAGGGTTTAGGGATTCCCAGAGCGCAACTCATTGTGGTTGTGGTTGCAATCCAAGCGACTCAATTAATTATAGGGTTCAAGCTGCGTGTTATTGTACTAGCAGACCGAGGGCTTTGGATATGTTTTGCGGTTCGTGGGTTTGGTTTAGCTTTTAATTAAGTTCATGATGCTTTCGGCGTGTTTTTGAATGCTTGAAACGTTCGGATGAACGAGTGGGGTCTTTTTTTGTGTGTTTTTGTTATGGAGCAAGGTCCGCGTGATGCGACCAGCTCGCATATTCACTGCCTGCTGCATATGACTGTCTGGGGCAGGTGTCTACTAGCTGCTTGGCCCTTTTTGCGGAAAATCCTAGGCGATTTCTCAATCCTCCCAACTGAAAATGGGAAATGGGGAGTTCTCTAAGATCAAGCTTCGCGACCAAAAAAGGGTTGGCTGTGTTCAGCATCCATAGGATGACTTCTCACATGCCCTGGGCTCCGGGGAGGAGATGCTGAAGCGCAAAGCTTTGAACTCCGGCACTGGAGAAGCTTGTAGGGCCACGGGGTTTTCATTTCAGGATTCGACCTCTGAAGAGTTGCATCCTGAACCTGGTCCTGGCCTCAGGGATTAGGGGTTAGGGTTTAGGGTTTAGGGTTTAGGATGTAGGGTTTAGGGTTTAGGGCTCAGCCTGGATTAACACTCAAGGACCCGATGCAGGTGAAGAAGAAATAGCCACTAGCCGCCTGCCCATGACATCCTCTGCCGTGCACAGGCAATAGTGGGGCCCCTGCCGAATGCCACCTTCGCCCATGAGCCACCAGGAAGCTGGAGGGTAGAGGTGGTGTAGGCTCCCTAGGTTCCCGAACCCTGAGATGCGCCATACCTTCTGCGCAACTGTGCGGGCTTGAGTCCAGGAGGTCCATGCCTTCTAGAAGGCTGCTATCATGTCTAATATGTACATGAGTTGATGAGTTCTCGGAAAGCCCTAGCCTTTAAGATGGCCCCTCCCGGTAGCTCAATCGTTGTCAAAGTATGTGGGTAAAGGCTAGACGCCCATAAAATATTCTTGGGTGCCTCAAGCCTTCCACGGCTTTATGCCGAGCCTCATGAGTGCATGGATTGACAGCTCGGGGGCCGAAGCCGTAGTTCTCAATCCGCTACACATGTGCGCCGTTCGTGGATGCACTGGTAGCATGGGCGCAAACATCTTTCGGGCCTGGATGCTCTGGGGACATGCACTCCGGATGCTAGACTGCAGCCTGCTTGTAATGCCCAGAGAAATTCGGCTCTTGGCGAATTTAAGGTTCGTGGCCCGAAGTCACACGCTGAATTCTCAGGTCTTCTTACTTGAAGCCTTCTAGTTCCTCTCGGCGCCTGCAAATATAAATATAGATTGCGATGGCAATATTGCCGGAAAGCTTTGGGCGAATCTGGGTTCCCAGACTTGACTTGGGCCTGTGTTATCAGCACGGCGCCTTTTCATGAAGAACGGGCCCGGGGAACCAAGAACCAAGGATCAAAGATTCCCAAACAAGTATCTAGAGGCGAATCTTGGTATGTCATGTGCTCCATCATGACATGTAACCTGCAGACCGAGGAGCAGTATGGGCAAACGGTGTGGCCTTAAACCATCGAGCTTGCCCCTTCCGAACCTCTTCCCTAAACCCTAAACCCCTCAACCCCTAAACCCCTTAGCCCTTAACCCTAAACCGTAAACCCTAAACCCTAAATCCTAAACCCTAAACCCTAAACCCTAAACCCTAAACCTGGCCGCCCTTCAACCGTGCGTTTCGGCAGAACTGGGAGTCTCAGCAGTGCACTCACCCGTGGCCGGCCTGGCGGGTTGGTGCTGCAGGAGTCGGGGTCGGGTTTGTTGGCAAAAGGTTTAGGGTTTAGGGTTTAGGGTTCGAATTTTGGGTTTAGTGTTCAGGGTAGAGAAGTTTGGTGTCTTGGCGGTCGGTAGTGGTGCTTGAGCTACGGCAGGTAGGGCCCGTAAGATGCCAAAACGCTGACAACAGTTCTACTACGAAATCGCAGAAAACCCAGCAGCCTGCCACCACGTACTTAAGACGGTCCCAGACTCGGGTTTTGAGTTGCAAGTCCTCCGGCCCCGAGCCAAGCAATCTTCGATCTACATACAAGGGAAGGCAGGACGAGAGCCTACAGAGAGGGGGAGGGCTGCGACCCTGTATTTTTTGTGCTATGAAATAGGGTTTAGGGTTTAGGGTTTAGGGTGGGGGTAGAGATGGCGGCCCGTGGCAGCCCAGTCTCAGGTCGGAGCTGCAAAAAGAAGTATGCAGGGGTGTTCCGGGCTCGTGCCTTGATGGCCTTGATGGTTATCACTTTACGCTCTTTAGGCTTTGGGGTCTAGGAGGGTCTTCCCTTCGACCTTCCCTTCGACCCAAACGACTACACTAAAGCTGTCCCACTGCCAGGTCACTTCGCCTGTGGAGGGAGTTGCCGCGATAGAGGCAACCCACACCGCTAAGGCAGTATTTTTAAGTACACGTATATGGGCGCCACACACGCTCACCAAAAAACTTCCGCATGATTTCAATGGGGCTAGCGATTTGGAGCGCAAGCAGGCCAACATGCTGTACACCTTGCCCTGATTTGAACGACTCATCGAGCTGAGCTGTTCTCTTGTTTGCCAACCCTGCCTCGCACAGATGTTCGGAACTGGTCGACGAGCTACTCGAAATCCAAACTTGTTGGCGTACCGCTAGACAGGCGCATCTCACATGCCGGACCCTGGTCGGCATAAGGCTTTTCCTAAACCTTACTAGTCTAAACCTTTACTTCCCCGAATCCTAAGCAAATGTCGCGTAGATGATGGGGTGCCAAGCGGGCTGGGACCAAGTAGTTCAGGCATTTCCGGCCTCTTTACTTCCCTTGCTCGTCCATGAAATGCAAAGGGAGAATTGACACGGGCGGGCCGGTCGATCAATGTGCCCTGTGACCAAAGCAAGGTTCCTCCAACAGAGTGCGCTCCTTGTGAAAGTAAAGAGGGTTCAGGAGTCTCATACGTGCAGGTTCTTGGATGTGCTGTGGCGGTAATGGCCACTGAAATCAGGCCACACCTATCCAAATCGAAGAAATAAGATGAAGGCCAGCACTAGTTTCATTGTCATTCATATTCGAGACCCTGCTTTCCTGACATATGTCTGTGTATATATATATATAGTTGTTTATTCAGGTATTTATTTATTTATTTCTGCTTCAGGGTTTTCATTTCCTGTGCGTGTCTCCCTCTTGCCATCTACACGAAACCTCTAGGCCCAAACACTGCCCAAAATGTCTCGTGGGCAGCTTGTACTTGCCCAACCCACGCGCACGCTGCGTCTGAGACTTCAACGAACGCAGGATGCTTCTCGCAAAGTAGCCTTCAAAACACCTCTGCCCTCAAGTTCACGCCCCGACGGCCCTGAAGTTTGTCCTGATGCCGCCCTAAACCCTAAACCCTAAACCCTGAACCCTAAACCCTCAACCCTGAACCCTGAACCCTGAACCCTCTAAACCCTAATGGTGCGCAGGTTCCAGAGCCCGGCCCAGCACCGGCAGTGCCTGAGCCGGGGGCTTTGAGACATCCCTCGAAAGAACCCCCTTTCGGAGGCTTTTCCCTTCAGACGGCTTCGGGAGGTTTAGGGTTTAGGGTTTAGGGGTCAGGGGTCGGGGGTTATATAGGGGTTTAGATGGTGGCCTTTGTGTGGTACGGGGCCTGGTAGATTCTACAGGGGGTTGGGGTTTGAGGTGCGCCATTGTATGTCCGGCCCTTGTTCATCCAATCGGGGGTTGTGCTTAAACAACGTGACGGGGCCACGAATCCGGGCATCCCAGGACTCAGGCTAAACCCCCACAACGATCGCCTCCTGGGACATCCCAAGGAGCAGAAAACATCCCTCAAAGTCATCCGAATCCACCGAAACCTCAAAACCCTTAAGCTCTGCTGAACCTTTTTCGAAACGACTGATTAGGGTACCCCCTCATTATAATCCTTATTAAGGATTGTTAGGAAAAGGGGGGAACATCCCAAGAAGAGGCAGCTAAGAACCGCCCCCCCCCCCCCACCCCTCTAAACTCTAAACTCTAAACCCTAAACCCTAAACCCTAAACCCTAAACCCTAAACCCTAAACCCTAAACCCTAAACCCTAAACCCCAAACCACCCCAAACCCCGAAGCTCCCAGGACGTCCCCTGCAGACGTGCCGGTCCCCACGCGTCGGCCGTCCCCGACGTCCTTGCAGGAGCCCGGTGAGCAGGAGGAGGCGGAAAGGGAAGATATGGGAAGAATATATAGATATATAAATACGTAAATACAGAAATATACACATATATATATATATATATCTATATATGTATGTATACAATGTATCGAAACCACTTCTGAACCATGCCGACAGTCGTTAGGGTCGTTAGGTGGCTGTAAAGCCATAAACGCCATTTATGCCCTGACATTGGACCCAAGGGCTTCAACCCTTAAGTCGCCATCTACCTGGCAACCCTGCTGAACATTCCTACCTGCATGGAACCCCTTAAAACGGCCCTTTATAGGGTTGGTTAGGGGGATTATAAGGCCTAGTAGCCCATGCTGGTAAGCCCGTAGCCTGATGCATAGGTTGCATCCGCCCCTCTCATGGAGTCGGCGTGGGACCCCAGTGCGAGACGGGGTAAAGGGTGTAGCAGTGCAACATCTAGTTGAGCGTTAGAAGGCACCCTTGCTTCCAAAGCACATCAGGGCTTCCCGATGGTTACAGTATTATAGTTGTCCTAAAGGTTTATTATAGTATTACGGGCCTTTACAAGACATATTAAATGGGCCCGTTAACAGGCTTGTAATAATATAACTACTGAATGATTGGAACTAGAATGAAATAGAAGTACGAAAAGATAAGGAAATTAGAGAATTAAAAATGAAATCAAGAATTATTTTTCCTTGTTATCCTTTTTCTCCCCTTTGTTCATATGATTATTTAGTATCCTAATGAATGAGAAGAACGCAATAAAATTATAAACGAAATAAACGAAAGTAAAAAGAAAAACACATTTATTTCAATTGTAATCACTTATTATTAGGAATTTCTAAACTTGTAATTTTATAATTGAAAATCTTTAGTTTTCCTTTTAATTTTTAATTGAATATGAAATCCAAATTATAAGAAGCGAGAAAACTTTAATGACAATAAAATTCGTCTTATCAGGGTGTATGAAGATTATAAATATTAAATAGAGAACTTACCAAACGCATGAGTCATTATGATAAGGATTTTATCGTGAGTGAAGAGAACAAAGATATGAATAAAAGGGAGAGAATATTATTTCGGTAATTATGGTCTTTTTACTATTTTTTACTCTATTATCTGGATTTATTACGAAGAGATAAAAAGAATGTACGAAATGAACATAATTATAATACGGGCGCTCATTACTTCGCTTTTATTAATAAAACTATGAAAACTTAGGAAAGAAATACGAATTAAATGGAATGAAAGTAGTGAATGAACTATATTTAGTGGAGATCTTAATATTATTACAGCATTCATTCTATATCCCGGGCGTTCACTTGTCCTTAATATTGCCCGGGTGGATAGTAATAATATTGTGTCCTTTTCCCCCTTAACAATATAGTACGGGCGTATAAGGGCGAAAAGACCATTATGACGCTCGTAATATATTAATTAAGGGCCCTTTCATGCTGTGTTAAAAGCCCCTCTAAAAGACTTATATTATAATGGGGCTTTTACCTACAGCATCAAAGGGGGAAAAGGGAGAAAAGCTCCATTAAAATAGTAAATTCGTGCGTGAACTTACAATTTACTACTTTAAAGGGGCTTTTAGTACGTTAACTGCATGGAAAATAGGGAGCCAAGAGTGAAGATATTAAGTGACAGGGAGAGAGCGGTCAACCTTTACTTTTCCTTTCGTACACCATCAATCTCATGACACCTTAACTGCCCAAGAGCCCTTACTATTGGACCCTAGAGATAGAACTAAATGACGAGATGCTGGGCAGCCCTAAATAAGGGTGGCAAGCCCCAAGCTTTAAAAGGTGACATGGTGAGAAGACATGTTGGGTGGCCTGAACATAGGGTTTAGTGTTTAGGGTTTAGGGTTTAGGGTACTTGGTGAGAAGACGCAGAAAAGCAAGTTGCAACTAAGCAAGGTCTTTGACCACCCCTCTGAGTGTCAGGCCGTTTCGAAGAACAAAACAAATTTACAAAGTCATTTTGATGAAACGACTTGAAAGTTACAAGTAAGCAAGCCAAAACCCCGACTAAGCAGGATATCCTTTTTTGCAGCACGGCTTCCTGCAAGGCTCCCCCAGAAGAGCCAACGCCCACAGAGCTTCCTGTGCCGACAGCCTGGGACTCTGGGGCTTCCAGCTTTGGGATTTCTTGGAGGTTCTGAGTCAGGTTCCAGCATCGTTGGGGCTTTTGAAGTTTTGGTGACTCCGGATGTTGGGCAGGGTGCCGCAAAGTGGGCGCTGCATCCAGGTCCCCTTGAACGCGCCCGCAGTTTCTCCTTAGTTGGACTGCTGTTTGCTTAAGAAACCCCCCCATAAAATAGAACATGGAAATCCCTACATTGCCCTTGGCCCTTATAGGGAGGATTCTTTTTTGTTTTTTTTGGGGGTTCTTAAATAATTAGTAGCGATACTTAGCAAGGGTGAATCAGTGAAGCGTCTGGGTTCTCAAAACGGAACCAGCCCTAATGAGATCCCGGCACTTACTGCCCAGAGGACCGCAGGTCTGCGATGTTTGAACGAAATCATACAGACACCCTTGGTTCCGAAGCTATCTGAGGAAGGGGTGATCCAGCTGAGATGTAGCTGTGCCGCTTTGAAACCCGTAAGCCCCAAGGTTTTCACTGTAGCCTTCGTCGCCTAGCTTTGCTATAAAACCCTCCTCCCCGAGGACAAGAGTGTGACCGAGAAGTCTGACAGGCCGCGTCGCTGGCTTCAACTTTGCGCAAAAGCCAGAGAAAGCAAGATAAGCCTTATGAAACCTCAGAGAGGAATACTCGGTCCGAGTTCTTCGTAGCTTAGTAAATGCACGACATGCTCGCGCAAGGGCGAACGCAAGCTCTGCGCAAGCTCTGAAGGCGAACAAGAGGCGAGCATTTGAGCTTCCAGGGCCCAAAAAGTTACCGAGCCGAACCAGTAATTGCGAAACCTCGCGCGCGCGCGCGCGCCAGCCCGCGCACGGGATGCACAAGGGATCACAAGGGCGAAGCGCAAGGGATCCTTTGTAACTGGCAGCCGTGGAGCAAGGATATAGAAGAGCCTTCACATGAAGTCGTCTCCCAACGTATCGCGTGCCCGACATGAAATGAAACAACCATCAGGTATGCACTCCTCAGTAGCCCCAAGCGCTATGGTACCAATCCGGCACCTAACCCGCGTGCACTGCAGTTTGGGTTATTTCTGGGCCTTTGGAAAGGAGGCAAACTCAACCGGCTTAATGTCGGAAAAGCGCTGGAGAATGCATGTCCATTCGGCTGTTTAGTCGTCTTGTTGGTGTGAGTGTGACACGTTGCATCCACTGATCCCGTCCGGCGTTGCATGCCAAAGGGCCAGTGGGGATGCTGTTGGGGCCTTGATCCCCACATCTTCAATCGCTTGAAATCGATTGCATCGTCTCTTGTCGGCACAGGGTGGTCCTGGACGACATGTCCGAACTGGAGGCAGTGGAGACTTCAAAGGTCAACGTCGCGGAACCTGCACCCTGAATCTGAGTACCGAAGTGATAGCAGAGATAAGTCCCTGAGAAGACGAATTTAGGAAGCGCTTGCGCCCGCAACTCCTTCAATGGCTTCCAGGAAAACCTTCCGGCCTCAAAGCCCAAAATCCGAAAGTTCCTCTAATCTGATGTCCTTCGCCTGCGTGTCGATGTCAGCACCTCCCTTCCACAGAGCATCACCCAAACCAAACACCCAGGAACCTTCTTGGCCTCTACATTGGGATGTTCCCCCGTATGCTAACAGTCCTTATAGGGGTTCATATAGGGGGTAAGTTAGTAGAAGGGGGGGGGAACCCAACCTCTACAGAATCATCTTGCAAAGCTTTCTTCAACGGCTGCATCGGATGAAGCCCCCTCCTCTCTGATGCAGGCTGTGCCCATGCCGGTGCCAAGGGGACGCCGTAGGGCCAGCAACCCGGTGGTGTACCCTAAACCCTGAACCCTAAACCCTAAACCCTGATAGTGTGGCTGGCAAATACCGGCAATTGGCAAAAAAGGTTTGTTTTCAGAGTGGGCAGCGGGCTCGGTGTCTTTTTTGAGGGTTCGGAGAGTGCATTCACGGTCTTTGAGCTCCTTCCTCCAAGACTTTAAGAGATTCGGAGTACGAACTGATTACCGCAGGGCCTAGGAACGGGACAGCTGCCAAAGTGTTTGGGCCGTGAACTTGGGCAATCCGATGGTCAATGGTCGAGTTATTTCTTGGTGAGGCGCACCCGCCGCATACGACACACAATTGCCAACTTGTCGGCCCTGAGCTGGCCGCACCTTGTATCCCGCACGATCTTTGGGCGAATCCGGTCAGTGCGTTGCTAGCTGTTGCTAGCTGATAGTTGCATCACTTTCCTCATGGCCCGATGTCAGGAACTTATAGAATCCTGCTGTGTGCTTTTGCCTGCTGCTGCTCCACCTGTCAGGGTGGCAGGCCGCCGTCGCCGAGCGAGCTGTCGCAGCCCCGGGGCCCCTCTTTTGTTGGTGGAGTTCGGAAGTTTGTTGGGTTCACTTGGGAAACTGCGGAAGAGTGCCGGTTCTGGACTTAAAGGCGTCCGGGGCTTGAGGTTATCAGCGCGAAGGGTCTCCGCCGGTCTCCGCTATCAGCTGGGCAACTCCTGATTTTTTTGGTTCCTCGGGCTAGATTCCATTCACGATGCCTCCATAACTGTTCCTTGAGTCTGCGACGGGGCCTTATAAATAGGTGCCGCTTGCCATCTGTAGCATAGTGAGTAAACAGGCGAACACGCGTTGGAGCTGCAAGATTGCAAGTTATAGGAAGTTGTAAGTAGTAAACTGAAGTGTTTTTCGCATCGATATCGGGATACCTGGGAAACAGCTGCAGACAGTAAGCAAAATCCGGAGGATGCGTCCTTTTGGAGAACACGATGCAAAAGTCGCCACCTAGGACAAAGCGGTGCCTTGGAGTAGTAGCATCTAGGGAATCGCTGTAGTCTCAGTCCGAAGCCCCGGTGCCGTAAACCCCACATGTGATGGCACGGAGCTTTTGAACCTCCTCCCTTCAAAATGCCCAAGGGCCTAAACCGCCACGCAATTCAGGGTTTAGGGTTTAGGGTTTAGGAAGACCAAGAAGCGAACTCGGATGCAGAGGCCCGTGCCCACAGAGAAGCCGTCGCCCACTTCGTTGGCCGTGGCATGGGCCCTGGAGTCTGGAGTTTTAGGGTTTAGGGTTTAGGGTTTAGGGTTAGGGTATAGGGTTTAGGTAGGGTTTAGGGTTTAGGGTTTAGGGTTTGTGGATCTTGCCGGCTTGGTGCGTCGGACTTCGGGTTCGGGCTTCTTCGTTTGCGTCTCCGTTTTGTCGTTCCAATTTTGGCTGAAAAGTGCAGTTCCACCCAAATCCCCTTAAACTTTGCAGCCCTGGATCATGAAGCCTGCTTCTGAGTGCGTTTCAGTACTACTCTCTACCTGGACCGTTTTCCTGACCGCCTGGACCAGCCAGTTGTTGATAAGTGGAAAGGGTTGTCATTTAAGAACTGAACTATTTCTCCAAGTCGAGAGCGGCCCCGACGGCTTCCGTTAAACATTTCCGTCCTGATACATGATCCCGGTTCTGGGTTCGCCGGCCCCTCCGCCCCCCATCGTTCCCTCCCCTAAACCTGGAACCCAGTCCTAAACCCTCAACCCCACCCCCCCCCCGTCCGTCCCCGAAACCGAAAACCGCTCTCCCCAAACCCCAAACACTCAAACCTTAAACCCAAAAACTTAGATAATGAACCCTAACCCCAACCCCCCAATCACACCCGGGCAGGAGGAGAACCCTAAACCCGAACCGCATCACGGCGGAGGGGTGGGGGCGGGGCAGGGGGGGGGGGCCGCCCCCGCCGGGGGGGGCGGGGAGGCGCAAAGCCTTGGGAGTCTAAGCCCACGTGCTATGTGAAAGGGGGTTTAGTGGCCCAAGCGTGTATGGTCGTTTTACGCTCTGAGTGTCGATTCTACCGGGTAGAGTTTACCCATACTTAGGCCCCCCGCCACGTTCATGCCTTCTGGTGAGGTCAGCGCGGTTCGCACGCTGACCCACACGCGCACAGCCACACACTCGCGGACAGAAGAGGTGCCAGCTTTCACAGATCCTGTGTTTCAGCGTGTCATCTGTTCTTCGTCTTTGGCTATTCTGGCTACCATCGGTTTTAAGTTAAGTTTGAGCCTTGGGAATGGTTTCGTGGCAAGACTACGCCTTTAGGGACCAAGGCATTTTCCCCCCTGAACTCACGTCCGGGCCTTGCAGCCGGCAGCTTCAAGAGTTCTGTTAGTTTCAGGGCTTCTAGCCCGAAAATCTTTAAGCCCTCGCGCGTCGCGCACCTGAGTTTGCGAAATCATCTTGGTCCCTCCGGAGGCCAAGAGCAAATATCGCTCAAAGCCCTACAGTCACCTCCTGAACCCCCAACCTTGACACACCACATTCTCTTCCGCAGATGCTTCACGCCATTTTAACTTGAGGGTAGGAATTACCTGCCACAGGCGCCTACAAGAGAAAGCAGAATGAGCGCCAGATATCCTGCACGGCACTAAGTTGACCTTCAGAGTTTTTGGACTCCAGCACTCGGCTTCGGCTGTGTTCGGGCGGAAGATAAGTATGTATTCTGTGTTCTTATTGTTTTGCAATTCCTGTGCCCTGCAACTGAAGCACTGGGACCCTGAAGCGCTCCGGCCTGCTCAAGCTCAAATCTCTCAGGCATTCCTTTGGACATGGGCCTGCCAAGGAATTCATGGATTGAACGAGCCTAAACCCTGAACCACAACACCCTAAACCCTAAAGCCTAAGCCTTAAACCCTAAACCCAGCCCATGTCCAGTCGTTTGCGACTGTAGCGGCTTAGCTCCCATGTGCAATCAGGGGTACATTTTGTACGCAAGCCTGCTTGAATTTGTTTGTTCTTGTTGTGAATGTTGTTATCATTATGAGTATGCTTAGTTTAGCGATTAGGATGATGGTCATTTTGTTGATTCGTATGATTGTGATATAGTACGATTGTGTTTGTTGTCGTCATTCTGTCTTTTTGCACGCTTATCATCATGATTGCTCTGACGATTTTCACTGTATAGACCGCAGTGAAATGTTCCGCTGTCATTGCTGTTGTAAGCAAGGATTTCTTCAAAAGACGCCACTTGGGGTTAGGTTATTCGAATCTAAGGTCAACGGCATGTGACATGTGTGTGAGCAAAATCTTAAGATCAGGTAAAGCAGCATCAGTGCAGGAACGTTGACTAACGTCAGTCGATCTAGATTGCCTTAACTCATCTCATTCACCTTTGAAACATCAACTCCAGTCTTGGGCGCCCAAGGCTGAAACCTGCACTCCCAGGCCCTAGGGCAGCTTCAACGCCTTCCTGGACAAACCCATACCTGCAACCTCCAAATCCCTCAACATCCCTCAGATTCTGGAGGCCCCAGAAGGCTTCAAGAGGGGGCTGGGATGCCCACCCTCGAAAACCCGTAGAAACCTGCTTCTTCTGCGGCACATCCTTGCATGGGGACCAAGCTGATGCCACACGTTGAAAGGGCACTTCTTACGACCTGAAAGCCCGTCGCCCATCCGAGACCCTGTTGCTGTCCTTTTCCCAAAGAGCCCAATACCCCTTAATTAAGGAATATTCCTTAAATCATAATAAGGATCCCTTTAGAATTTAAGGCCATATTTCCTTAATTAAGGGGTATTGGGCTCTCTGGGTCTGTTGAGGCTTCAGCGGCTCTTTCATCGCAGCAGCGGGCTCAGACCATCGGACGGTTTTGGGGTTCAGGATATTGGTAGCCATGTGCCACCGGGTTTAGGGTTTAGGGTTTAGGGTTTAGGGTTTAGGGTTTAGGAACCTTATGGCGTGGGGCTTTGGGCGTATTCGGAACGTGTTAAGTTTCTTCGGGGCTCGGGGTTGCGGCAGGACGTGAGATTCCCTGCGCCTCAGGGACCACCCTCGATGCTGGACGCGCAGCCACCTTTCCTCTCTGTTCACTCTTTCATGCGCATCTGTTTTATCATTCACGCTCCACTCCTTTTGCTCAATAACTGGCCGGGTCTCACACTCACGCACCTGGGCACGTTCTTTCTCGCTCAGGCACTCATGCTCTCAACCATGCACTTGCTCACCCACCTGTGTCATGGCGCATCAAGGGCTCGCTCCTCTCCCCACCCATTCTCCAGCTTCACGCATAAAGTTGGAGTCCGATCGCAACAAATTTGCTTCAAAGTCCTGAGCCCCCTTAGCCCGTCTACAGGGGTTGCGATGTTTCTAGGCTCCCCTTTATGTTTCGTCTTTTGCAGGGAAAATATACCCTCAATAAGTTCTTCTACCTTTGAAAGCCAACCCCCCAAGCTTCCCCCTCTAAACTGATAAAGCCGGCCTGGTAGAGCTTCAAGGCCCTAAACACCGTCAAGCCTCAGCCTGGGCTGGAGATTGGGATTCAAACCCTCAACCTAAACCTAAACCCTAAACCCTTAAGCCGCAATCCTGAAACTTAGGATGATGAGCAGCAGCGCAATCACCGGGTCGCCTACGGAGCGGTGCTTCTTGCTCTTCTGAGTTGCGCGGAAGGGAAGGTTGCTTCGTGGTGTGCGCTGCTGCTGGAGAACCGACATGGCTTAAGCTCTTCGGCAAGTAGATGCAAGTAGTCTTCAGGCCTTCGGGCTTGAAGTTGGAGTCCACTTGCTCAAGGTTCTGTGTTGGTCGCAATCCGTCATCACAGAGGGTCATCCCACAGCCAGGGATTGAATCTTGCCTTGAATCTTGGCTTTGGGATATGGACAGGGATGGTTTGAGTCTCGCTTTGAAACTTGAAGCTCGATTGGGTTCGCGGGGTGGTTGATGGTTGCAACGCACAAAGCACTTCCGCAAAGGGCCCTTCAGTACAGTTCCTCGTCGATTGCAGGATATGCCAGTGCCAACAGAGATGCCCTCACCAGCGCGGCCCAGTGAGGACCTCGAGGCGCGCTTCGGTTTAGGCTGGGTCGAACTGAAGAGGTGGGTTGTGCGGCACTTCTTGGTGACGAGGTCTGCCGTTTCGTGGGCCGAAACCCAAGACCCCAAGCCCGCGTTACTGAGACCCTCAACCGGAAGACCACTGCACGACCCTCAGCCCTCTACGATCCCTCCATGCCTTGCACCTGACAAGGCCACGATCACGTTGTCCGAAACTATTCTGCCCGGGTGCTCAGGGCGTTGTCAGCAAGGGCTGCGTTGCGCCTAGCGTCTCGACAAACCTGCGCCAAACCCCCGCCTAGAAACCTTGAGAGGCCCCCGGGCATCGTCTTTACACTATAAAGTTTATAGTTCTCCACTTTTCGTTGAGATGTTCGGGACGTCCGGTGCTTCGGGCTTAGGATATCGGGCCCCTGTGCAAGCCAAGTGCTCCAGTTAGGCAAACCCAAGGTCGGTAGAATGAGTGCAGTCTATTGCAGTGATTGCAGCGATGGCACTCAAAGCGTAGACCACACCACCCGTCTCACACCCCACCAGGCCAACACAGACAGCACTCGCACCACAGTTCCAGGCCGAAGCTGGGAGGTTCTTGGTTTCTCTACAGCGGTTTGCTATAGGGCCGTCCAGGATTTGCTCGCTTTTTGTCTTGCTGCTGTGCAGGTGTTGCTGCTGTGCAGGTGTGCGCACTGCAGGATTTGTGGGTGGTGCATGGGGCAGCTGTAGAGGGTCGAAGCGGTAGCGCAGCAGGTTCAGGAGGCTCTGGTTGTCCAGAGGCGTAACAGCCCTTTGGCTGTCATTCCGGACCACTAGGGTTTGCGTGTGTCATTCGTATGGGACATGTGTAGTGGGTATTTGTGGGGCGCA
Organism: Symbiodinium natans; assembly: GCA_905221605.1. Lineage (NCBI taxonomy): Eukaryota > Dinophyceae > Suessiales > Symbiodiniaceae > Symbiodinium > Symbiodinium natans. The sequence continues at coordinate 87,327 of CAJNDS010002366.1, forward strand.
TGATATGGTGCATTCCTACTCTCCCAAAGCCCAATGAAGGCCCTAATTTGACGCCGCTCTGTCTGAAGTCATAACAGAATGCTAAGCCTTGCTGTATGCTGTGTAGGGTTTAGTATGTTTGTTTTGGGGTCTTCTTTCTTCGGTTATGCATCTTCTACTCCTGGAGCTTGCAGCACAGGCGCCAGAGTCACAGGTGTCCGCAGCTTAAGGCTTTCGTTTCCACGGTCAGCCTCATAATTTCCTTCGCTCCAAAAATTTGGCATGACGGCCGATAGGGCAGGCACACAATAGACTGCAAAGCCATGACACAACGCCTTCCTCCGATGCTCGACTCAGGATGATGAGCAGCAGCGCGCCGCCGGATTCACCAACGGTGCGCACAGAGAGTCGGTTTGTTGGCGAGTTTCCGCATCGGGGAGTTGAAGCCACTTTTGAGAGCACGTGTTCTGCTCTGACACCTCCAAAACCCTGATGAAGGAGGAGATCCCCCTAAACCCTAAACCCTAAACCCTAAACCCTAAACCCTAAACCCTAAACCCTAAACCCTAAACCCTAAACCCTAAATCGCCCTGCAACCAGGAGATGCCGGTCCCCACAGAAATGCCATCGCCGACGTCCCCCGGCGGTGACGACGAGGACTGCAGAGGGGTGCTAGGGTTTAGGGGTTTAGGGGTTTAGGGTTTAGGGGTTTAGGGTTTAGGGTTTAGGGGTTTAGGGGTTTAGGGGTTTAGGGGTTTAGGGGTTTAGGGGTTTAGGGGTTTAGGGGTTTAGGGGTTTAGGGTTTAGGGGTTTAGGGGGGGTTTAGGAGGTTAGGGGTTTAGGGTGAAGGGACAAAAAACTGCACAACATACCAGGAGAGCCTTTCAGGGGTTGCTTGTGGAGAGCTGGGTGGTCTAGGATTTGAGGGATAGGTGCTCAGGTGTCTCAGGGGCAGTACTGCTGCGATACATTCCAGGTTATGCCATCGGGTTCAGGGTTTAGGGTTTAGGGTTTAGGGGTTCAGGGTCTAGGGTTTCGGGTTTCGGGTTTTGGAGAGCTATGCATCGCTTCTGCACACGTATGCTGGAACTGGAGCTGCAAGAAAGCCCTCAAAGCTCCGGCAAAGTCTTAAAAAAGATGAAGCTCCGCATGAACATACCTATCTTAGCAGGACACCCTGTTGACTGAGACAGCCCTTCCGTCCAAGCCCTGGTGGGTTGCGCATGGCCAGCGCATAGTCATCCCAGCTAGCTCCTGGCTTCCTTGGCTGCCACGTCAATGTGGAGGGTTTACAGGATGAACGCTTTCAAGGGTGTGGGTGTGGGTGTGGGTGTGGGTGTGTGTGTGTGTGTGTGTGTGTGTGAGTGTGAGTGTGAGTGTGAGTGTGAGTGTGAGTGTGAGTGTGAGTGTGAGTGTGTCTTTTGTAGAGCTGTATGGTTCGTGGCGTTGAGCCAGACCTAGGTCTCAGTGAATCGCAAGTGCTTGAAAAGCGAACTTTTACGAAGCCAGCATGGCTCTGGTGTCGGACGTGGCTCGTGTTTTGCATGGAGTGACGACAGCCCCGAGGAGGGCGACAGCCACGAGGATGGCAACATCCACTCAGAAGGGCCTTACAGCTCTGAGAAGTTCATCTCATCAAAACCGCGGCGCGCCCTTCGCGGATACAACGGCGCCGCAACTACGCTGCTGCAACCTGTGACCCACGCCCGGCCACGAAAACTGCGCAAATCCGTGCAGCTGCTGCTCATCTCGGCATGTCAAGGTATGTCAAGGTCACAGATGCTAGCAGCACATGTCAAGGACGAACAAGATGTCAACCCTCCTGATGTAACCTAAGCACCGGCATGACTTCTCTCGCACGACCATATGCACTTCAAGACACCAACAACCCCAATAGCCATGAACGGTCAAGCCCTCAACCCTAGACCGCTGCATTCCCTGAAAAACCAGGAGCCCAAGCTGAAGTTCGCAATGTTTTTAAACGTTTTGATTTTCTTTGGAGTGGTTCTTGAAGCGAAAGGCCCAGGACACCGTGAAACGACCCAGTCACGAACAAAAGCAAGCCGTCATCTGCAAGTCTAGTCCCAAGAATTGCTTCAACACCCGTGGGCCTATAGGCCCTATGTACCCCTAAACCCTAAAATAAACCCCAAATCCTAAATCCTAAACCCTAAACCCTATATACCCCAAACCCTGAACCCTAAACCCTCGAGGCCCTTGGAAGCACCGTGTTTTCAGCAGAGGCCTACGAGCACTTTGGGCGCCCCCACCCTGGAGGCGACTCTGGAGGCCTCCCTGCAAACCCCTTTTTCGGGGTCTAGGATTTAGGGTTTAGGGTTTAGGGTTCAGGAGGTTAGGGTTCAGGAGGTTAGGGTTCAGGAGGTTAGGATTCGGGTGGTTGGGTTTGGGGTTTAGGGTTTAGTGTTAGGGTTTCGGGTGTCGGGTAACCGGGTACGAGTGCGTCTCAGATCGAAGTTATGAGCTGAGCTCCTGTCCCCGCCACGACAGCCAACAAAAACGCGCCCCCGCCACGACAGCATAAACAAAATGCGCCCCCCAGCGCGAGCGATTTTCCTGCAGGGATTTAATTAGCAACCTGAACCCTAAACCCTAAACCCTAAACCCTAAACCCTAAACCCTAAACCCTAAACCCTAAACCCTAAACGGTATCTACCTTAAACGAAGCTGCAATTCGAAGCTCTATCAGGCATCCCTGAAGAAAGCTGTAACATATTTCCCAAAGAGCCCAATACCCCTTAATGAATCAATCTTCCTTAAATCTAGAATCAGGATCCCTCTATAAGTTAAGCTCAAGGGGTATTGGGCTCTCTGGGTTCTGGGTCCCTAAACCCTAAACCCTAAAACATCTGTCAGTCAAGTTCTGTCAGGTGCCAACCATGACGCGAAGGAGCATTCCACACGGCCTTATGGATGTCGGGGTGCCGAGTTTGGGTTCAGGGTTTAGGAGTTTAGGGTTTAGGGTTTAGGGTTTAAGGGTTAGGGGCAAATGGCTCAGGGTATTCTTAGTTCCGCGCTCCGTCACTTGCAGCCATTTGGTTTTGGCAGCTATTCCGTCAGCGCCACCCTCAACCTTTGTGCAAATAGGGCTCTCAGGGCCACATAGGATGGATGTTGGCCACATAGGATGGATGTTGGCCACATAGGATGGATGTTGGCGAAGATCCTTGCAGAATCTTCCTGTGCTCGGCGTCTTAAGCCTGGGCAAGGTTCTGGACCCCGAGCTATCAAGCCTCAAACAGTGCTGTACACCCTTGCCCTCAAACCTCACATTTTGCTCCTTTTCAGGTGTCAGCTTCTCAACAGTCCAGGGCCCGGAGAGTTCTTTGCGATTTGTACAGGATTGTCAATACCCACAGTCTTTTTTGGTCTCTGTCTCCTGCGGACTCCGGTCTTCGGACGGAGCTTCAGACTGGGTACGCCGTGCAGTCTTTGGCTACGGTTTGGTGACTTACCCGATATGAGTAGCTCAACGTTCTCCGGTGCACTCTATCTTAGTAGCTCCATCTCATTCGATGCAAGAACGAAGTGAAACGTATTCTCGGCTTCATCGCTCGACCAAGATGAATCGACGAGCGCTTACATCATTCCTTGAATGAACGTGAACCCTCACAAAGGATGAACGCACAACACCAAGCTAACGCCATCCGTCATCACACAGGCCCACAGGATTTCAGACTTGTGTGGTCTCTTGTGCTGGGAGGCTTGACACAATTGCAGAACCCAAAGAGCCCCAAGAGCCCCTTGATTAGGGAAAAGTTCCTTAAACCATAATAAGGATCCCTGAACACATTTCATGCCCATATTCCTTAACTAAGGGGTCTTGGGGCTCTCTGGGAATATGACAAAGGGCAGGGCCCGATGGAAGGAAGGTGTGAGTTCTGCATCCTAAGCTTTCCTGAGCTAGGCCAAGGCAGCACACTCACTCACGGATTTGCACAGCAGCGGCATCTACCTTTGACGAGTGCTGGTATCGTCCAGCCCGAACTCTAAAGCCCTCACAGATCCCATCCTGAATCCCGAAATAGCCGCTTCAGTTTAACATGTGTTTTAGGGCTAAAGGTTAGGGTGGCAAGCCCCGAAAAAAGTTGTACTCGTATGCTTTCAAACGGCTGTGAGTCACAAGCCCAGGAGGGCGCGTAACAGGCACAGAGCCTTTCGTTGCGACGTAGGGCTTGTAAGTCCGCCATGCGTATGAAACAAGGGGGTGCCGCGACATACATGTGTAAAAGAGGCAGGACACCGTAACATATTGGGGGTTTATGCATACAAGGGACCGAAGTATGGATTCACAAATAGTCGGATCCCCTTATAGCAAGGACCCCCCCAATAAGGCACCCCGAGTTTCGGAAACCCCTCATATCAGTCAGGCAGGTTTTGATTTCGCCTGCTACAGGATGGCGAGCAGCAGTGCCATGCAGGGTTCACCCACGGTCACTCGGGCCAGCTTCCAACAGCTTGCCGGTCAATGGCTGGTCTCCGCAGATTTTGCATGCTTTTGTTGGGCTAAGTAGCGTTTTGTGAGTCTTCATGTTAAGGGGATCCTACTCTTTGGGGATCCATATTGGCGGATGCCTTCTTTTGGGCTTCATAGCGACTTTTAGTGTTAGGATGGAGGGTGATTTGGAGCTTGGGTTTGAGCTTGTAGTCGAGGTTGGGCAGTTGGTGCTTCTTTTGTTCTTTGCAACGAAGCGGCTCACATTCGTCACCACGGTGACCGTTCTTTTGCTGTATGTTCAATGATTGCATGCGCTTGTTAGGTGTGGTTCAGACACGTTGTCTGAAGCGCAACGCATCGAAACTAAGTGCGCCGGAGCGCTTTTGGCAAAGTTAGGTTCAGTCGAAGTGGAAGCCATGCGAAACGAAGAGTTGCAGAGCTGCAGAACCTTCACGGTACGGTTTCATGAGCCCACATTGGACACGGGTGACCCCTCATTCAGGTTACACAGATGCCACCACCACGCACCACCACCCACCACCCCCCCCCCCCCCCCCCCCCCCCCCCCCCCCCCCCACCTACCCCCCACCTACCCACCCACCACCACCCACCACCACCCGCCTCCCCCACCACCACCCACCACCACCACCCACCCACCACCCCCACCACCACCCACCCACACCACCCACCACCACCCACCACACCCCCACCACCACCCCACCACCACCCACCCATCCACCACCAACCACCACCACCCACCACCACCCATCCACCACCAACCACCACCACCACCACCCACCGCCACCCACTGCCAGCCACCGCCAGCCACCGCCGCCCACCACCACCTACCACTCCCACCCCCGCCCACCTTTTCTGACAATGCACTCTTTCTTCAACACTGCACAGGGTTGCCAATACCACATGTCGGTGTTTGGGTTGCATATTCTACGACCTTGCCTATGCATACTGCCTGGGCAATACAATGCCATCCCTTCGGTAAGTAGGTTTGCAGCCCATCTTAAGGTCAGCTAGCTGATCCTATGCTGCTTAGAAACTCCTAAACCCACAGCAGTGTACAGCAGTGTACAGGGCACCTTCTCATGACAGGAAATGCCGGTGCCGACCGAAGTTCCATCGCCCACCTCGCCGCACGGGCCACAGCAGGAGGAGGCCCGCTAATCGTACAGCAGGCCACATGATTACTGACATCACTACGATGTCCGAGTCCTGACAAAATTATCATACGAACTACCCAATACACATAATATACGTTTGAATTGAAGGGGTGTGTGTACAGGTGTTTGGCCTGTCCCGTCTAGCTAGCTGTCGACGACACACATGCCACGACTGTGACCAAAATGGACGAAAAGCTACAAAGTAGTCGCGACCCAGCACTACACAAATAATTTCTCGCAAGAGTAGTACGGACAGTTCGGTTCTCGAGTTTATGGTAGTGCTAGCAGCAAGGCCAGAAAAGTTGTGCTCCACGCAGCCTGCACAATTGACCTTCGAACGAGCGTTGATCCATCGTCAGATGGGAGAGGCTGCGTAATTGCAGTGCGAAACTGCAACGCGCACCAAACTTTCACAGCACACAGAACAAGGTTGTTTGAAGAAGTTGATATGTCTTGCAGTAGCGACCACATCAAGTTCTAACCTAACACACAAAGATCAAACAAAAACACACAACACTTTAAGATTGTTGGTTTCCTAAAATCCAAACATAACAGAGCCATTTGTCGCGGCTGGGGGGGGGGGACGGGGCGGAACCTCCTTCATGCCTCCGGGTGGTGGCGCTAAACCCCAAACCCTAAACCCTAAACCCTAAACGAAAAAACCCTAAACCCTAAACCCTAAACCCCCCGTGGCTCCTTGTTGGCTCCCTTAAGGCTCTTTTCATATGGCTTCCTAAAGCTGGCAGCTGGGCTGCTTTAGATGGATGGCGCTTGGAATGTTCCCCCTTCTACTAACAGAGTTCTCTCAGGTTCTTTTATCAAGCCTCTGACTCCCCATCGCGCCAACGATCCAACCTGCGATGACAGGCGGATACGATCGTTGCGGACACAGCGCCCCCGTGGAGACCCCATAGGGTTTAGGGTTAGGGTTTAGGGTATGCCGGGCCAAGTTTAACGAGGTTTGTGATAGGTTTGTTGGTCGCCTAGTAAGAGATCATGTTTGCAATCTGTTTGTTTCGTATCAGCAGGTGCTGTGCTCTCACAGCATGTTAGGCATGCTTGAAGAACTGACATGGAGGTGCCCGAGCTTGAATCTCCTCGGCATTGATTCGCATTCGCACTACACACAGCAGTTGAAGACTCCCAATGTTTCGTAAAGCACAACTCCGGAACTAATTCCAAGCAGCCTGGCACCCAGTGCCTGCGCGCTAAGTACACAGCTCGATCACCCAAACTTCAAACCACGAAGCCCCCAATCCCTAGAAGCTCTAACCTGAAGCCCCAACCCCCCTAGAATCCCACAGATCAGCCACCAACTCTTGAAGTACAAGCTGCTGTAGGCCCTGAAATCCCCAGCGCTGAGCCGTGACGCCTCAAGTGTCAGAACCCCAAAGAACCGAAACACTCAAGTGGGGTTTCCGAGATGAGGGGTACCTTGTTGAGGTCTCCATTCTAGAAGAATCTTTCGATTTTGGGATCTCCATTGGGGGGTCCCCTGTTTTCGTAAACCCCTCAAGTCTCCAAAGTCCCTAAACCCTAAACCCTAAACCCTAAACCCTGAACCCTGAACCCTGAACCCTGAAACCCTAAACCCTAAACCCGAAACCTCATGTTTGAGCAACGCGCCAGACCCTTCCGAGGCCCACGAAGACGCTGGTGGCCCCGGCCTTCGAGGCCATCAGCGGCTACCATCTCCGTCCTCTGGGGGTTAGTACCTTTGTCATAGTGGGGTAAGATTTTGCATCTTCAAGAGTACTGAAACTCAATAAGGAATAGACATTGTGGGGTACTATTTACATTTTTACAGGGTACTTAAACTCAATAAGGAATAGACTTGTTTTTTTATTACTATCCCAACCATGAACTCGGTACTGTTGAAAGCCTTCTCTTGCAAGGTCGCTGGGTGTTGGGGGACGAAACTTCAAGTAAGGGTGCGTTTTCGTTTCGAGTTCAGGGGTCGAGTGGCTCGTGCTCAGCGATTCTTTCAACCACAAGGCATGGCCTAGGCTGTGTGCTCCTCCAGAACTCAGGCACTTCCTCGCGCCTACCAGCACTAGGAAGCCCCAGGAAGTGTAGAATTCCCCACATCGCAGACTAGATTGTGCAGTAGCCGTGACTCTCGGAAAATTCTGAGACTGAAGGTTTAAGTTGTTGGGGGGCCCCAGGCTGCTTTGGAGTCGGCGGCCCTGTCTGCTCAGATGGATGCCTGGAACTCAGTGAGAAATCCCAAAATGGGCAAAAAACCCTGGGCGGCCGCCCTTCTCCTCTGAATCCCCTCAACCTCCGACCACCTCAAACAGCGGATCGCAGTCTTCAGCCGTAAGTTTCCGGTTTAGGGTTTAGGGTTACAAGAGCCCTCAAAAGCCTTGAAAGGGGCCCGGGGGGGCAAAGGCCAACTATCCTGTTCACCCAGTGCTCGGCCTCAGCAGGGTGGGATCTATGTGAGGCCGATCCTTCCAAAAGCCCACTCCCGCGCCCCCCCCCCCCCCAAACCAAACAACCCGAATTTCAAGTGTAATCCTAGTATCTACATGTCAATGTGATGTGCAAGATGAAGGGCAGTTTAAGAAAGTGTTCAGAAACTTCGAACGGCTATAGTGTTGTCGTCATACTTTCCCTCTCAAGATTCCTTGCACAGCGATACCATGCGACACCCATCAGTAGGTTTAGGGTTTAGGGTTCAAGATTTAGGGTTTAGGGTTTAGGGCCCTAAACCCTAAACCCTAAACCCTAAATGCTGTGCAGGTTCCGGGACCTGAAGAATCAGCTGTGGCTGGGAGCGCCGCGATGCGAGAGACCCAGACGTATGCGCGGGGGCATTCCGCGTGGTTGCTGGCCTGCACACCTGCCAAACCCTTCCGACACAAGTAAGCAAGTGTGGCTTGCTGGCCCGCATGCCTTCAAAACCCTCCAAACACAAGCTCTTACCATCTCTGGTGGGTTGCTGGCCCGCACCCGTGCAAAGTCCTTCCAACATAAGCTGTTCAATTCTTAAGCAAGTGCGGGCTGCTAGCCTGCAAGCCTGCAAACCATTCCAACACCAGCTTGTGAACATGTGCGAGTTGCTAGCCTGTGTGGCTTCCTTCGCTTGCAGGTCTGACTCTGGTCCTCTGCCACGATCACCAACTGACATGCCAGTCCTGCCCCGAGCTAACTCGGTTTACTTGGGTTCGGCTGTCATGTTGACAAAACACAGGCGGCCAACACAACGAATTGTCTCTAGGAGTTCGTCATGTAAGACTAGGGTTTAGGGTTTAGGGTTTAGGGTTTAGGGTTTAGGGTTCAGGGTAGTAGGCTTTTAGGATCACGGGCTGCTAGGCTGACGATTGAGAGCTTGGGGCTTGGGGCTGGGGGGCCCTCAGTACCCAAACAACTATCCTGGAACCCTTGCCTCGGCCAAGAAGACGAGACCCTAAACCCTAATCCTAAACCCTAAACCCTAAACCCTAAACCCGAAACCCTAAACCCTGAACCCTGAACCCTAAACCCTAAACCCTAAACCCTAAACCCTCCCTCAAAAAGCGAGGTGCCAACGGATGTTCCCTCTCCGACGTCGCCGCCCCAAGGGACATGTAGTGCAGTGGCTTGAGGATTTCAGATCTTTCGAAGAGCCCTTAATTGAAACCCAGCTGCGTTTGAAGTTCGTTGTTGTTGTTGTTGTGTCGACTGCAGGGCTTGGGAGGTAGATGATGTGGAGCCCCCATTGGAGTTGCAGCTGTGTTCGAGGAAAGGGTGGAGCCTGTGGTATGTTATCGTTGTAGCCGATTTTTTTTTGGATTTCAAAGGGGCCCGTGGAGTTGAAGTGACGAGCCTGGGGAGTGCAAAGGTCTGCGGCTGGGGAGGCGGCGCACATCGCAGAGACAGATGAGGAAGAGGCATTTGCGTTGAGGTTAAGAGGGAGTGGTCTTAGCGTCTCTGTGTTCTATAAGGGGTTCCTATTTAAGGGCCCATAATAAAGGACCACGTAAGTGCCCTGAGATTTTGTCAAGCAGCTGAGTGGCCGCAACGTGCTGTTAACATCATGTTGTTAGCCTGATTTGATTCGTTCGTGTTTACCCCTGTGCTGTGGGCTAGTGCCGGCCATAACGCAAAGTTTTGCTTGTGCATCCGCCGTGGCCGGATTGAGTTGTGGTTAAGGCTTCATAAAGATGAGTGTGTGTTTGTGTTGTTTTCGTTACTGAGAAGTTCCCCAAGGGGTCTTTAGAAAAGATACCTGAGAGTGCCCAAGCTTAAGGGTACATCGTAGCGCGGCCCAGGGAAGACCTCTTTGATTTTCAGTTTGTGGAGTTTGGGTTGAGATGTTCCCCCTTATACCAAGACTCCTTAATGGGGATTATCATACCCCCTATTATAATCCCTATTGAGGACTGTTAGTATAAGGGGGAACATCCCAAAGTTTAGGCTTCGTGGGTCGAAGCAGTGGCCGGTTAGGCTTTACTGGCCAGAACCCTAAACCCTAAACCCTAAACCCTTAAACCCTAAACCCTAAACCCTATACCCTAAACCCTAAACCCTAAACCCTAAACCCTAAACCCTAAACCCTAAACCCTAAACCCTAAACCCTAAACCCTAAACCCTAAACCTCCCCCTTTCGAGGCCGAGCCGCCGGTGGCACCAACCCTGGCACCAGCCCTTGTGGAAGAAGCGTGAGAGGCCCAGAAGCAGACCAGCATGGGCTATTCTACCCTCTCACCGCCCTAAACCCTAAACCCTAAACCCTAAACCCTAAACCCTAAACCCTAAACCCTAAACCCTAAACCCTAAACCCTAAACCCTAAACCCTAAACCCTAAACCCTAAACCCTAAACCCTAAACCCTAAACCCTAACCCTAAACCCGGGCGATTATACCCTATAACCCCTTAAAGAGGGACGATTCTACCCTATAACCCATGCTGGGAGTGGGGAAGGAGTGGAAGGTTCGACGGAGGTTTCTTGGTTTGAAGGCTCAAGGATTTTGTTTTTGATTGGGCAACAGTTCTGTGTGGTGTAAAGGGAGGTCAGCATGAAGCTGTTGCAGCAAGAGACGCGAGAATGAACCATCATATCCTTGGAAATGTTCCGGAAAGAAGCAAACTACAGTCCATTAGCCGCCCACGCACGAGCGATTCTTGTTGCTCGTTGGCGACATCGAAAATAAAGCCGCAGTTCCCCCCAGGTCGTACCCACGACACGAAGGTGTGTAGCTTCATTGCATGGCGGCTGTGCAGTCGCGAAGCAGTCTAGAACAAAATACCACGCTTGCGCGATGGATGAAGTGACCTCCTGAAGCTGGCGGAAAAATGTAATTAGTTTTCCTTATGGTGATTTTGTAAAGGATTGAGCCTGGCCGTGGGCTCAGGTACCTCCATCACTAGCCTTCAAATCCCAGACGAGAGTGAAAATAAACTCGGTTTCTTGACCTTCGTTGCGGTCAGCTTTGTTCTCTGATGGAGAGAAAGCCTCGGACTCTGATCCAACGATTGCGACATACCCGAATACCGAGTCAAAATTCACCTTTGGTGCTGTCTAAGGCCGCCCGATGCAGACTTCCCGCCGCCCATGCCGGAGTCTGCGCCCATGTCGTCGCCAACGGCTCGGACTAGCTGGGCCATGACACGCCGTTCAGGTCTTGTTGCAAGGTAGCCTGAGGCTGCAGACTGCCGTAGGAACATCGCAGGCGGTTTAGGGTTTAGGGGTTTAGGGTTTAGGGTTGAAGGTTGCTCGTGCGCCCGTACATTTTGGCACAGCGACCAGGGCTTGGCAACTGCATAAAGGTGGGTTGGTTGTCATCTGAGTCAAGTCGAGGGTACATCTGTTCACGGAAGAGATCCCCTCTACGCTGTCAATCATCAACACCCTCACAGGCAAATCCACCTTGATCTCGGACCAGACCTGAAAGCCCCCAAGACTTGATCTGGCAAATTATGGCCCTAAACCCTAAACCCTAAAGCCTAAAGCCTAAACCCTAAACCCTAAACCCTAAACCCTAATGGCAAAAGCCTTTGAGTCCCCAAGGTCTGCTGTTGGGTCGTCTCCGTCGGTGGAGCCCTCGAGTGTTACGCGGGTTCCAGGTCGTAGCTCCCGCTGCCTAGCCTGAAAGCGCGTTGGCGCGAGCGTTGGGTGTCCAACTTATTGGGAGAGCTCATGTTCGGACCTGAAGCGTTGTCGGCTTGTGATGGGTTGAGAAGCCACCGCTCCTTTTCACGGCAGGCCGGCTGGGGTTCCGACTTCACAGGGGAGTCTTAGTTCCAACTTGCCTGGTCTAGCCTCTCGCTAGATCAGGGGCCTCCTCGTTCCTCCTCGTTGCTCATGCCCGCCAAGGAGCTGCCAGTACCTGTGGCAGACTCCGAGGACGAGGTGCCTTGACTTTCGCTCTTCAGTTTGAAGCCTGGTGTTTTGGGAGTGAGTGGACAGGTGCAATCGACAAGTGTGAGAGCATTCGAAGGGTTCCGGGCCTTTGGGGGGGCTTCGGGGCGCAGAACCTTTCCAACGTGCTAAGTCATTCACTGGGTGCCAAGCCTTTGCAAAAGAATTTGCTGAATTTTCTTGGGTAGTAGCCTTAGCTCGGCTTCAAGGAAGCATGACTCCAAGCCCCAAGCCATGAAGCCTTGACTCTGAATAAACCACGCCTCCATACTCCAACCTCCACCCAAGAAAGAGGAGGGATTAAAGTTTGCTTGGGGTGTATGTGTCTGTGCTGAACCCCTCAGTCATGAAGCTCGGAGAAAGCCTTCCTTAGCCAAACAAGACTTCAGTCAAGAACTTTCGGGCTCTCGTGCTTTGGCTTCGCAGAGTCTTCCAAGCAACTCTGTCAGAGCTCTGTCACACTCTACACGTGCTCTTCCTACCTTTTTCCGACGACCCGGTCATCTACCACGGCATACCACGGCCTTGACCGCTGCAGACAACCAAGCAATTAAAAGTTTCAAAAATAAACCCTAACCCTAAACCCTAAACCCTAAACCCTAAACCCTAAACCCTAAACCCTAAACCCTAAACCCTAAACCCTAAACCCTAAACCCTAAACCCTAAACCCTAAACCCTAAACCCTAAACCCTAAACCCTAAACGACGGAAGCGCTCGTGCGCAGCATCCGCCCGGAAAGCTGGAATACCATGAGTCCCATGCTGCAAGCCCCGGCCCTGCGAGTCGAATACCCGAAAGAACCGAGCTTGTAACCCTAAACCCTAAACCCTAAACCCTAAACCCTAAACCCGAAGCCCTCAACGCGTCCGAGCCGTCCGAGCAGGCGGCTGCAAGGCTGGGCATCGCTGTGAGCCTTTGGGAGAGTCAAGGGGGCTGGGACGGCCGGGACACGATTGGGGGTTTAGGGTTTAGGGTTTAGGGGATTAGGGTTTAGGGTTTTGGGTCTATAGATTGGGATGTTCCCCTTATAATCACAGTCCTTATGAGGGATTGTAGTACCCCCCCCCTACTATAAATCCCTAGTAAGGACTTGTAGTATAAGGGGGAACATCCCAATCTATAGAGTTAAAAGCATTCAGTCTTTGGGGCCAGTGGGCTTTATGAGATATCTGTTATTATATGGACTGGTGGTCTCGTTAAGTAGGGTTTGTTTTTATGGGGGTACGTGTTCTTATTGGGGTTATTGGGGTATCTAGTAGCTATTTTAAGGTATAAGAGTAGCAGATAAAGAGGTCACAAGCCTTTATACTTAGTAGCTGAGTGGGCACACTTTACACTTTTTGGGATACTATAATCCCCTTTTCAAACTGAAAGTTTACACTTTTTTGGGGCTTATGAACTCAGCAACCAAGTATAAGATACCAGGGTCCAGGGTTGAGAAGATTCTTGTCGCCGTCACCCGACAGGCCGCGAGCCTCGCCCACAGCTTGCCCGGCGCAATTTTTGACGAGGGTCTAGGGTTTAGGGTTTAGGGTTTAGGGTTGTTGACACTGCAGGGTGCTCGATTTGATGTGTAGGTTTAAGACTTTGCTTGGGAGTGGGTGTTTGCTGTTCCGCAGTGTTCTTGCCACTTGCAGTTCAAGCGATGAACCTTGGTAGATTCAAGTGGTGGGGAAGGACGAACGTTTCAGGGAAACCCTCAGCCCAACAACCTTGCAGGTGCGGGCGACAAGTCATATAAATTTGGGCTCTACAGGGCTACAGAAATTCAGGGGCAGGGGCTATGTAGTACCTTCCATCATACAGCATTGAGAGTGGCACCATGGTTAATGGCATGTTAAGGCGTTTTGGAATGCCGGATTGATACTGTTCTTTCGGGGCATTCTTTGGGGTCTGGGCTTCGGGCACCACGCAGAAAATGTCGAAGGATGTTCGGTAATGTCCAATGCCTTAGGGCTTGGGGTTGCCAGTGCTTGTAAGCTGTTCAGCTTTAAGTGGAGAGGGGAGCTCGGGTGTATGCAGCTGCCTGTGGCTCGGCTTGGACCACGACCCTGCACCCTAAACCCTAAACCCTAAACCCCACATCTAAACCCTAAACCCTAAAACCCTAAAGCCCTAAAACCCTAAAACCCTAAAACCCTGAAACCCTAAAACCCTTAGTTCCAAGCCAGGAGGTGGCTATCATGGTCCCGACTGAGATGCCTTCGCCCACTTCGCCCCACTTTGCCAGGGCGGTGCCAGAGGCGGCACTTTTAACATAGGGGTTCAGGGTTTAGGGTTTAGGGTTTAGGGCTTAGGGAAAAATCACTAGTAATATTCCGTTATGATCCCTTGATAATTATACTTAAATGACCCCCGGAAGCCTGTTCTAATTATTCAGGCCCCTATAGCAGAGTCGTACAGGTTCAAGTATGAGGCCTTATCTGACCCAGATATCCGAACTCGATGGGGCCATTCAAGAGGAGGTTTGCTTTGTCCTTCAGGTATGAGTCACTAATGATGTGAGGTTGAGTTGAAGACAAGGAAGACAGGATAGAAAAAGAGACGGGAGAATTCGTCCCATCCTTAAGACATGAGAGAGCTTCTCTTTTCCTGAATGCCAAATATCTTATTCGTAAGCTTGTCTGCAGACTCCCCAGCTTCAAGAGCCCTGACCTAACACTGCGAACAGGTGATCTACCTTATTTGTCACTATCCGGCTTCGGGTAGCCGAAGCAGATATCCCGTCCGATGTCGCTCTCCCTCGCCATGTGGCTGGATTTGCCCCGATTCTTATACTGAACACACCCTTTGACCACCCACCCATATCCGATACCCCATAATTCACACACCAAACTTTGTTGTTTTGCTTCTCCCTTCCGCGATCCCTCAGGGAAGAAATGCCACACTGCTACAGTTGATACGTCATCTTAATGCCCGTGGAACATTGCACAATGATGCATACAGGTGCAAAGACGACACATGACATGTTTACCTGAAAAGCTGGATCGCCGCACTTGGGTCAATTCTTTTGCAGGTGTTAAGAGCGCCTCCCTTCCACCACTTTGACAAGAAAGGGAAGCAGAACAATGCGAGGGAAAGAGACGTGAGGCAGGAAGCAAGAAAGGAGGGCGGAGAAAAGAACCTATTCAAAATATGTTGTTCTTCTCCTCTTTTGTCTTCCTATCCCATGAGAGGGTTTGTTTCTGGGAAAAGCCAAAAGCATAAAAAAAAGATGAGGCTCATGAAATCGACTTCCTCGGTTTTGAAATCGATGAAGCCGATGAAATCGAAAATGGCCTTGAGGCATGTGTTTCTCGGAGGATGTAAAACGCTTTAGCATCGATGAACTCGAGATCCCCACCGATTGACGGTTTTGTCGGTTTTGCTTGGTTTCAGACCATATTGTCGATTTCGGCTTTAAAATCAGCGAAGCTGATGAAATCGAACATCGCTTTGAGGTATTGGTGCTTGGGAAAGCTGAACCAATTACAATGCGATGAAACCGAAAATCCCTACAGATGTTGGATTTCGTCTATTCCCAAATCAGTAAATCGATGAAGTAGAAACCCTGCACTTGATACCACCCCCCGAACAGGTTACTGACTCATATAGACCCTACGGGTCCTACATATATACAGCATATACATACATGTGTGTATGCATCAAGTCTTGCATTTTGTTGACTGCATGTGTGCCATCAGTATGGGCGGGCAGTCCACCGACAAACACAAACACAAGTTGCAACCCATGCGGGTTCTTGACTGAGAAGTCTGTCCAACTCAAGAAGGCTCATGGGTTTAGGGTTTAGGGTTTAGGGTTTAGGGTTTAGGGTTTAGGGTTTAGGGGTTGGTGGCATACGGAAAATCTTCCTCGCCGTCTAACCTCTCGAGCCTCGAAGCCTTCAAACTGCAGCCCTTTGGAGAGCTGCAACCGCGGAAGCCCGAAGCGCAACCGTGTGGTTCAGGTGGTTCGCGCCCCTTCTGCACTACCGCAGGCCCTCTGCCTTCGGGGTTTTGGGTCTAGACTGCTGATTTCACAAGATACCCTGTGTGGATGTATTTGGATTTTTGCGAGGACTCCTTTTGGGAGAACAT
The DNA here is from genome assembly GCA_905221605.1 of Symbiodinium natans. NCBI lineage: Eukaryota > Dinophyceae > Suessiales > Symbiodiniaceae > Symbiodinium > Symbiodinium natans. The sequence goes on from CAJNDS010002366.1 coordinate 103,359, forward strand.
GATGTGCCGAATTTGTGGGGTCAGGCGCGTTTTCTGTGAATTAGGCGGCATCTGTCTCGAAAGTACGGGCCTTGGCGCATGAGGTGCGCACATAAGCTCGTAGTGGGAGGTTTTTGCGGTTGGACAGTCATCTCTTTCCACAAGTTCAACCCTTGTCTTGGGATGTTCTCCCACGAAAACTAAGAGTCATTATCGTGTACCCCCTATGATCAGCCCTACTAAGGACTGGTAGGATACGGGGGAGTACCCCAACCCTAAACCCTAAACTCGAAACCCTAAACCCTAAACCCTAAACCCTATTGCCTTTATCAAGGCTCCTATATTAACCGGTTGCAGGAGTTTTCCTCAGCCGCTGCGATGTCATCCTCCGTACTGGGCTCAATACACGGGATGCGCAGATGAGGGAGAGTCATGGGTCGCAGGGTTTAGGGTTTAGGGTTTAGGGTTTAGGGTTTAGGGTTTAGGGTTTAGGGTTTAGGGTTTAGGGGTTTAGGTTGTCATGGTTAGAGTGTGTAGGTTTTGTCTCAGCGCTTCTTAGATCCATGTTCCGTAAGCTGGGCTGTAGCGGGAGGCTGTAGCACTTGCTTTCCTCGTGTTTCTTTGTTTCCTTGTTTGTTGGGGTGGGGGGGGGGCAGGTCTCTGTGCGACACGTTGCATCAGGATGCTGATACTTTTTTCTGGAACAAGACGCGCTGTCACAAGTATTCGTGCCTCCTTGTGAACATGCGCAAAACACTGATTGGTTACACTCACGACTATCAAGTTGTTCGGGAAGCCCCTGCCTGAAAAGGTGCACTGTTCGAAGTGCTGCACCTGCCAACAGATCCGAAGATGTAACCGCACGAAACGACCAGTGAAAATAAGGCGCACGGAGCTTCGTAGTTAAGCAGTTGATAGTTGGTACTTCATAGTTGCGAGTAGTGCCACGACTGCTGCGCGTGTGCCGCATGTGCAACGGGGTTGGTGGAAGCCCTGTCACAAGCCGTAGAATCAAAGATCTTTGAGCAAATTCGGTGAGCATTTCTGAAGGACCAGCAGACCCCGCACGCCAAACACTGCCTCGAAACCGCCACGAGGCTGCGACGCAGTCTCCCAGCGAGCTGCCGGTGCCAACGGAGCGACCGTCTCCAACCGAGCCACCCGTAAGAGGCCGAGCTGTCAGGACATGTTCACGTACACCACTTCGTAGGCTCTGAGATCATTTGCATGATGTTGTTATATCACGCTGCACTTTCTCGGGTGTGGTGACGAATAAGGCACCTTCCTGTAGGAAAGGAGACCTGGGATCGTGTTCGTGCTTTTACATGTGGGACCGGGAGCGCTTCTGGCAAACCGTCGTGGGCTCATGATTGTCTGGATCTGAACCAGTCAAAAGCTTCCGTCCTGGCCAAGTTGGCCAGCTATGCATATCGCTCGACCGAAGCCATGTTGTGCTCAACGTCTTGATCGACCTGCAATACTACAATATAGCTTATGTAACCCTAAACTCTAAATCCGAAACCCTAAACCCGAAACCCTAAACCCTAAACCCTGTGGGGGGACGACGTTACGTTTGACTTCGGAGCTTGGGTGGCACAAGCGTGGGAGGTTCGTATGTGTCCCATGAACTGCAGTTGCCTTTTGTCGATTGGCCCCAAACAGCTCAGCTGCTTTGCCTTTTATGACGTCGACTCCAAAAGCATCATTTGAGCCACTCCAAAGAAAGGACTTCAAAACACAAACAAAAAATGTCATATATATATATATGCCAAGAAAAGTATCCAGCAGTGAGTTCTTGTCTAGTACCTACCATGGACCAAGCTTCTCGTCCATCAAGGCCCGCATCAGTTCGCTAAGTCAACTGTGGCGCTGTCCTCGCAGTGAGCCCTCTGCCTGGTACCCTCACAAGGAGCACTGCATTAGAATTTCTCTTAGGTTTCGGGCTTATGGTTCCAACATGTCCCTGGAGCGAAGCAGCTCGATACGGTGAAGCTGAAAGTGTGAAGCTCAGGTGCCGCAGATGAAGGCCAAGCTGCCTCCAGTGGCTGGGGGCCTCGTTCGGGCTTGGCTACCGACCGATGGCATTTTTTGGGGTTTGGGGATTTGGGATCTTGAGTGCCCGAGTGTTTTGGCCGAGCCTTGATTGAGAGTCGAGTTGTCACGTTTATTTTTTGACGGTTCAATACTTGGGCGCTATAGCTTCCAGAAGCCACCCAGTTCGCATAAGCCCGACGCTTCTGAACTCTAGTAGTCTCACCCGACTACTCGCACGGCTCCAATCAGGACAGGCCTAACCGAAGCTCCATCCCAAGCCGTGGTGCCCAAAACCATCCAAGAGGGGGGAAGCTCGGAACTTCACAACTTATCCTCGTCCAAACGTATGATGGGTGCCTGGAAAAGGTGGTCAAGCGTTCTAGGGAATTCCGATCCTGCGTCTCTCCATACGCCTGCTACAAATGGCTCTTCACGAGCGCTTCATGTCTCTTTCACGACACTTCAGGCTCTTGAGTCGGCAATGCTTGGTTCGTCTGCGGCTGCCTGGTGGAAATGGGTCGCAGGAAGGGTGTTGCGCAGGGTTCGGTTCGGGGCGTTGGAAGGGCTTTGGCCCGCGCAGGGCTTTCGATAGGGTTTTCGTTATGCGTCGGCAGATTGGGTTTGCGCAATGTGTTGGGGATCATGCCCCGCTATTCGTCTTGAATTGGGAGGGTCCCAATAGCGCCAAGATTTGGAACGGGCTTCAAGCCCCGCCTTTAACGCAGCACGGCAAAGTCCAGGTGCCCGGTACAGGGCCTTACGGTCTCCTCTGCAGCAAGAGTGAGAATTGTGAGAATGAGGAGAGGATTCACTGAATGCATTTCCGGGCAGCAGTCAAGAGTGCCAAGGTGCATAGAAGGTGTTAGGGGTCACGAGTTTAGGAGGCTCCACACCCCAAGCATCCTCAACTCCAGACTTTGATCTGATCCTCGGCCGAAATCGGTTGATTCAAGGGCCTCAAGTGCCGCACATGTGTGTCGAAAAAGAGCTAGTCACACTTGTATCTCGGAACTACCCATGAAACCCTCCAAGTAGGGTGAGACTTGAGCTTGGGGTTTGAGGGTGTTTGAAGGTTCCTGGTTGTGGCCCTAAACTCTGAACCCCAAAACCCTAAACCCTAAACCCTAAACCCTAAACCCTAAACCCTAAACCCTAAACCCTAAACCCTAAACCCTAAACCCTAAACCCTAAACCCTAACCCCTAACCCCTAACCCCTAACCCCTAACCCTAACCCCTAACCCCTAACCCTAAGCCCTACCCTAAACCCAAACCCCGAAGCCCTAAGCCCTAAGCCCTAAACCCTAAACCCAAACAACCCGAAAGCTTGGGTGGGCCTCACATTGGCCCCCAAGGCCATGGCAAGCTCGGCGCTCTCTTCCGGCCGGGCTGCCCGTGTGGAGGGTATTCCCGAATAGGGGTACCTAGTTTAGGGTTTAGGGTTCAGATTTAGGGCTTAGCGTTTAGGGTTTAGGGGGTTTAGGGGGTTTAGGGGGTTTGGGGTTTCAGGGTTTGGGGTTTAGGGTTTAGGGTTTAGGGTTTAGGGTTTAGGGTCTCTTATACCCACAATAGAATAGAATCCCCTTCAAGGGACCCCCAAAAAGGGTTATTTTCGGAAATCCGCGTATCATACTTGTGCGACTCCCGAAATGCAACCCCAGATTGGGCATTCCTCTACGAGCATGCAGTTCCCTGTAAGGCTGTAAGGCCTTAAATCTTGAAGGTAGGGCCATGAACCACAGGGTTCTGCGGGATATTTTCACAACGCAAGGTCATCCAAAAGGGTGGCCAACAGTCGTGGAGTCTTGGGGTTGCGGTGGTGCCGGGGTCTTCAGGTCAACATTGTCGAAGAACAATGACTAATCAGGGGTTCGGCGTTTTGACTTATGTGTCATAGTTAGTGATGTACATCTGTAAAGATGCATAGATGCACAGATGCATGGATATGCATGTAGAAGTGTGGAGATGCAGAGATGTTCAGATGTGTATTTTGATATTCGTAGACGTAGATGTATAGACGTGTATCTGTATGTGTAAGTGTAGATGTATGTGTATGTGTATGTGTGTGAGTATGCGTATGCATATGTGTATGTGCGTGTATGTGTATGTGCATGTGTATGTGTATGTGTAAATGTATATGCCTGTGTATGTGTGTATGTGCGTATGCGTGCATGTGTGTATATGCGTATCTGCGTACTGTCTGTCTGCATGGAGTCGCATATGTATTGAACTATATACATAGATAAATGCATCTGTATACGTGTGCTCAACCTCTCTCTCTCTATATATATATATACACAGTGTTTTTTTATATTGTTATCTATCGGCACACGTACGTATAGAACATATTGCCCACCCTCGGTGTGGGCTTGTTAGAATTTAAAACTAAACTCTTCTCCTCTCCCGGTCTACTCCTCTAGAAAGTTTATGGTTGGGGAAGGAGGGAGACCAGATCCCTGGTCTGCTTGTTCTGGACGCCTCTCGGCTGGAAAGCCGGGGCGAATGAAAAAACAAAGTGCTTGGAGTGAGCCTAAGAATCCCACAAAGTTGACATGCCAAAAGTTGGCTTAACCTTCCCAATCGAGCTGGCCTAAAGGGGCCCTAAACGGGACTCAGGTGCAGTGCAGTCGCCTACAGAGATGCCAGTGCCCACGGACGTGCCTTCACCGACGACCCCATGTGAAGACGAAGGTCCAAGGGCTCATAGTAGGCTGTAGGGTCTAGGGGGGAGCTTGGGTGTTGAAAGGGTTGTGGGTCTTTGGTTGATCATGGCTTGTTTCAAGATTTGAGGGGATGTAGTTTCCGAAGTTTTGCCGATGGTCCTTTTGTGGTGAATCTGGATGGGGGTGGGGAAGGCTTGCGCCGAAATCAACCAAGGGACGAAAGGTATGCATGGATCTCCGTTCTCTAGCGGAATAAGATTAAGGGTCCCTTCGAGGGCAAACCAACCCCAAGCCCGAAGCTCATTAGTTGATTACTAGATTTCTTTGTGTGCAAATCGCCTTGCAGACTTGGGTAATGGCTTGGTGGTTCAAGGACGGCAACTTCAGTCCACGGTGTGTGACAGCGATATGCGAGAAAAGCCAGGTAACCCAGCACTTTCAATGCAAACTGCCGCGCACAAAACGACGACCTGCGATAGGTCAGCCATGCCTGGTCGAACCGTGTGGGAAGCCTTGGGGTTTAGGGTGTCAAGGTACGCTTCGGGCGGCAGGTGGCTGTGGGGGAGTGGAGGGGGGTGGAGGGGCTGTTTTGGTATGCTTTTGAGCATGAAACAAGAGCTTCTCCTGAAAGTCCGACCGCGACGTGGCGATTTATATAGGCTTTGAGGGCTTCACAGCCTCAATAGACGAACCACAACATTTCAGTCAAAGGCCTAACACCCAGAGCCGCAAGCAAACATGTTTTCAGCGGATACGTGCTCCGAATTTTTTCTTGCAGGTGAGACCGTCACGGCACCGACCATGCCGACGGCACGATCCTCACCAAGACCTTCCCAAGTTTCATGGGTTTAGGCTTTTTATCTAGGAGGTCTTTGGTTTTAGGGATGTCTGGTCTGGGCATCCATCAGCGCCAAAACGCGAGGAGTGACTGTGGATATGGGGGTTTCCACAATTAGGGGTACCTTATTGGGGTCCTTCTAGAAAGGGCATCCTACTATTTGGGGGTCTATTTTAGGGGCCCCCCAAATGTTCGTAGACCCCCATGTGAACGATCGTGTAGTGCCATGATCGTAGCCGCGTCCTGTAACCTCAAGTGGAACCGTCTCAGGGAACCAAAGAGTTGGGATGTCTCCCTTATACTAGCAGTCCTTCATGGGGATGATACTACCCCCCCCCCCCCCATGATAATCCCTATTGAGGACTGTCAGTATAGGGGGGGAACATCTCAACCAAAGAGGCCCAAAGAGGAAATCTTCAAAACCCCCGAAAAGGCAGCATTCGCAGTGCCGCCGAGAGCCCGATCATCCTAAGACCCCAAACCCACGTCCCACGTGCATGGACCCGTGGGAGGATTGGTAGTCTTCTTGGCTCCCTGCATATGCAATATATGCAATATGTGCTATATATAGATATGTATATGCATTTGTATCTGCAAATGCAGATGCAAGCCTTTGCAAGCATAAACTTTAGCTCGCAACACCTTCGATTCAACAAAATCCCTACTGAACCTGAGTCCCTCCTGCAGAGGCCCTGCAGCCTTCCTCGAACTAAAGCCCTTTAGGCCCAGGCCACCCAAGGCCTAAACCCCAAACCCTAAACCCCTCATCCTTAAGACGCCACCCCCCCCCCCCCCAGTGTCCCCCAGGTCCAGAGCAGTGCGGAGAGGACTGCAACAGCGGGCTCCCATCCAACCGCCCTGCTGGAGCCCAAAAGGGGAGAAGTGCTCCAAATGTCTTTCTGCAAGGGCGTTGTTTAGGTTCGAGTCTCAAGGCCTAAGATCTCACAGCCTTCGATTTTGGTGAAGGTAGGAGAATTGAGGGGTTGTAGATGGTTGCGTTCTCGAGTTTGAAAGATTTGTAAAACGCGACAAAGAATTTGAATGAGAGAGACAATACAGCAATATGAGAACAGGCATGCCTGAGGCGCACACCACCCCACCCCGACAAGCAAAACCCAAGGTATGCAACCTTCGTAGAACATTCGATCGCGCTGATCGCACTCACGCGAAACCCGAAACCCTAAACCCTAAACCCTAATGAAAGCAAGCTTCAAGGTCTTCGCCTGTGGATCTACCGGTGCCGACGGCGAGGTAGGGGTAGGGGGGTAGGGGGGTACTCTTGCCTTGCTTCCCCAATTCCTACAGAAATGGGGTCCATTGAAAGAAAAACTCACATCGTTGGGGGCTCTTTCGGTCCGCCTCCGGAGCCCCCTCCAATTGGAGAATTGGCCCCTAAGTCCGGTCAGTTGCAGTGATTGCTCTGAAGAAAAGGGTTTAGGGTTTAGGGTTTAGGCTTTAGGGTTTAGGGTTTAGGGTTTAGGGTATCTGGTTCAACTGCGGCATGCCTCGCTCCTTGCGAGTATGGTTGCCGGCTTCACTTTCTTTGCGGACGATTTTTCATGATGACTCTGTTGTGTCCCTCAAAATTCTTTCTGAGAGGGTTTAGGGTTTAGGGTGTAGGGTTTAGGGTTTAGGGTTTGGATTGCGAACGCCACCATGCAGTTTGATTCGCCTCACCCTAAGCCCCGGAGGAACTCGCTCGTGCCTATCTCGTGATGTGCGGACTTCGCATGTCTTCAAGGGTCCCCGACGACATCTGGGGAGATTCATATCAGCACCGAGTTCCAACGATCCAAAGACTTGCGGATTGAATACGCTGCCAGTTTCGTTTGACCGGCTGCCTATCCTGCTGGGCCTTGCGAGCACCGCAGCCGTTGACCCAAACACCGGTGCAGATGTCTGGTGTGCCACGCTGGTGGGAGGGGGGGGGGGGTTCTATGCTCCAACTCGCCGGCCGTTGGTATGTATTATCCTGTTTCAGGTTATTTCAATATGCACAACAGAGGCCGCAGAAGCCTTGGCGCACCGTAGAAGCAGCTTTTCCCAGGTTCTGAGGGCAAATCTGCCGCCCGCAGTTACAGATTAAAAGCGTCTAAGAAGCCGAGGTGCAAATCCCACGTGCTAAGGAGATCGCGCACGAGCCTTATAAGATCTCACAAGTTTCGTCGCTTCGTGTTTCAAGTGTCCGAATTTCGTTTATTGAGAGGAGGAATCCTACGTGTGGGAGGTCAAGATTGTCGAAACTGCACCTGTCGCCTCTTGAACTTCGGTTGCTCTTCGCCTGTGAACAGCAGCGATCGTGTGTCTCGAAGGAAAGAACCCTAACCCAAAGCCCACCACCCCCAGTCCCCCTATAGACCCTATAGGCCACAGCGACACGACAGCTGGAGCCCATGAAACAGCTCATAGGGTTTAGGGTTTAGGGTTTAGGGTTGTCAAGCAGGCCATCGCCAACCTCCATGGGCTCTGCTGCCGACGAGGAAGAGGCGCGGGATGGAGCTCTGGTGTAGGGTAGGGTTTAGGGTTTAGGGTTTAGGGTTTAGGGTTTAGGGTTTAGGGTTTAGGGTTTAGGGTTTAGGGTTTAGGGTTTAGGGTTTAGGGTTTAGTGTTTATGGTTTAGGGTTTAGGGTTTAGGGTTTAGGGTTTAGGGTTTAGGGTTTAGGGTTTAGGGTTTAGGGTTTAGGGTTTAGGGTTTAGGGTTTAGGGTTTAGGGTTTAGGGTTTAGGGTTTAGGGGAGCCCCTTTTACTTTGGTCGTTCATGATGAGCCAAATGTCAAGTCACCGGCGGTCTTAAAAGAAGCGGCCAAACGATGCGTGGCGTCTACTGAGCGCTTGTAAATGTTAACTGCTGAACTTTCAGCTATATCCCCCTTGGGAACCATTCTTTGATTCCTGTTTATATAAAACTCAAGAGGACATCAAACATATTGTTTTTTTGATTGATGTTTTGAGGGGAGTTTAGGTCCTAGGAGGCATGTCCCACTGCAGGCACATGGGGTTTGGCTGGTTTTTTTTAACGGAAAGAATCCTTCAGAGATGCCTGGTGATGCGATGTCTCCTTCTCAAGAGATGTTGAGAAGAATCGACCCTTCGAGGGGGATGACTTGAGTGCTGTTAGCACAAGCTGCTCAAAGCAGTAGCTTCGCACGTATGATGCCCGGATCGTTTTTTCTTCAACGTCTAGGCACCTGGCCAACAGAGTGACCAGGCTCCCCTGGCAGACCCTCAGGCTTGCAGGCTTTTGCACTGTTCTGATGGCAAGCGAATCTCTGAACATAGCACCAAAGCCTCTCAAACTAAAGCTCCGGAGCGTTAAAGTCTCAGATCCTGATCCCCTTGCTGCCTGCGACAGTAACGCTTCGAGGCCATTGTCGGGCCACTTCCCAAGGCAACCGTGGGACATGAGCCACCAGGCGCGCGCTAAGCCTTGCACCCAAAACACGAAAGCAAGCGAAGACCCTTTCAAACCCGAAAGCTCGAAAAGTTTCTGAAGCCTGACACCAAAGCTTGCTCTATGGGGAGAACGGTTGGGCCCAAACTCAATGAACACTTCGAGATGAAGGACTCGCTGGTTGCTTTAGATGTTTTTTTCCTGCTGGAGTTTGGGGATTGGAGGTTTCAGGTACTTGCAAATGTTTTACAATACTTAGACATCACCCAGCACAGCTCTCGGAGGGCTCACGAAAACATCTTCGACCCTAAGCCGCCCCAACGCCCTCCATGCATCACCCGTTCAGTTTTGTCGACCTCCATCAGAACAATCATATCGGTCGTGTGGCCTTCTCAACTTGCCTGCCCCACACATTGAGATCTAAATCTAAAGTCTGTTGTTTTTGAGTTGGACTTGAAGCCAACATCCGATACCTTGGACAACACGCCAGAACCTGGGGTCTCTGCTGTCGTTGAATCTCCTGCAGCCGATCCGACATGGCTTTGCCACGGGCGTGTCTCGTCTCTTGTGACGGAATGAAGTCACTTAAACCAAAGGGCCAGTCAGCTTGGGTTTCAGGGCGTATTCAGGGTTCGTCGGCCTCTTGATGCTTTGTTGGCCTTTGGGGGACTTGGGATGTGGGGCATGGATGCAGAGTGAGTGTCGGAAACAGGGCTACAAGCAGTTCATGTAGCTGCAATGGCCCTATCCCGAAAGCACCCCGATCCAGCAGCCTGAGCCCTGATAAGCCTCTGCGCTTGGCGCAGCAGAGGCCTCCAAGAAACCCCGAGGCGTCTCCAAAGTTGAAACTACCTCAGGCCCATGCGAATAGGGTTGTTCAGGGCAGAATTGGCGCCACTGGAGCTCCGGACGTCTTCCGCGTACTACTTTGGTTCTAGAAAAGTTGAAATTCGTGCCACCAGAGCTCCGGACAACATCCTCGGCGCACTACGTTTGCACCTCGGCGTACTACGATTGTACTGCAAAAGTCGACTTTCTTGTCACCAGGGCTCCGGACGTCCCCCAAAAACACCGCAAGCGACTACTGTTTCGCATGTGGCGAACGCCGACGTCCAAAAGTGACGACAGTTTGATTCGCACTTGGCGAACCCCGACGTCCAAAAGCGACGGCAGTTTCGGACTTGGCGAACCCCGACGTACAAAAGCGACGAGTTACTCGTACGAGGATGGCGACGTCGATGCGCACGCAGTGCGAGTTCCAACATCGAGATTGCAGATCTCCTTAGTCTGGACGCAGAGAAACAATCCAACAGCACAAAATGCAAGATTCCACACGCCCGCCACGTTTTCGGGAGGCTTAGCGATGCAAACCACGACAAACGCAGCGGATTAGGCAGAGAGCACGATGTCCAGCCAGAAACACCACGAAATCGCACAGGGCCTAGGCGAGAATGCGATTGGACAACATCCACGAAACGAAAGTATGTCATTATGCGATGTTTCGTGGCTCCAAGAAGTCGGGGACATCACCTGCGCTGTGGTATACGACTTCCCTCCAAAATGCGACCGCCCGCTTACAAGAGGAATACCAGCCTCCGCGTACTCGCAGGCGTTTCGCGCGCCTTTCGCGTGTGTCGGTCGCGCAACTCAACATAACCCTCTTTTTCTCAGGACGTAAGAGCCCCATAGTGTTGGCACACTGTTAGGGGAACAATTGTGTATGATAGAAATACAAGGGGCGCGTAGCTTGTAAGACTGAAAGGAGTAGAAAGCGAAAACATTCTGCAGATTTTGTATCATGCCGCACGTGGTGCTCGGGGCCGCCCTCCACCTAGGGGTAGGCGTAGGGCATTGAAAAAGACGAAGAACTGCGCAATATGCTGTAAAACAGTCGGAAGGGGTCGAAAAACAAGCATAACAGTTTTATATACTGTAGAACAGGATAGGAATGGGTCGCAAAAACAAGCAGAACAGTTTTAGGGACCGGCATCGGAGTTTTGGATGGAAGCAGCTTGCCAGGAAACCTCGCCCACAGAGGAGGCTGCCCGGGTGGAGATCGAGGCGATGATGGATCCCTAAGTTAGCTGAAGCTGCATGGGCTATTATACCCTATAACCATCTATAACCCCTTAAAGAGGGGCTACTATACCCTATAACCCCTGAAAAAAACGGCCCTTTTTGGGTTGATTTTCGGGATTCTGGGGCCTAATGGCCCATCCTGGGAAGCAGGCAGACTACGAATGCAGCTCAACCATAAGCAGTGCCTCTGACTCACCCCTTCCTGCCTGGAAGCTCTCCGCGATTTTTTCCTACGCCTCGCAGATCGCTGTATTCTAGACTAGAGGCGCTTTGCCCCAGGAGCCTAACCTTTCTCAGAACCCTAAACCCTCAACCCCAAAAGCCTAAACCCTAAACCACCCCCCCAAGTTGAATGAATCCACAGACAGGTCCCAGAGGCCCGGCCTGTGCCCACGCTCCAGGAGTCCGGGGCCAAGCACAGGCCCCACAGGCGTCTAAGGGTTTATCAGGGGGGCATAAGGGGGAGGTACAAGGGTAAGGAGGGTACATAAGGGGGCGGGGGGGGGGGTTGTGGCATGCTGTGTCTTCTGTGCTTGCACCATTCGGCCGGAAAAGTATTCGACGTACCGGCAGCAGCGCTGCAATGCACACAGATACCCAGAACTTGCCCATACTTCGGGTTTTTGGCTTACAAGCTCTATACAACTACAAACCATGCCAGCCCCATCCCGGTTCAGCCAAGGACGTCGCCGGCAGACGTCCCGGTTCCCACCCGACGGCCATCCCCAACATCCTTCAACGAGCCATGTGACGACGAGGAGGCCTGTCAAAGCCGTCACCAGACGTAGCTTCAAGAGTCGACATGTTAACTGTTCGTTCACGCACGTCTTCTGAACCATACACCCTGGGCCTATTCATCCCCAACCTTGTGCTTTTTGCCACGAAGAAGCATTGACACATGAACCCTCGATCAAACCCGGACCTTGAGCCTAGGCACTGCCACAAGCGCCCAGAAAAGCCTATCAAGCCCAGTGCACTCTAGTCTCTGCACCATTCTAAAGTCACGATCTTGCAACACCCTCAGCTCCACTTGCACAGCCCTCACCTTCCACTTATGTGCCTTGCTCACGGCTCCACGAATGGTGCTTATAGGACCCAAAGCTTTGCACAATGCCTCGAAGTTTCCCAGCAACTGACGAAGCATTGGGCACACTCAAGTCGAACAGCAACCGCACTTGTGGCCGTTTGCCCGTTTGCGGCTTTGCGGTGAGTTTTTGCCCACATGCCTCATTCTCAGCTACACCCCTCCGGGCACGCAATGCAGAGCCTACAGCAAGTATCATTACTGAGAACACTAGCACCTTTACCCGAAGATCTCAACCCTAAAGCCCCAACAAACCCGCGAGGTGGCCTCAGCCCCTCTGATGGAATCGGCCGGACCCCCAAGGGATCGCAGAGGCTTGCTGAGCTGGTTCATGTTGCCTCGCCGCTGAACCGGGATCGTGTGACTCTGGAATTAGTTCCTCTTAGGCTTGGGCTTTGTGATTTGATCTGATGTTCGCATGTTCCAACTTGTTCGAGAGCACTTTGAAAGTGGTAAACCCTAAACCCTTAACCTTTTACCCTAAACCCTAAACCCTAAACCCTAAATTACCTCAAGGAAGTCTGGAAGGGTGCTCCTCGAAGGCTGCTCTTTGAGTGCGACCTCTTGTTTTCGCAAGGCTTCTGACAGCGTTTGTGATGATTTGTGCAGCAGCTTTCCTGACTGCAATATCGCTTGAACTAAAACATTTGTTTTTGTTGTTATGAAATGTTCTTTGCTGGGAAGCATGTTTAGACTCGTGCAAAAGATGAGTCCCCACCCTGTCTATAAAGATGTACTTTGCCCACCTGCATAGCCGTGCTCTTCCAAAGTTGGGCGCCGCTCCAGCATTTGCCTTTCTCCTGATATCAGTGGTCTCGGGTGTCCAGTTAATAGGTTACTGTGGCATGCTGTGGCCAACGGGCCCTCTCTCTCTCTATCTCTATGTCCACCTGACTCCGCAGTCGTGCTTTAGGGTTTGGGGCTCTTAGCAGCACACAAGCTCGCTGCCTGTGGGCCTCAACATGTGGGTACGTTGATCACATCATCTCACACCCACACATCCACACTCTAAGGCCACTCTCCACGCGTGTAGAACGGCCTGACACTTTCTGAAGCCGGCAACATCCTCCCAAGCCCCTTGCCGAGGCACCTCCCGAGGAGCCCACGCCCACCGAGCTTCCGGTGCCAACGGCGCGGGCCCCGTTGGAGGGATTGAGGTTCACCCTGAAGGTTTGGGGCTCAGGGCTTCCAGAGTCCTGGGAGCTCGTAGGCAAAAACCGTAGACACAAAGACCTGACCCATCAACCCGAGACCGAAGTTCGAACTGAGACTGCAGTGCATCCTCTGAGCCGACGGTGTGATGTTTAGGTCACGGGAGCCTGTGTTTTGTAAGGTTCCCCAGCGTCACTTTTGGGCAGGAAATACCAGGCTTCTTTTTTCCAGCGAAAGCGAGCAAGTAGGGAACCTGCATGATACCAGACCCAGCACGAAGATGCATGTATGCCTGTTGACACCGGAGATGCCGCTTTGAAGTACTACTCAATCAGTCGCAATATACTCCTCGATGAAAGGATGAAAGGCTGATCCCCTTCATTCACCTGGCCAACAAACATGCAGTGGGTTTGTGTTTCGCTGGGAAATATGAGGCTCTTTGGGGCTTCTGGGTTTAGGGTTTAGGGTCGTGGACCCAAGAAACTCAAGCAGGAATTCCCCCCAAAGTTTAACCGCTGTCCCTCACCCAGGAGCGGAGTGGCACAGAAAGGTCTGAGAGGCCAGCCCTATGCCCATGGATAGCATCGCGGGCTCTTTGGGCGCAGGGTTCGGTGCTTGTTTGCTTCTCAGTACATGATTTGCCGGAGAAGCGAAGTAATTTGAAATCCCATTCCCCAAACTTGCAACCTCACGAAGTTTTTCCAGACCATGTAGCTCGAAGTACTGCTGCATGACCAATAATATCCATCTAACCCGAAGCCCCCCATCACTTGACACCTCTGGGTTTGGGGGTGTTTCTTTCGGGAAAAGTAGATCAACCCCAACCCTTTGTTCTGAACCCAACCGTCTCTGCCCCAGCACCAAATGGCTAGACCGAAATCCTGAGTGCCAAAGCTTGTTCCGAAGCTACAAATCCCAAATCCGACCCTCGCTCACTGGCTAAAATAATCTGTCGACATGCAGTAAGCATTTTGGAGGTGGCTGGCTTGCTCGAGGCACGAGGCTCAATTCATCAAATCTGTTCCCGGCAGGAAGCGTGCTGTGGAGCAGCTGTCCGAGGTGGAGGCGTGTTTAGGGTTTTAGGGTTTAGGGTTCAGGGTTTAGGGTTTAGGGCCTGTGCACGGGTGCAGGCGACAGGTCTTCTTTGGGTACCGTAGCATGGCTCGTTTCACCTTCACTCTTGATGTGTAATAAGGCTGCCGGATCTAGGTTTCAGGCTTTGGCATGTATCAACACTCGAAAACGTCGAAAACCCTAAGACGCATGTGGCTTGAAGATGCGACCACTTGAAGGGTTTTGATCTGGTTCGACTGTGATGTCTAAGGTCTCCACAAACACCTAACCCTCAAGCGCTTTCTCTTTGGCTTGTCTTCCATCTCTGCCTGCATGGGCTATTATACCCTATAACCCCTTTGAGAAGGCCCTTTATAGGGTTGGTTAGGGGGATTAGAAGGCCTAATAGCCCACGCTGGTGAAGCCCTAAACCCTAAACCCTAAACCCTAAACCCTAAACCCTAAACCCTAAACCCTAAACCCCCGATCACCGGAATTCACGCCGTCTAGGAGCTCCTGCCGCCCATAGACATTCAGTCCAGCGCGAAACGCCGGCAGAAGGCCACCACTGCAGGGCTCCAGCTTGAGGATGCTTGAAACCCTGAACCCTAAACCCTAAACCCTAAACCCTAAACCCTAAACCCTAAACCCCTTTGTGAGGCTTGTGGTTATAAGGTTTCGGTTCTCGCCTTTTCAGCGGACAGAACCTGACAATCCGGAACACGTGTGATAACACGACTGCCTAAGCCCCAGCCCAACGCACTGAAGATATGACAGCGATTCTCCGCGACAAAGGGGTTTTCGACCCACTGCCATATCTTGGGGTTCTAGGATGACATGTTTGTATTCCTGGAGGCGCGGGTTCCACAGCATGTCATCTAAAAGGCCTCTACAGTAGCAGATTTGCTTTGTTTGCTTTTTGCATCATTTGCATTGGCGCGTAGGGACTTGGGGCTTTTATGCAGTTTAGGAGACTATACAGATTGTTTTTCTTGCAAATTCGGGCGAATTCGATCCAAGATTTGATTTCAGGAGTCAGAGGCACACCCAGATGTGGTGATTCCATGTGATTACATTCTAGAAGACAGACGCTGGACTGTGCGCCGTTACGGTCCATGGATGCATCGGGCGGCAAAGCGGCAGTACGCCTACCCTCCGCAATGCCCGAGTGCGCCGGGCAAAATGTCGAGATGATCGGTCTGGGCTTCGACAACATGAGGGTCCTACAAGGAGCTTCTTTCACGCATTCCGCGACGGTGTTGTTCGTTGAGATTCCTTTCACGTCCTTCCATCTAGCTTACTCCTTGAACAGCCCCTGACTCTGCTGGGGCCAAGCGCTTGAAGGCCGAGTGCGCCGGCGGAAGGGCAAGCAATAAGCGGATTGTGTTGTCTTCGCCTTGCTCGTCCTGACTGTTTCGGCTTTATGGGAAGGCGCTGGTCAAAACGGTCTCTTGACCATCTTGGTTGTAAGGGTTACGGTTTAGCTTGCACACGGGGTTTACGGATGTACCCTAAGCCCTAAACCCTAAACCCTAAACCCTAAACCCTAAACCCTAAACCCTAAACCCTTGCAGGTCCTTCAAACCCGGGTTAAAGTGTTTAGGCCCTGCCCTGGACTTCCCAGGATCCTGGACCCGAAGCCCAGACGGACTCAAAACACCAAGAATCCTCAGAAAGCTCAACCCAGGGAGCCCAATACCCCTTAATTAAGGAGTATATAGCTTAAATTAATAAAAGACTCCTTAATTAAGGAATATATAGCTTAAAATATAAAGGGATCCTTATTTTGATTGAAGGAATATTCCTGAATGAAGGGGTATTGGGCTCTTTGGGAAGACCACCCAGATCCTTCAAAACCGGTGAAGCGCTGTTCCAGGCGCAGCCACGGGCCCCGTCTCCGAGCCGCTTGGGGAGATGCTTTTGAGTCGGCCCATTGTTCGGTTTAGAGTTTAGGGTTTAGGGTTTAGGGTTTAGGGTATTTAGAGTTCTCAGAGATTGGCAACGCATTGATGGGATTGTCGTGGCTTTGGGGCTGCTTCGGGGACTTCGGCCCTGTGACCCAGTAGAATCCGAGACGGTCCCAGGCTCAAGGTTTAGGATTTAGGGTTTAGGGTTTTGGGTTTAGGGTTTAGGGTTTAGGGAAGGTGCATATAGACTGGCACGGCCTGGTAGGCAGGTTGCATGTTTCAACATCGCCCGAGTGGCTGTAGGGCTTTTATGCTTGAAGCTCAGGTGATTGGTCCACTGAGTTGGCTGATCGGATCCTAAAGCCCAAAACGCCGGCCACGGCTTTTCTGACCTTAAGTTGTGCTTGGGGAAACCGTGAAGTCGCTGAAAGTACAGGCCCTCATGCAAGCCTCAGCAGAACCTCGACACACCCTGCCCAGGCGAGCTGCCGGTGCCAACGGACAAGCCGTCACCCACTAGTCCGGCAGCCAGGGCCCCGGGACCTGGGCTGCTGTTTCCGGACTGGAGCATAGGATTCAGGATGACTTGGATTTAGGGATGTCTACGGTATATGTAAGGTTGAGGCTCAGGGCTTTCCGATTCTTGCGTGTAGAGTTCGGAATTAGGGGTTCTGCTGCACTCTTGCGGAAGTGTCGGCAGAGATTGGAGCCCATAAGCATCAGTACCCCAGCCTTGCGAGGAAGCCTCCGTCCCCAAAGGCGAGCATCATGAGCACTACTTCCCTTACTTACCATTACATACAATTGAATTGCAGAAAATGGGAAGGGTAGTAGTAGTGGTAGTCGTCGTCGCTGCAGTAGTAGCTGTAGCAGTGATAGCAATAGAAATCGCAGCGAATATAAATACAGAAAGCGCTAGTAATCTGCACGCCTTTGCTGTACTGTACTAAGCGGAACAGAACAGAGTGGAAACAGGACAAGAGAAATATCTAAATTTCCAAGGACTATAGATGAATTCCCAAACGGCATCATTAGCATCTGCTGTCCGTGCCACCGCTCTCAACTTCAAGCGGCTGCAGCTGCTGAAAGGCGAGCATCATTGGCCATCAACTGCCCTTACAACCGCTCTCAACATGTGGACGTTGCCCCCGCATCATGAGCATCGGCTGCTAGCAGGCGAGGATTGGTAGCAAAACACCATGCCATGTGCCCTCAAAGCTTACAAGCACCCCCCCCCCCCCCCCGCCCCCCCGAGCCACCCGTAAGCTCTTCTATTTGTTAAACGGAGGCTTTGCCAACCGTCACAGCGCAGCGTGAAGCAACGGCGACACTGACAGCCACCAGAGAAGACGAGGCAAGCACTCAAAAATTTGAACGGCGACCAGCCGTTTGAGGGATGAGGTCGTGGGTTTCAGGTTTAGGGTTGCGCGGCTTCAGAGTTTTAGAAACCAGCCTGGGTGTCAGAATTGTTTGAGGATTTGGATGGGATTCCAGATGTTTTGTTGGGGGGTGTATTGGGAGTTGAAAGCTTTTTGTTTTCGGCATTTTTTTGCAGGAGCGGCAAATCCTGGACCTGGAAAAGGGGCTGTTGGATGGACACGTCAAGTGGAACGAGTTTTGCGAAGCACACCGCCGTCGGGGCTACTGTGGTTCCGCAGTGTGCCCTAGACCCTAGACCCTAAACCCTAAACCCTAAACCCTAAACCCTAAACCCTAAACCCTAAACCCTAAACCCTAAACCCTATGCTGCTCGACCTGGCATCACAGCAACGCTCAGCCCAGTTTCATTGAGAAGCGTCAAGGAGTTTCGTGAAGCCCATTTTTTTCGGACCACACCTACACTGACCTACACCTCACTGCCTCCCAGGAGGATTCTATCGACTAGCTGGTTTTGCATTTGTAGGGGCATGTGTCGGGCACACATACACAGAGCGCGGCCTGGGAGACCTGTGTTCCACCAGAAACGGGGCTCCAGAGTGGGTTTGGCTATATTATGCTGCATGACGCGTGGCATAAGCGAACGTATGCTTCACGTGAAGCTCTTAGGCTGTTTTGGAGTTAACTGATCCAAGTCTTCGAGTACCGCGGCTAGTTCCTCACCTCAGCAACAGTGCTTCCTCACCTAGAACCGCGCTGGGCTACAAGCACATGCAAAGCTCACTGGTAAATGCAGTGGCACGCACAAGGGTGCGGTGATGGTCCAGCACCCTGCTGCAGTAACGGCGCCTCCATGCGCCACGCCGGCGCCAATGACCACTCCCAAGCTTTGCCCTGCCACAGATATCAGTTGGACCCCGCGGCTTCGTCCTTCTCGACTTCGCCAATGGTGGCTACAAGGAGCAGTTCGAAGTATAAGTAGGCTCGCTGAGCTGGCTGGCCTCACATCGGCACTTTGCAAGCAGCTACCAAGGTCCAATGTCTCAAACGTGTCAGACAAGGGCCGCTGATACCCCCAGCAACTTCACAACAGCATGGGACTGTTCATCAAGTACATACATAGCCTTCACCATGCACAAACGTGAACTGTTGAGATTGGAGCATGTCACCTCGGAAGATCGTCACAAGCTGCCACCAGTGCCACAAGCCCACAAGGGTTTTGCGCTCCCCAGCGCGCTCGGCCATTAGCTCTTCCAAGTCGCACTGTTTCCCAGTTATAAGAGGAAAATGCGTATTGTGCAGCACACAAACACGGGGAAGCCACTGCAGAGAGGATTCAAAGATGCAAAAGTGTGAGGAGCCTTGTCAAACACCGTTGCTGAAAGCAAAACGCCATCGACTTCGCCTGCATGATTTTGCAGGGAATACTTAAACCTCGCTTAGTTGAACTCTGCCCTTCTCTTGCATTCCAATCCTTCACACCTTGCCTGAACGTTAGCTCAACGTGAAGCTTATGTGCACTCTGAAATGTTCTAGGATTTGAAAAGCCCGAGGCCCCTAGTTGTGCCTGCTACCCAAACAGGTGCCGACCAGGGTTACGCAAAGAAGCGCCAGGCTCGAGGTGTTGAGCTGAGCTCCAAAGCTTCTTGTTGCCTGTGGGGTAGGGGTCCGCGACTTTGAGAAAACCTACAAGGTTGAGGTTCAGGTCGGGGTGAACCTGCTTCCTATAGTGGCCCCAAAGCTCGCAACCTCTAGAGCGCATGCTTGTAAAAGATCACGCCGCAAGCAACGTGCGACACGACACAGTCAGTGTTTACAACGTTCCCCAGCCGGAGCACCTAGCGTCTGTTGCTTGTTTCATCCGAAATTGCAACGTAAGAAGCCCCGAACCTCCATCGGACAGATGACAGTCACTAGCCTCGTGCTCCTCCATCTATTCACCCAGGACCCAGGTCGCTCCTCTGCAAACGTGACAGTTGCTTGTGTGTCTGAGGCCTCCGTGTCAGCGTGCGGAACTCAACAGGGATCGAGTTTGTATGGTGGGGTTGCAAGGAATTCAAGCATGTTTCAGGTTGTGAATGAAAGCTTCGTTTGGGCTTCACTTGCAGTAGCATCCCGCCCAGCAAGCCAGTAGAATTGACCATCTGAGAGTTTGGTCACCAGGCACCATGAAAGTACGCGCGGTTCAATCTGCAGCGGTGCTTCTTCCTTCCTACTCCTGTACCGTAAACTTGAAGTAACCCGTAGCCATTTTCAGTTGTTTCTACATCCCCTTCTTTCCCGCTAGACTAGTAATGTTCCACCCTGCTTCCTGAGTTCCCTCCCTCCCTCTTTAGACGGTCCCCGCCTCCCCTCCCGGATTCAAAAGGGACCTCAGACCTTGCGCTGGTTCTGGGAACAGCCCGCCAGCGGAGTTCTTCAGACAGAACGACCCTTAAATGCTTCCCTTCGAAACTTGACCCCTTTTCCCGAAGGGCCTCGTTTTGAAATGCGCACCGCACGGTATATGTTGATGCCCGAAAAGCTGTGTTGCATAGCGTCTTTAAGCAGGATCACCCTGCTAAACTGGGACATTAAGCCTCTCAAAATATCGGGCTCCCAGGCCGAAACCTCCGGTCTCAAAGCCCATAAGGTTCTGGCTGCGGGTCTGGGTTGGAGCTTGCAGAGACTCAGAGAAGGCTTATAGGGCTAAAGACGAGACTGACTAATGACGTAGTTACTAGTCGCATTCCCTTGTGGTGCCTATATATAGCTATACTACAATACCCCCCCCCGCCCCAAAACCCTATTCCAATTCTTAAGGACCCCTATTCTAAGTATGAAGGCCTCTATAGTATGCACCCCCCAAAACCCTGTCCTAATTCTGAAGGCTCCTAATATGACTGAGGCTGGTCAGCAGCAGTGCCATGCGGGAGTCTCCCACGGACGGCATCGGCGTCGGGTGTTGGGTTTAGGGTTTAGAGGGTTTAGAGGGTTTAGGGGGTTTAGGGGGTTTAGGGTTTAGAGGGTTTAGGGTTTAGGGTTTAGGAGCTGGAGTTGAGGGTGCTGTGGCGATGATGGGGTGGTGGCGCAGAAACTTCCAAGGGTTTTTTGCAGATTGTACAAGTATAAGACTTGCACGTTGACACTATGGCTTTGCCAACGCACAAGCATCTGGATTGAGCAGCAGACGCTTTAGAACTTGTCCAACACACAAAACCTCGTTACGTCAGCAGGCGGGGCAGCCAATGCAATGTGTGTGACTCTGGTACAAACAAGAACCGAAACTGAGAGCAGATGAATCTCCCCCTCTCTCTCTCTCTCACCCACTCACTTGAACCTGAAAGTTGAGAGCTGAAGCAAACTCTTCAATCACTCCTGAAGCTCCGCAGAAGCATCAAAGTGCAAATAGTCTTGCGTGCATGCATAGCAGGTTGTTGAAGGACCTAAACGGCATGTACTGGACAGATTCTGTCTCGTCTGTTCTTTTCTTACCAAAGTCTGTCTTGGTCTGACACTGTGCAAGAAGAGTTTGGCCAGTGCATTTACCCTAAACCCTGTAAACCCTATAAACCCTATAAATCCCTAAAAACCCCTAAAGCCCCTAAACTCCCCTCTCTCTCTCTCTCCTTTTTTGAGGGTGTGGCTCAGGCCCCCTGATCCTTCGGTCCTCCGGTGTAGGTCCTCTGGTCTCGTCCCCTCTCTGCTCCCCTCCCTGCTCCTCGTGGGAGCTCCAGTGAGACCTTGGTCTCCTGGGTCCCCTAAAAAAAAGGGGCCTGAACAATTGGAATAGGGTTTTGGGGGTTATTATATCATAAATATAAAGGACCTGCTATTCATAAATATAAAGGAACTGCTATTTTAGTATTTGTTCCCACCCCTGTATTAGTTCTCTGGTGCTCCTCTTCCTTTGGTCCCCCTGCTTCCCTCTTTCTCCTGGGGTTCTTTTGGCCCGCGAGCCATCGTTCCTCTTCGGTTTTCTAAGCTCCTGCTTGCAAATTGTTGAGGGGGGGCGGAGCCCGACTGGACCTAACTAGTACAACCAGAAGCACTGCTGAGCTTTGCTTCTAGAAAACACCCAGATTCCCCCATCACAACCCAGCTACTCAGTTCACACATGGAGGGTTTGCAAACCTATCCTTCGTGGAAACACCTTCGTTCTTAGATTCTTGCGAACTCTCAGTTGTAGAATACGGCCCTTCTAGCGCCTTCGCAAGTTACGCAGATTAGAGGCCCCTTATTCAGGCTCAATCCTCTCACTCCAAGGCCCCCCTAAACCCTAAACCCTAAACCCTAAACCCTAAACTCATGTTGTTCGTACCCGCGCTTGTGAAGGAGATGCCGGTGCCCACCGAAGTGCCATCGCCGACCTCACCGGCTGATGAGGCTCCCAAGCATGCTGAGAGTATTATGGTATATATTCTGGGAGAATTCTGGTATATATTTGGTATATATTTTGGTACATACTGTGGTATATATTGTGGGATTATTCTGGTATATATTATGGCATTATTGCGTCAATTGCGTCAATATTATGGTGTATCGTATGGGGTCATTATGGTATTATTCTGGTATATATTATGGTATATATCATGGAATTATTATATCAGCTCGGGTTCAGAATTTGACATGCGCCTGAACATGGATCAAAGAGGGCAACGACCATCATGGATTCTGCAAAGCCTGCCGTGCCATCCTGCTGTTCTCGAGCACATTCTGCTTTCCGTAGCTGCTGAGAACGCCTAAACCCTAAACCCCTATAAACCCCGAAACCCCGAAACCCCTAAACCCCTAAACCCTAAACCCTAAACCCTAAATCTAAACAGTGTCCTGAGACTTTAACACGGCTTCGGTGTACCGGCTTGACGGGTATCTCGCACAACGTGTGTGTCCTATAGCACACTGTGGAAGCATGTGCACACTGATCACACATGGGAGAAGTCTGTTTGTCTTGTGTTCTCTTGATGTCTACGACAGTCTAGCCTCATTAAGCTGCTGGCTACAAATCTAACTTGGGCCAGGAAACCACGCATTCTAGATGCTTCGGCTCTGTGGCGAACGCAGCATATGGAACTTGATGCAGAGCCGATTTACATGAACACGCAACCATGTCGAAGAGGTGGCCACGCTGGTGACTGACTCAGCCTTACCGCTGCCGCCTCAGACGCACATTTCGGAACCCTAGCAAGGCGGGGCTGCTTGTTTGTCAATCTGTTGCCTCACGGCATCAGCGGAGCCCAAAAGCCCCAAAACATCTCCGCACACAGATCCGAAAGTCGACGCATTGAATGCCAAATGCCCGAGAAGACATGAGGTTCTGGCCAAGTTTGGAAAGAATTAGAGCATTTAATCCCGCACTGTGGATACATGTGCGCGGTTCTGGTGCAGCATTTGGTACAGCCATGGTGCTTTTCATCTTGTGCGTTCAACAACATTCAAAGAACTGTTAAATCTTGTTTTTGTTTCACAAGCTAGTGCTTTTTTCGCGACAACCAACAGCCAAATTCTTTCTAAACGTGGCGCAGGGGTGCTGGTTTTGTGTACGGGTCATGGGGGTAAAGCTTTGTGAGGTCTCTAAGCTTCGGAATCTGTTGGCTTTCTGGAACGCAATATAGGGGTCGGAATAATTGCTGACTGTATTCCCTTCTGATCCCTTTATGATTATATACTATAATAACCCCCAAAACCCTATAAGGCCCGAAGCCCTAGCCTTGGGAGGTTTCGGGTTTGGAAGGTCGTAAAGTTTAGGGTTTAGGGTTTAGGGTTTACGGTTTACGGTTTAGGGTTTGGGGTTTGGGTTTAGGGTTTAGGGTTTAGGGTTTAGGGCTTGGCAAAGGCCCACTCGGACTGTGTTGCAGCCCGGCATGGAGGTGGCGCCGGCAGCCCCAAAAACTAACGAACCATTTGAAGCCCGAAACTCTGAGTGCTAGATTCTTGAAATATTCCCTCTGCGGTGCTTTACTGTAACTTTAGATCCTTAGCCTTTTTGGGTTTATTGGGTTTCTTAATAAGGCAGCTGAATTTTTAATTTATAGCTACCCTCCTAAGTGCAGCCAAGTTCCCAGAACCAAGGCACAAACAAACATGAGGCCCGCAAAACGTCAATGCACAAGGATGAAGCCTTAAGGTCATTGAGGCTTACACCCGTAGGCAACTGGGATTCGGGTCTGTTCTACATTGTCAACGTTTCTTTTCTGGATGTTCTTCGCGATTCCCGATGCTGCATGTGTTTAGAGTTTTTCTGGTTTCGTGGTTCTACATGTCCAGACCGAGCCCCTCAGGCTTTGCAATAAAGCACGGATCTGATGGGATTGATAGAAGTGCGGCGTACACCTCCTGTTCTCTGCCACCCAACATGATTTCCACAGTTGAATCAGGACCAAGGTAGAGGAGGAAGTGCTTTCAAAGTCGTTTGACCAGTTCCGATACACCACACCACATCTTGGGAAACTCGATGCGAAGAGTGCTGTCTAGGGGTGTCAGGAGGCATGTGTGACCTTGAAGCTTAACCAGACAATGTCAGTCCCGTTGTGGCTTGCAATTGGTGGGGGTTCATAGTTTCTATGTTGTGTAGAATGTCCGGGGGAGGTATGTAAATCTGTGACAGCATCTGTAACCATGGCTGCAATAAGGCGTATCTTCCCTAAGCTCCATGTAGAGAATGGTTTAGGGCTTAGGGAAGTTTAGGGCTGAGGGCATGCTGGAGATCTGAAACAAAGGCTTGTCCATGCCTGTGCTCACCCGACAACGCCCTTTGTTGCTGGAGGTGTCGGCATCGCAGATGTCCGGGACTCGCGCTTTCTTTGTTTGCTGGGCCAGGACGCCTTAAAAGAAACGGACCCTCTTGGCTGAGAGATCCCCACAAGGCCCCCAAATGCAGCCGAGCAACTTCCGAAAAAAGGCTCTCACAGATCTCATAGATGGCTCGTGCACAACGTCAGTGGCCTGATCGGCCTCCGAGTGTAGCCTTTCCGATCCCATCACGGACAGCGGTGCCTTGGTTTGACCTTTCACGAAAGCCTACCCTAAACCTAGCCTAACCCTAAACCTAAACCCTCCCTCAACCCACCCTAAACCCTAAACCTAACCCTAACTAAACCCTAATGGTAGCCTTAAACCCTGAGTGAGCAGCGTCAAGCTGAGGATGGCCAGCAGCAGCGTCCACGAAGAGTCCCCGACGGTGCCGTGAAGGGTGTAGTCCAGGGGTTGGTGTCTTGAAGGGCTTAGGGTTTAGGGTTTATGGTTTAGGGTTTAGGGTTTAGGGTTGACGGTTTAGGGTTTAGGGTTTAGGGTTAAAGCTTATGATTCCTGCGATTTCGGTTCAGGTTCTTTTCGAGTCAGGGTTTTCAATTTGCCGTGGCTTGGAACACCTTCGTTGTGACAAGCGAGACTTTCCAGCAAAGACAGTTTGACCGTTCAATTCCCAGCTGTTTTGTTCTGCAAAGCAGGGGCTAGAAACGGTTGTCCCGCTGCGCAGGAGAGGTTACGCCCACCGCCGCCCTGCCACCCCGATCGCCCAACATCTACATCCAGAGCAACAAGCTTTGATATTGATTCCCGCGTCTTCAGACTCAAGAATCTGCCACCCTCCTCGGCCCATGTACCTTCTGAAACAACCAAGTCAAGCATCCAACGCTCTTACTGTAATCCTGACCGCATACCCGGTGAAACCCTAAACCCTAAACCCTAAACCCTAAACCCTAAACCCTAAACCCTAGGAGATGCCAGTGCCAACAGAGATGCCATCACCGACGTCGCCTGGTGGTGACGAAGACGAGGCTGGGCCGGGGCTCGGGGCTCCAGGGAGGCTCCCAAAAACAAAAACACCCGGTTTATTAAGGAGTATCCCTTCAACTTTAATAGGAACCCTAATATGATTTAATTAAGGAGTATCCCTTTGAATTATACTAGGAGCCCTAGTATGATTTCAGGTATATTCCTTAATTCAGGGGCTTTGGAGTCAGCCTCGGCAGTGCAAGCCCTGTTGATATCGGATTCTTGCCGAAGGTACCACTCCCTGGACCCCAGACTCTGAAAGCATCAAGGGTCCCTGAATTCTTCAGCGAACGCCCCTCCACCGAAGCGGTTAATTGCCACTGAAACCTCAGCCAAGCGTCAGCGATCTTGTCGAGAATCTTGCGCGGTTCTATTCCTGAGAGTCTGCTGCCTGGCTCTCTATCCCTGCATGTACGATCTCCTGAGGAAGTTCCAGACATAGAAGCCTTGGCCTCCTTTCCGAGGAATCTACGCTAGATTCACCCATCAATCAGCCCCAGCCTGTTAGCAACCCAAGGAAATCCCCAAAACCAACGATCCCCAGACCCCTTTTCACAGGCTGAGACCTTGGTGACAGAGTCAGCCTTGCCGCGGCGGCCTTGGTTCAGCCAAAAATCCTGCGGTGTTAGGGCTAAGGGCTTGGGAGGATGGGTTTGAGGGAGCCTATGCTGTCAGAGCCTTCAAGATCACTGGTTGTTGTAAACGTTAAGAGGGTGGGGGGGCCGGAGGGGTGGGGGGGGGGGTTGTTTTCATGCGCTTGGTGGTCACTTGAAGCTGCTTTTTCAAGGAGAAGTGCACGGTTCTCACACGGCCAGTCTTCTTGGGTTGCGGAAGGCTTAAAGAACTGCTTCCGACATTAAACACTACTTGCTTCCAACGCACTTCCGAAATGCCTTGTCAAAAAACCCCGGAACGCCGGGGATCCTCTGTGAGTCCGAGAATTCCTTCTCGAGGCTTTCTTCTCCTGGCTTACGCCTTCTATACCCGATCACTTTAAAGAGCCCTGACGTCACAATTTTGGGAGGCCCTACTTCGCAGGAAGCGACATGACAGCAAGATTCAAGAGTCTGGAGCCCTGCAGCCCTAAAGTAAAGATGATGCCCCAGCCTGACCAATATCTTCAAGACACCTCTGCAGGCCAACGCAGACTCAGACTCTCCAACTGCCATCGCTCGAGGCTGTGCGAATACATGTCCCTGTAGATCTTGCATGAAGCTCTTCGCATTCTGGACTGTTCGACTCTGCGCTCTCGGTTCTGGGGTTGAAGGTTGCACCTTCCAGAAGCATCTGATAGCTTCTGTGGCTTCTGAGCCCTCATCCTGGCTGTTGATGCCGGAGGTTCCCACGCGAGCGACCCCGAGACGCACTACACAGGTCGAAGCCGGCAGCCGAGACTAGATTCGGGGTTTGGGGTTTTAGGGTTTTAGGGTTTTGGGGTTTAGGGTTTATAGGTTCAGGGTTTGGGGTAGTTCAGGGTTTAGGGGGGATGATTCAGGGTGTAAGCCTGCAGCTGGACCTCTGCCGAAACAAGAAAGCAGTGCTGTTGGCCTCAAAGACCGGGCTCCTTCATCGGAAGCTGAACCTCCCAGCAGAGGTAAAATGAGGCAAAGGGCGGCAAAGAAACGTGGATTTGCAAAGGTACGCACTTTAGTGCAATGCGAGATATTTTCTGAGTTGAAGGCACGCCTTTGGATGATGATCGTGCCAGAATGCGAATTGCCGTTTCAGCACCTTGCCACTCAAACAAAGACAACCCTAAACCCTAAACCCTAAACCCCAAACCCTAAACCCTAAACCCTAAACCCTAAACCCTTCAAAGGAATCACGAGGCCACGAGAAGTTCCAAGCCAAGTGCCCCAGGTCGAAGCCCTTCCGCTGTCGGGGCTTCTTGGCCTTCTGAGACTTCTTTTCTTCTTTTTGTTTACCAGGATGGGCTATTAGGCCTTAAAATCCTCATAATGAACCCTATAAAGGGCCTTTTAAGGGATTACACTTTTTGTTTACCAGGATGGGCTATTGGGCCTTAAAATCCTCATAATGATCCCCATAAAGGGCCTTTTAAGGGATTGCACTTTTTGTTTACCAGGATGGGCGATTAGGCCTTAAAATCCCCATAATGAACCCTATAAAGGGGCCTTTTAAGGGATTTCTCTTTTTATTTACCAGGATGGGCTATTGGGCCTTAAATCCTCATAATGAACCCTATAAAGGGCCTTTTGAGGGATTATCGGGTAGCATAGCCAATCCTGGTACCGATTGTAGAACTCTGCAGATCTTGTGGGGCTTGATAGACTGTCGGTGCTTGCATACTTGGTTTCGCTAGCTCATTCCGTGTTCAGCCGGCGGCTGGTGATGATTTACAGGGCTTTGTAGCGCTTGCAACGCTTCCAGGGATGGAAGGTTGACTAGCAGCGCTGTGCACGCAGTGCAGGTGTTAAGGACTGTTTCGTGGAGCATTGTCTCAAGGAGTTTGTGGAGGTGGGCACTTCTCCAGGGCCACAGCACCTTCGCGGTTTGTAGTTTTTTTAGGCTTCCCCTGTTGTGAGGATGTACACCTTCAAGGCTGCTGTCGTGAACACCGGAGAAGAACCGCCCCAAGGGCCAAGACCTTCAATTACCCTGAGTCCCAAGAATTCATGGACGTCAGGGACACTCCCCCCTGAGGATGATGAGCGACAGCGTGCCTGAAGCCTCCCCGACGGCGCGGGCACCCGAAGCGGGTAAGGGGGTTCAAGGGTTTAGGTTTTAGGTTTTTGTTTGGTTGGTGCTTATGAAGGGGCCCGTGCTGTGCACGCATTGCACGCATGCGTGGGTGTGTGGGTGCGCGTGCGTGTGAAAAAACCCAACTCCTGAACCTCACGCCAAAAGCTCCAGCTACATTGCAACACCTCGGACGTGAACGGACAGCAAGCTTGTTTAGCCATCAGGCTTAGGTTACATCATGAATGCCAAGCATTCCGTGAACAGGAACGTGGAAGTCGTGTGTCCGAGATTCGCCCGAGGAGATGCCGGTTCCGACGGAAGTGCCCTCTCCGACATCTCCGCGTGACGATGGGGATGAGGCGGGCTGTCGCTCAAAGAGACCTCCGGGACAATCTCCCACTTGAAGGTATCAACTTTCAAGAGCACACAGAGTCAGACTTGCAAAAGCCCATGCGCGGCACCAGCCATCCATCAAGATATTGTAGGACCCACCCGGCTCAACGCAGAATCATGCCTATCAAAAGTGTGTGGCTTGTGTGCCGCTCTGCGGGTGCTTCGCAAACTCTTCAAAGGTGTTTTTTGGAAGTTGGGCTTCGATTCAGGGCTGTGGCTTGCGGCTTTGCTGATCTCGGGCCTTAAGGATCAGAGCTAGCCTAACCCGAACCCGATTGCCAGCTCATCCCTGCCTACGAGGCAGTGTATATCTTTGGGTTTAGGTTCAGGGCTTGAGGTTTTTTTGCTTTCTATGGTCTCGGGAGAGGGTCTTGGATGTAGTACATTGTGATGTTCCCCCTTCTACTAACAGTCCTGAATAGGGATTATAATAGGGACTACTCTAATCATATAATCCCGATTAAGGACTGTTAGAATCAGGGGGAACATGCCATGGCAACCGAGAGGTTCACGGGTCAGTGCTGGGCTTCACTCCACGGCCCAAAGTATGAAGCGCACTCTTCACAAGATCCTTTAGGGTTTAGGGTTTAGGGTTTCGGGCTTAGGATTTAGGGTTTAGGGTTTAGGGTTTAGGATTCAGGGTTTAGGGTTTAGGGTTTAGGGGTCGCCCTTTCGCGAATCTTGCAGAAAAACCGTAAAGTCTTCTCTAACTTTCTCAGCTCTGGGCTGTCAAGGCCGAGACACTGGTGACGGACACTGCTCTTCCGTGCGGGCCCTGCGTGTTCTGGCATATACACTTGAAGCAGGAAGGACTCTTCAAAGACAATCACAACCCCCAGGCCCCTAGACCCTGCACTCATAGCTCCTCAAAGTTCCTGCGTCTACAACCTTTTTAGCAATCAACTTCTTCGGAAGGATATGAGCAAATTTCTGCGTTTTGCTGACCGCTAATGCCGCATGCAGGGGCTTCTTGTCCGGGGCAAACAGCGTGAAGCGCAGTGTCACAACTAGTTGCCCTTTTGGAAGACACTTGTGGTTACACAGTCACACCTATTGATTGTTTTTTCCACGACCCCCTGGTCCTTTGCAAACCCGGACGTCTTAGCACACACATGCAAGCCCACACCGCACAGCCACTGCATACTCGTGGAATTTCCTGCCCCAGCTTGCATGCGAGGCAAATGGCGCTCAGTGGAAAGATAGAAAGTAGGACGGCTCTTCGTTGTGTGCCGTCCCGAAAACTGCGCGTCTCTCTCTCTCTCTCTTTCTCTCTTTCTCTCTTTCTCTCTTTCTCTCTTTCTCTCTTTCTCTCTTTCTCTCTTTCTCTCTTTCTCTCTTTCTCTCTTTCTCTCTTTCTCTCTTTCTCTCTTTCTCTCTTTCTCTCTTTCTCTCTTTCTCTCTTTCTCTCTTTCTCTCTTTCTTTCTTTCTCTCTTTCTCTCTTTCTCTCTTTCTCTCTTTCTCTCTTTCTCGCTTTCTCGCTTTCTCTCTTTCTCTCTTTCTCTCTTTCTCTCTTTCTCTCTTTCTCTCTTTCTCTCTTTCTCTCTTTCTCTCTTTCTCTCTTTCTCTCTTTCTCTCTTTCTCTCTTTCTCTCTTTCTCTCTCTGTGTTAAAAATCTCTGTTGGCCAGCAAAATGCCGAGCCAAACCAGCACCCCCAGAGACTCCAAGACTCTTTCTCTAAGGAATATTCCTTAACTCATATTCGGGTTCCTCTGATCATGTAAGGGACTGTCCTTACTTGAGGAATATCCCTGAATTCATATTAGGGTTCCTACTATGCTTTAGGGAGAATCCTTGGTTAAGGGAGAATCCCTAAACCCTAAACCCTAAACCCTAAACCCTAAACCCTAAACCCTAAACCCTAAACCCTGAATCCTTGGTTAAGGGGGTTTTTGAGTCTCAAGGGCCCTCAGCCTGAAACGCTACTTTTTCCAAGGCCAACGGCGGTTCCTGTGGCTCCGGTGCTTGAGGCCGGCTTGGTTTGGGGTTTGGGGTTGGGGTTTGGGCTTTAGGGTTTAGGGTTTTAGGGTTTAGGGTTTTAGGGTTTTAGGGTTTTAGGGTTTTAGGGTTTCAGGGTTTTAGGGTTTTAGGGTTTTAGGGTTTTAGGGTTTTAGGGCTCAGGGAAGCAGGTTTTGCAACGTTGCTGTTCTACGGATGCCAAGGTTTGAGTTCGTGGGTTTGTTGTTCTGCCTCGGCGAGGTGTGTTGCCCCCAGTACCAACCCCTACCTACCCTAAACCCTAAACCCTAAACCCGAAACCCGAAACCCGAAACCCTAAACCCTAAACCCTAACCCTAAACCCGAAACCCAACCCCTACCTACCCTCAACCCAGGTTGCCTCCCGAAATCGGAGTTCCGCCATGTCTCACTTCTGGCAACTCAGGTGTCGCATCAAGTAGACCCTTGCAATCACTCAGATAGGTCAGATAGCCGCTGCCGCCACCTGGTATACCTGCAACATCCTGCAACTGCCTTGCCATGGGTTCCGATCTCTATTGCGCTTAGCCCACTCTTGAGCTTTGTTTTGTCATAGCCAGTTGCACACCATGGTGCGAATTAGAAGAGCAAAGGTCCGATTGGAAGTTTAATTCGTCCAGCCACATATGCACATATGGGGGCTTTGAAATTGGGGGTACCTGGGTGGTGTCCTGTTTCAAGGGAATCCTATTGTTTGGGGGGTCTTATGTTAGGGGTCCCCGATTTTCGTAAACCCCCATAGGGCTTACTGAAAAGGCGGTGCAGGACTCCGCGGTGTCAGAGATGGACATGGACGTGCGGCTCTTGGGAAGTGGCTTAAGAGCGGGATTTGTGAGAGTTTGCGGGGAGCATTTGAAAGGGTAGTGGTTAGGGTTTAGGGTTTAGGGTTTAGGGTTTAGGGTTTAGGGTTTAGGGTTTAGGGTTTAGGGTTTAGGGTTTAGAAATCTGAAAGGTGATCGTTTCATGGCGCTCAGATTGGGGGCTTCAGGATGATATGGGACTTTAGGGTTTAGAGCTTTAGCGTTTAGGGTTCAGGGTTTACGGCTCTTCGTGGTTGTGGAGTACCATAGGGTTTGTAGCACTGGGCTTGGCACAGGGTCATAATTGAATAGTGGCTTCTTGAAGTGCACGCTAGGCATTCAGGCATTTGCCAACATTCTGGGGTGAACTAAGGAGTAAATTTTGCAATGGTGGCAGGTGCATTCTGTACAACTCTGCACACGTTCCTGTGCAAGCCCCGCCCCGATGGTAAAACCTTCC
>CAJNDS010002366.1:140000-430000 GCA_905221605.1 Symbiodinium natans
CTTCAAGCCAGGCCATTGGGGATCAGGACCATTTAGGACTTTGAGAATGCGGGCTTCAGAGTGCTTGGGTTTTAGGGTGTTAAATTTAGGCCTTGAAAAGCGGCTCACGGGTTTCAGGCTTTGGCCTCATGCAAAGGGGACGGACATCAGCTCATGCCATTCTGCTTGTGTCGTTACTCTATGCTGGCCCACCCAAAACCCATATTCACCATACTCTAAACCTGATTCACCGATAGAGCATTCCTAAAAAACTATCCCTAAGCCCAATCCTCAAGCCGGACCTTTGCCTCGATCCTCCGCTATGTACTCTCGCTTTCTCATTCCTTGGGACCTTCGCAGATACCCGCGAAGTCGGCGAAGATTCAGGCGGGCCAGCCTCCAGCTTTCATGGGGCTTAGGAAGTTCCGGGTACAGTACTTATAACCCCAAAAAGAGCTGCACTTATCAGCCCCCTAAGTCGGGTATAGGTACAGTAGGCTACTCTACTCTAAGGAGGTCATAAGTAGACTTAGGACTGGGGTGATAAGTACCCATGAACCTCCCAGTCGGGTCTGCGAATCCAGTTTCGTGCATTGGAGCCCGACATCCCAATATTGCTTGGACAAATAGGGTGCGGCTTCTATTCTACTATTTGCTTAAGAACCCCAAAACGATTCTACTATTTGCTTGAGAACCCCAAAAAGAATCAACAACACTAATCCCTACATTGCCCTTAACAAGGAAGGACATTCTCATTTTTTCGGGGGTGCTTAAGCAATTAGTAGTATTGTGGACGGTGCGAGGGTCTTTGTGGAAAAAGCATGCTCGTTGTGTGTGGTTGTCCCTGATGGCAGCGCGTGCCCGCGCCAGCAAAACACACCGGACCAAACCAAGCGAAGGCACGCATAAACAACATACGCACAGCAGAAACAACATCTACCAACTCCAGTGCCCATGAATCGCTCAAGTAGAAACCCTCACAGAATGCACGTAGGGCAGCCCCCCGGACCAAGGAGTCTGGTTTGGCACATACGCCTACATGCACCTGCCCCGCCTATACTCAATCCCTACACTGCCATCTAGGCATCGGCGCCAGTGGTCTCTTCCTCCGTGGGGGGCTTGGTAGAATGCTCTGCATGCAGAAGAGCTCCGAAAGGACGTGGTGAGGCTGCCTTATGCAGCCCGTGTAAACGTTCATATTCGAAAGTAGGCACGAGCCCTGTGCACTATCTTGGGGTATCGGTTTGAGTCTGAACTTTGTCCCATGTCCCAGCTCCAACCTCACCCCAGCTCAGCTGCCAGAAGTGCTTCCGGTGAAGGCGAGCTATCCCTGCAGAAACTTTTGTTGAGAATTGGCCAACTCTTCAACTTGTGCAAAACAGAACCAATTCTTCAAATGCTGGTCCCTGAAACGGCCCTTTTGCTCGGTCCTTGAAGCTGTTCTTTTCGGGCCATATCAGCTCAGAAGCGCAGAATCGCAAAAGGGATTTGGGGGTGCCCAAAGTAGCCTCAACTTGCTCAAGACTTGGTGAGCCTGAAGCTCTGACATGCTCTGACAGGTCACTGGGAAATGGTTCACGTAGGCTAAACGTCCTCTAACAAAATGTCTTAAAGCTGTCCCAGGCGGCGCCTCGCTCACCGAGTGAACTGCCTGTGCCCACGGACAAGCCGTCACCGACGTCCCCTGCAGTCCTTGCCCCTGGTACCCTTGGTAGCCTTTCCAGCGGTTTAGGGTTTATAGAGTTTAGCAGGCCTGGGTGCAGCGTTTCGGATTTGTGTGCGCCTTCCGCTCTTTTTTCTCAATTGGCAAGTACTGTAGCGGATGTTGGGGCAAGTTGATCTTGCTTCCCGTTCTCCCCCCCTCCTCCTTCCTGAAACAACGAACAATCAATCAATCAATTTAATACGAAATTTCTAAATAGGATCGGAAGAGCTAAAATTATGAAAATAACAGCTTCCAAAATTAACTAAGTCGCATTGACCCCATTGAAGCAGCCAAAACCCGTTAGTATAAGAACACAGGCCCCGCAGCGTCCCTGCATGTAACCTTTTTCGGGAGTTCATATGCATTCTTTCAGCTTCAGATGTCTGTTGGCGGGCTCGGTCGTTACGCGACTTCTTGCTAGGCCTTCGGTTCAAGGTCCGATATTTGAGGTGGTCATTGGGTCTGTCTTTGTGGAAACACCCCCCCCCGAACCCTAAACCCTGAACCCTAAACCCTTTAAACCTTACACCCTAAACCCTAAACCCGAAAGCTTCTTCGAGACAGTCCGCAAGACCGCATGCATAAACCCGAAACCCGAAACCCTAAACCCTAAACCCTAAACCCCAACCCGAAACCCTAAACCCTAGAGACCAGCCCTCAGGTTCGACCAGACCTCCGGGCTGTAGGAGCTGCCGCAGGAGCCGCCGACTTAGCCGCGTTTAGCTGCTGGGTTAGGATGGCTTGGTGCTGGCAGGGTTTAGGGGTTAGGGTTTAGGGTTTAGGGAGAAGGGTTTAGGGTTTAGGGTTCAATCGTTGCACAAAGAGGCAATCTGACCGACTGGGGTGCTGCATACTTCATGAGTCTCCACCGACTCTCATCTCTGGTTGTGACAAGGTCCATCGAGGTCCAGCGACTCAAAAAGACCCAGATGTCAAGCTTCTGTGCGAAATCCGATGCATCAACTTACATCGGTTTTAAACGTGACATGAAATGATATTTGAAAATATTGATACTAAAGATATATAATTGTATATGTAGGCTTCTTTGACCTGGACTTCTTCGCCTGTCTACTTTCTTCATCGGAGCCGTGAGTCGGCGTGTGGGACAACAAGTCCCGAAGCCTCCGTGTCCCTACACCCAGTCCTAGGCAACACAAGGCCCAGGCCCCAAAGGTGAGCTACTCGTGTGTTGCATGTTGATCCATCTAAGGGGCTTTGTAATATGCATAGCAGAGCCTCCTTACCAAAGGCAATCGAAAACTCAACGCCCTCCCCCCCCCGATCCCTAGACCCAGGCTCTGGGAATGCTGGAGGCGGCTAGTGGTGAGTCATGGATATTTCTTGTGGTTCAGGGGCTTTTCAGGCACTTGAAGGCACTTGATGGCTTCACGGCTCCGGGTTTAAAGTTGCCCAGTTTGACGATGCGAATGTGAGCTGGCATGGCAGAGAACACCGGTCAGTGTGCGATTGCGGGAGCTTCTTGAGGGTGAGGCCGTGTATTCTATTTCATGGCTGTGTTCGATGGGTGGCGGAAGTGCTGCTCCTTGGGTTTGTGACCTGTCTGATGGGTGCACTCAACCTGTGCTGTGTCCCTCGGAAGCAAACACCCTTTGGGTCGTTCGTCTCGTAGCCGGTCACAGCCACTGGGCAGGTTCCCCTGTCACCGACTTCCCCGGCCTTTGAGGCGGGGTGTTTTTTGGGGTCTTAGACAGGTTTTTGTTGCCAGGGCCCGAACTTTCGGGCCTTCATGACCATCGCTGTCTTGGTAAGTATTTCAAGGTACTCGGGGTTTTTTTGGGGTTCGGGGCTGTTCAGTTAAACGCACCTTTCACTTCTTGCTTCTGGTCATTCGCGTGCTTCAACCCTTAGAGGCCGGGGTTTTTGTAAGCCGCAGCCCCACACCATCAGTCCCTGGAAACGAAGCCACTGATGAAGCAGGCGGCACCCCTTGAAGACGAGGAGCTGGAGGCACGGTTCTGTTAAGACATAGGCTTGGGCTTAGGTGGAAGCTTTTGCATCCTGTGTGGCTTCGGCTGTTGCGGTGTGGGTCTTGGCTACGGTTGGTTGGAAAGAAAATTGAGCCCTAAACCCTGAACCCAGAACCCTAAACCCTAAACCCAGATGCCAACAAGTCTTAGACCGCTTCGGAATATGGGGCAGGCCATACACCAAAATACTGAAACTGCCAATCCCCATGCTGTGAAAGCTAAAGCCTAAACCCTAAACCCTAGACCCTAAACTCTAAACCCTAAACCCTAAACCCCATCAGGTTCCGGAGATGCGCCCTATTCCTACGGTGCAGGAGTGCCGGGCCCAATTTTGCAGAAGGAGCTAGGTCGCTTGCGGGCACTTTCACGGGGGCATATTAGAGACGATGCCTCTAAGAACTGATCAGGGCGGCATGCCGCAAGCGCTGCTTTACAGGCCCTATAAACCCTAAACCCTCAACCCTAAACCCGAAACCCTAAACCCTAAAGAAGTTGCTAAGGACCTCGCCGGCAGACCCAGCTGTTCCGGATGAGGAGGAGGCATCTTGCCCACGATTCGGATTAGATGCTGCAGACTCTTGAGCTCTACCATAAGAACCCAGGTTTTAGGGTTTAGGGTTTAGGGTTACAGTAATGGGCTACAAAAGAGGCAGGTTTTGGGTTCTTACGCTCAAAAAAGGGTTCTGAAATCACACCAAGACGCCAAGACACAAATAGTCCAACTGCAGGGCATGGCACTGCAGGGGGCGGTTCATAAAAGGCCCTGAAAGAGCGCCTCTGAACTCTTCTTAGGTTTAGGGTTTAGGGTTTAGGGTTTAGGGTTTAGGGTTTAGGGTTTAGGGTTTAGGGTTTAGGGTTTAGGGTTTAGGGTTTAGGGTTTAGGGAGAGCTGCTCGTACATCCTTTTGCTGTGCGCCCATCACTTGGACCACACAATGCCCCCGGTCTAAATTTCACACCCCAAGCTGTCTGAGGTTGCTTCGGCGCCACCGGTGGATTCAGAGTGGGGCTTGGTTCATCCCTGATTCGTGGACCGCTGCAAGCGCTTCGTGTACCTACATGGGCCATTATACCCTTTAACGCCTTAAAAAGGCCCTTTATAGGGTTGGTTAGGGGGATGATAAGGCCTAATAGCTTTAATAGCCCTGTGATGGCACAATGTCCAGTTCGTGGGGTTGGGCGTAGTCCACCGTAGTCCACAAACACAAAACTCCTAGGATCTGGCGCCTCCTGTGATCAAGCTGAAAGACCAAGGGACTGTCTTTGCTGAGTCGGGTTGAACATTCACACTCTTCAACATGCCCCCTACCTCGCCTCCACAGGGACGGGCTGGTCCTTAAACTCTGACCCGGATGTCTTCAACGGCAGAACGTCAAGAGTAAAGAGAGCATCTGAGCGATTCTAAGTCCTTTGTGGCTTAGGGGGGTCATGCGACCATGAGGAGGTGGATGTGTCAGCTCCGAAGTGGTTAAGCACACTGGATTCGGAACGTGCTATTTCGAGCAACTGTGTCACCTGTTCTGCAAGCACCCGATTGATCTGAATTCTGGGCTCTAAACTCAGGACACCAAAGCTTGAAGTCCTGTGTGCCCTGGAGGTCAAAGCTACATCCCTTACAGCTCCCGACCAAAAAGTGATGTAGAAGAAGACTCACACGCTTTGCACGAGCAATTCCACAGCGCCTCTGCACCACGAGGCACCCGCGGAGCCAACCCCCACGGAGCTTCCAGTGCCTGTCGCGCTCTTGGTATTTCCAGCAATGTAGCGACTTCATATGGGGGTTTATGGAAATAAGGGTCCCCCCATATGGCCCTCCAAATAGTAGGATTCCCTTCGAATAAGGACCTCAAAACGGTACCACGGTACCCCTATACTTTCGGAAACCCCTTTCAATATCTCCGCGCATGGGGATTTTGCCGTCGGCTTGGGAGGGCCCTCGGCCGTGCCCGGTCTTTTACTATAGGGGTCGGAAGAATTGCCAATAATATTCCTTTATGGTCCCTTGATAAACATACAAAAGTCACCCCCGCAAAACCCTGTTCTAAGTATTAAGGCCCCGATATGACATGATTCCTCCAAGTTGAGAGCGTCGGCGGATCCCGAGTGTGTCAGTTTCGGACACTTGGTGGCTCCAGGTGCTTTATACGGTGCTAGGTGACGACAAATATTAGTGCATATTAGTTAGCTTTTGCATGGTACAGGTACGACTTGGGGTCACTGTTTCGTCTTTGCGCTTGAATGTGCGGTGGCCGGAGTAGCTGATGCTCATGATTCGTGCCTTTCGTTCGCTTGCAGTAGAGCGCAGTGGCCAGCTGGTGCTCATGATGCGGCCATTTCGCGTTTGCAGCTGAGTGCGCTAGCCACTTCAGGGGTGGCCCTTCGCAGTGGAGCGCGCTGGCCGGGGCTGCTGATGCTCATGACGCATGGCGGGTGGCCCTTCGCTTGCAGTTGACGCTGCTCATGATGCGCCATCTCGGGGGTGTCGCTTGAATTTGAGCACGATTGCCAGCTGATGCTCATGATGCACGCCTGTTTAGGAGTGGCCTTTCGCTCGCGGTGGCCGGGGCAGCTGATGCTCATGACGAGGGCTGGCCCTTCTCTTGAAGTTGAGTGCGGTTTTTTAACAGCTTCCCGGGCGCCCAATCTCCGCTGCAAACTCTTAAAACCCTAGCCCTTGCGAGAGAAGCCTGAACAGACCCACAACGAGTTAGCTTCCACATCAACATCGCAAAACTGCCCAAATCGGACAGCACCGCCTTGTAGTCAGGTTGCATGTCATGTAGCACGAATATAGAGCGGCCATATCGTGCCAGTTTCGTAAGCACTAAACCCTAAACCCTAAACCCTAAACCCTCAACCCTCAACCCTAAACCCCAAACCCTAAACCCTAAACCCTAATCCCTAAACCCTAAACCCTAAACCCCAAACCCAAAGCCTCAGGAGCCAATGACGGCAGTTGAGGCACCGATGAGGCCCGCCGTCTAGAACTCCCCAACTCAAAGCCCCGAACCCAAACGGTGACAGCTTGCTTTTTGTCTTCAGGCATTGAGGCCCTAAACCCGAAACCGTAAACCCTAAACCCGAAACCCATAACCCTAAACCCTAAACCCCAAACCCTGCATGTGCCAAACACTGAACCGCCCAAAGCTGCCCAAAACCAAACTCGACCCGAAGTCACGCCCTGCACTCAAAGCACTCGCCCCGGCAGTTTAGGGTTTAGGGTTTTGAGTTTTGGGTTTTGGGTTTAGGGTTTTGGGTTGAGGGTTTAGGGTTTAGGGCCCCCCCAACATCTGCACGTTCGAGGAAGCGCGCTGCGGAAGACTCCGAGCCGGAGGCTGGAGGCCCAGAGGATTCCGCCTTAAGGGAACCACACTTATCAAGGGGCCATAAGGGAAAGTTATGAGCAATCATTCCGATCTATTGTCAACGCCGATCCAGACTCTCTAGACGCATGTTTGTTCGGCTTAATGTGGTTCACTTGGAGTTCAGAGGCATCCAGCAGGTTCGTTACCACTGGTAGGATTCTCGCGCAGAGCACGAGAGGTCCTGGGCGGAGCTCCCGGCCTTAGGGTTCCGAAGCAGCACGGGCAACCTGCGCAAGATAGGGAAGGGCGACACTCTTGGTCTTGACTCGAAACCCGAAGTGCGGGGGCGACGTGCTCAAAGTACATGTACTGAGTAGCTAAATAATGTTAATTCCAATGTTCAGATCGAAGCACTGGACGCCGCATGGAACCGCCTCGCCTCGCCTCAACCTTCAAAGCCTCACAGGGGGAGCCTTGTGATGCCTTGTGCTGAACCTTGGCAACATCCCAGAGCTCCTCTAAGCCTCTCACACGTTCGACCCACTGAGACCTTTCCACCGCCCTTGGCCGTGCCGACGCGGCCGACAAAGAAGCAGGCCGTAAACCTAAACCCTAAAACCCCCTTTTTGAGCATTCCAGGCCATCCGAAGTTTGTGTTCGGTCAGGTGAAAGGGTGCACACGTGCGGGCTGTTTGGGTGAAGAGCCTGAGTATGTCTCCCCAAAACCCAAACATCTGCAATAATCTTTTCTTCAAGGAGCCAACATCGTGTATCCGACAAGAGGAAGGGCCTACTGAGATTTGGGTCGAAGCTGAGCACCGGATGAGACCCTTTCCTTTACCCAAGCCTCGACCTGGGCGGGCCTCACAACGAGGAAGCAGCTGTGCAAGGGTTGGAGAGACTGAAGGTTTGAGAGGCTTCCAAGGTTTGGAGAGGAGTCTGAGGCTGAACTGTTGAAGTTTTCATCTGCATTTCTAATAATTCTAAAATGGCTGTTTCAGGTTAAGTCCCTACCGTAGCGCTTCTGCGTCTTTTGTAAGAGCACGTGTTGCTTTGGAGAGTTGAATCTGAGCGCAACTCGAGATCGACAGGGTCGAAACGGACACGCCCGAAGCCGTTTCAAAGTTTGCAGCCCTGCAGCCTGTACCCCAAACGACCGAGCCTGAACACTCAAGGAAACTGTTCCTATCGAGCAACGATATGTCTCAAATTTTGAGCGCAGAGCCCTCCCTAAACCTAAGCCCTAAATCCTAAACCCTAAACCCGAAACCCTGAAAAACCCTAAACCCTAAACCCCACAGCCGACGGTACAACTGTGGAAGCAGAGGCGGCCTCACCCAGCGAGCTGCCGGTGCCCACGGAGAGGCCTTCGCCCACATCTTTGGCGGCTGCGGGGCACTGAGGTCAGCTGAGTAGAAACTCTCTAAAATCGGGTTTAGGGTTGAGGGTTTAGGGTTTAGGGTTTAGGGTTTCCGAAAATAGGGGTACCCTGTTGGGGGGTCGCTTTAAGGGGCTTCTAGGGGTATAGAAGGGTCCCCCCCTATATAGGCCCTAAAACCCAAGACTCCAAAGCCCGCAGCCCCAAAGGCCTAACGGCTTCATATTTTTGTTCAGGCCACCGCCAGATTCCGTGGCCTTCGAGGGATTGTAGTTTAGGGTTTAGGGTGTAGCGTCCCGAGTATTTTTCCGGGTGGTGTTCGCACTCGACCGACAGCGTGCACAGAAGCATCAAGCCGAAACAGCTGCGCGCGATGCTTCAGCTACCCTTGCCCAAGATCCAGTTACAGATGAGCCGAGCCATTTCAAAAAGCATCATTTGCGTTGGTGCTTGTTTTTGGCTTGAGTTGAGTTTGGGTTTTAGGTGCCTGTGGTTCAGGAGATTGGGTTTAGGCGAGGGGTGTGTGGATCGGGAAGATCAGGCTATGGGGTGCCTGAGAGTTTTTCGTTTGGGGACGGTTGGTCGGTGCACAACATTTCTTGACTTCGGGCTTTCGCTCAGACCCACCTGAAAGCTTGTACCCGAAGCTTCACCCTTTCCCCTGCGCCTAGAGGGACCTAAGCCCAAAAAAGGCCTCCTTAAACTCCCGAAATTGGGGGATGTTCCCCCTTTGCTCACAGTCCTTAATGTGGATTGTAGTACCCCCTGTTCTCATCCCTATCAAGGAGCTGTTAGTATAAGGGAGAACCCTAAACCCTGAGCCCTCAACCCTAGACCCTAAACCCTACACCCTACACCCTAAACCCTAAACCCTAAACCCTAAACCCTAAACCCCCAAAGCGCAACTCCCGGAGCCCAGGCTCTCACGGTGACGGTGGCGCCAAGGGAGCAAACTGCCACTGCGACGCTGACCAGGGAAGAGGAGGAAGAGGCACCCCTTTGTATACCCCAAATAGAACTTTAGGGTTTAAGGTTTAGGGTTTAGGGTTTAGGGTTTAGGGTTCTTAAAGGGACCCCCAACAGGGTACCCGAGCTGGGGGGCTGCATCTGGGCTCGGGCGGCTGGGTTAGGGGTTTCGTTTCGGGACTGTTTCGGGAGGTTGGGTGGTCCTGTCATCTGGGTCTTGGCCCCCTGTCCCCGGGTCCCAGTCACAACCAGGGGACACCTGCCGTCTGGGAATACAGCCCGCCACCCCCTACACAGAGCGCTAGATGGCACCGCATCAGGTCCCTACACGCGTCACCAGCAGGCAAGGTGGCAGAGTCCAGGCCACAAGCTTGAATTAATGGAAGTTTTGGCTTTCAATTTGTTCACCCCCCCCCCAGGCCATCTTGAAGAGAATGCATGGTTGATCGCTGGAGAGTCCTAGAGAGCGGCCGCCAAAGCCCTTTGAGTCGCATGTCCACTTAAGATTGGAGTTCGCATTGGAAGCCCGAAGGTGGGATTAGGGGTGTTCAACTGTGAGTCGTTTGGACTGCAGAACTGCATGCTAGCTTGTCTTACCGCCTGCTACAGCTCTGGCTAAACTTCACAGGCACCGATTTGCAGCCACCGGCCGCCCAAGCCCAAAATAAGCCCAAGCCGCAGCCCTTGCAATAAACACCCTCTGCCTGTCAGATGTGCCTCAGTTTAATCTTGTTGCCTGTCAGATGTACCTCAGTTTAAGGTTGTGGCCCATGGGTTGAGGCCCACCGTAGTCCGTGGCCACGCTTTCTTGCAAGAGGTGTCTGGGTAACCCAAACCCTTGGGCACTCCAGGGCTGACGGAGGTCAGTAGTAGTTTAGGGTTTAGGGTTTGGGGTTTGGGGTTTGGGGTGCAGGGTTAGGGTTTTACGGTATTAGAGTCACTAGAGGCGGTGGGTTCCGGACAATGTGGCATCCCACAGGTTGGGGGGGTTGTGGGTTTTCCACCCATTGCAGCACTCCCCGGAACCTCGAACGGCTAACCCAAACCTAACGTTGACAAGGCCGCAAGCGCACCTAGTTGTTCAAAACAAGTATTGAGGGCACCAAGAGCTTTGCAAAACTTAGTGCAAAGGGTTTAGGATTTAGGGTTTGGGGTTGCACAAAGAACTCGGCTTATGCATAAGGCCTCATCCTCGATGCAGCGCGGGGCCGAGAGATCTGTCGTTGGCTCTCTGCAGTCGGGGGTTTAGGGTTTAGGGTT
The DNA here is from genome assembly GCA_905221605.1 of Symbiodinium natans. Taxonomy (NCBI): domain Eukaryota; class Dinophyceae; order Suessiales; family Symbiodiniaceae; genus Symbiodinium; species Symbiodinium natans. The sequence continues at coordinate 150,581 of CAJNDS010002366.1, forward strand.
TAGGGTTTAGGGTTTAGGGTTTAGGGTACCAAGCCGAAGGTCAAGCCTTGGGCGCATGGTCCCAACGCTTAATCCCCTAACAAAGGCCTAATTCAGACGCGCTTTGTGCCTCACGGGGTCCAGGCTAGAGCAGCGTAGTGGGGTCTCCTATCTTCGACCCTTGATGCCCCTGGAACCTGCTCAAATCCTAGATCGTGCATTAGAGTCCCATCCTGGACGTCTTCAGTCTATATCGGCCTCAGCAGCCTGAACCTCCAAATCCTAAAGCCGAGCCCTCAGCCCTCGACGCCCAAACCCATGATCAATCTTCTTCACCTCTGAGCCCAGATCAGAACGAGGGACCCGAGGACCCCAAGCTTCAGCTGGACTCCGGAACAAAATCATACCTGAAACCCAGGCACAGATGCCCTCATGATGCGTTGTGAAGGTTGAGGGTGTCTGGGTTTCTCACCCCTAGAGCCCAAACCCCGGATCAGGATGGTGAGCAGCAGCGCGGCACAGCAGTCACCCACGGATCGGATGCGTCATGGGGAGGGATTGGTGAGATGCTTACTACTACAACGATTAGGACAGCGACTATTGCTACCACTCAGGCCACTGCCATTGCTGCCGCCGCAACCGCCACCGCCAACACTTAGCCAACCACCGCCCGCTCCATCCCGACGACAACTACTATACAGGTGCTACTAGGTCATGTGGACGCAGATGTCCTTGTTGTGAAATACCTTGTTTTGCCTTCCACATTCTGAAACATTGAGCACCTTCTCGGCGTTTCAAGCTGTATTTTGTGGACCATGCAAAGAATGGCGCGTGTAGCACTACGAAGTGCTCAAACTAATGGCAGGGCCAGCAGTTTCAGACATTTCGCACGTTGGGCCGTCGCGTGGATAAGAAGTGTGAACATGCTGAAAGTACCTGTCTTTTGAGCCTATTGGCATGTGGACGGAACATGCACAACAATCCAGAACATGCTGTAAACGCCGGGCCATTGTACACGAAAAGCCAGAAAATATTCAAGTTGCTGCAAAACCCAGCGCGCTTGCATGTTCGCAGTATGAACGTTGAACTGACCCCAGCCCACCCACCCGAAACCCTGACGCTGGTGGTGAAGAACCCCCCCCCCCCCCCCTCCCCCCCCCCCCCCCCCCTCCCCCCCCCCCCTCCCTCCCCCCCCCTCCCCCCCCCTCCCCCCCCCCCCCTCCCCCCCCCCCCCTCCCCCCCCCCCCTCCCCCCCCCCCTCCCCCCCCCCCCCCCCCAAGAGGGCTCTCAGCAGCAAACCACACGAAAACGCGCACGCCAAAACTTCTACAGCTATTGCTGCTGCCACTAGGGGTCATTGCTACTACTGCTGCAATTGCTTCTTGCTGGTTCTAGTCGCCCTACACTCCCAACACGCACCAAGCTCCCTTCACAGCCATGTCCTTAAACGTTCATCCATTCTTTTGGGTCCATGCTCAAGGGTTTATGGCCCAGGTTTCAGGGTTGAGGGTTTAAGCTTGTTGTTGAAAAGTTTACGGTTCAGGTTGGAGGCTTGTAGTAAGGATTTCAGCTCAAGGGTCGGCGATTGAGGGCCTAGGCTTGAATGCAACTTAAGCTGTGAGTCAAGTTTAAGTGTCTGCGACGCAAGTGAACGTTACTAGCCCTCCCCTTCTCCCCCCCACGCGCGCACGCGCGCACACGCGCGCGCGCACGCGCAATCACAGGCATGGGCATTGGCCTACTGTTGTCCCCGCCGCAAGTCCCCCGAGCTGCATGTCAAGACAAGTCCCCGAGTACAGCACGCCACATGGGCAGGAGATGCCTGTGCCCACGGAAGTGCCAACACCCACCTCGCCCTGGGGTGACGAAGAGGAGGTGCGGCAGGTGTTCACGGGGCTAAGGGAGTTCATCTTGATTCAATATAGGGGAAGGATTAATTTCTAATAGCATTCAAAACCCTATTCTAATTATTACGACCCCTATATTAGACCTGCGACAAGTTTCACACTCCCGTCCCACAAGCCTCTCCTATCCGATTTTTCCAGGCCGAGACAGTCGTGGCAGCCACGGCTTTGCCGCCCTGGCCTCGTCCTGCTGTGAGGTTGATAGTACATGCAGGTTGGGATGTTCCCCCTTAATAGGGGTTATAGTTGCCCCGAATTACAATCCCTTTCAAGGAGCTTTTTGTATAAGGGGGGAACATCCCAACATGCAGGTCTCTAATCAACAGAGTTATCGAAGGTTGTTGGCGACCAAGCCCATGGCTCCATAGTCTTCATGCTACTCCCGTTCACCACGAAGCTATAGGCCGTAAAGGAGTTTTGCTCGGAGTAGGCTTCCAAATCTTGACCTGGCCAGGCCTGGGGAAAGAAGAAACTTGAGCCCCACCCCTCAGCAGACATGGGGCTGGTGTTGTCACGCGCGAAGAAGCTTGAACGCAAAGAAGCTGTCGAAACCATTTGGTGAACATCTAGCTTGAGGCCGACGCAGACCCTGGCCGAACCGGCGCCGGAGGTGGCAGAAACGGTTCGAAGGAGTTGTGGTTCGCGTCGGCTTCCCGCTCAGTAGCTTTGAAGCTTGGGGCAGATTCTGGGTGGTGGCATGCTTGTGTCCTTGTATTGCAACATGCATGCTCAATGCCGAGGCCCTGCTTCATAGTGAAGAGCCGCAGTCAATACACCCTAGGCTCTAGACTCCTGTGTTCAAAGGCTTTTGGACATCGCCGCCTAGAAGCGGCACGAAGTAGTGAAGTCGGCCGGGAGGGCTAGTGGATGAAAGTGGAGCCGGTGGGTCGTCATGCAGTCTGGGACCAGGAATGCTCATGAGCACAATGCTTGTGGGCCACCATATCTAGCAAATAATCTTGGGTGAAGCAGCCGGCGAAGCACGCTAAGGAGTCTTCCGGAGGATCTGATGGGACTGGACTTTCGGGTACTTTGGAGTCCGGGAGTAGTGGGCCAGTGGGTTTCAGGTATTCGGGAAGGGTAAGCGCAACACCACCAGACGAGACGTATGCACCACTGTTCTGACCAACTTGAACTAGGTGCTACGCCCCGCACCCTCAGATGCCTCTTCTCTGCCAATATTCCATACACCTGGCATGCCTTCATCCGGGCATCGCAACAAGTGTGTAGACTAACTGGCTGCTCAAAGAGACGAACTCGAATGCAGCTATGGGTTTAGGCGGCTTAGGCGTTTGCCCAGGAGACTATCTTGTCGAATACCTTTGACCCTATTTTCCACGCACCTTGCACTTCATCTTTATGCACAAAAGCTCGCATTTCAAGCCAGCCAGTCAAACGCAGGCTGCCCTAGATTCGGCTGTACTCTCAGCCCAGATGGAGCTAGACGCCCCGGGCTCAGGGTTGCTTGGGCTTTCAGGTTGCGCTCCGCTTGGGTCGGACATGCTCAGCTCCGAAATCGCGGTAAACTCACGAAGCCGAAGTGGCTGAGGTTCTTTGCCGACCCAGCAGTACATCCTAAGAACTGTATTGGGACGCGGGGAAGAAGAACACCCGGCAATGTTCCATGCAGATGAGAAAGAGAACCGGTGCTAGAGGAGGGACACTTCAAGTTCTTGGGGAAGGAACGGGAGCCTCTGCATTCCAAGCTATTCGCACAAGGCTCTTATGGTAAGCGTTGAGAACAAAACATGCTCAAAACACAGAAAGCAGGCTTGCGTCGAGCCAAAAATTTTCCCCAGGATATGCAGAAAGCAGCTCACATCGGATCCTAAGCCAATTGGAACGACAAGGAAGGCTTCAGTTTATGGTTAAAGAAGACCTTGCACCCCAATCAAGACTTTACGAACGGAAGAAGATGACGAGGCACACACACATCCTTGCGACCCATTCCCCAAAACCCCATATCAAAAATCCCTAGCCGAAATACTCAAACTCTGAACCTGCAAGTTTTTGCCAAAGCCCCTCAGCCCAGCAGAAGCCGTGAGATTGTCAACTCGAAGCGGCCAAGCCCCAGCTCTTCAACCGCTCAAGGGATGCATGCTTCGGAAGCCCGAAGCCCTAAACCCTAAAGCCTAAACCCTAAACCCTAAACCCTAAACCCTACTTAAGAGCTCTGTCGGCGTAACCTAGAGCTTCTGAAGGCCTAATTATAAGCCCGGTGATGACCGAGGTCCCTGCGCCACAGGAGTCCGCGGTCGTGGAGAGCGCTGCCATGCTGAAGCCTCGTGCTGTCTACGTCTGAATAGTACATTTATATAGAAGAAAAAATCGAAAAACACAATAGTCTAACAATACACACATACACATCGAATAATATATTCGTACATTGGTAGGTTGACCTTTAGATGTCTTTCGGTTTGGAGGCTCACGTTTTGCACGCTGTGCAATGCTTTTGGGGGGGAAGCAGACTGGAGGCTGAAGGGTTGGCAGTGACACCAAGGACTTGGGTTTAGGGTTTAGAGTTTAGGGTTCAGGGTTTTTGGGTTTAGGGTCTAGGGTGGAAAGCCGAAAGCAAGGCTTTGACAGCAGTTCATGTCGCTGCTAAGAGTTGTTGAACAGGATGCGGCATTGACTGCGAACAGGTTCGGGCCGGCTCGGGTGTCGTCGTACATTTTTTGGGAGGCTTTTACCTCGAATGTACGAAGCTTACAAATCTGCAACTGAAATCCCCAGACAAACATCAAGCAACTCCACCATCCTACCAGGATGGGCTGTTCGGCCCTAGAATCCCCAGAATCAACCCTGTAAAGGGCCTCTTTAAGGGGTTGAGGGGTAAAATAGCCCATGCTGGTACAGATACCCAAGCCCAAGCCTGCAAAGTCCATCGAATCCCAAGCTTCCCCCATTTCAGGTCAGAGTCGGCTCCCGAACCGCGGTCTCCCACAGACATGCCGGTGCGCAGCTGAGAGGGTGTTTAGCGCTTTTGATTGGCCTGATGGGCTTGGTTTGTTTTTGCACGGCTTTGCAAGAAGGTATACTGAGGCACCTGAAGTTGAGCGCTTCCATGGCCTCACGATTTGGGCCCTTGTTGTGGACTCTAGAGCTCAAATTTGGGGGCTCACGGTTTCGGGCTCAGGGTTTTGAAAGGGTCTTCTCAGGCTTGGTAGTTCTTTCTTCGATTTCAGATGGTTGTTGCATCGCCCCTACCCACCCAAAGCATCTTCGAGCCGTTTAGGTATCGTTTAGGTCTTCAAGGAATCTCGGTCGAATGCCGGGTTTCTGCTTCTGTGCGTTTGGGGCCTTTGGGGCTGCATAAGCTGCCCTCCTCAGTCACCATGGCCGCCTAGGTGCCCACAGATGTGCCGTCCCCGACGCCGAGCGCTGAGCGTGGGCTGAAGGTTAGGGCGACGCCTTAGGCCTGCGTAGGATGGTTTCCTGGCATCATTGGTCTTTGGAGTACTCAGATGTCTATCGAACATGACTTGACTATTGAAGCTCCATTTCTAAATTGTTCTTCTCCACGCTCGAAGTGGGGGCATGAGATTTTAACCCAGCTACCCTCTTCGCACACGCACCTCCCGCAATGTTGGCCTCCCGTGAGTACAGCCCCCTTCCCCCCATGAATACAGCACCACCCTCTCCCCCCGCCCTGATTGATTCAATCTCTCTGGGACGGGGCTGGAATTACGAATTGTTGCCCGCGATTTCTTTTTATAGCTGAGGGGGTGTGTAATTGAGTTCCGGGGATTTATTTGCCGGGGAAGGGGGGGGGGTCATACATGGCAAGTCAACATGACTCCTCGACGCCCAGTACAGCATCCCAGGAATGCCCAGCCCCAGACAGCCCCCGCACCGGCACAGCGGCCCACCAGCATGGGCTGCTATTGGGCCTTATCATCCCCCTAAGCAACCCTATAAAGGGCCATTTTAAGGGGTTATAGAGTATAATAGCCCATGCAGGCACACCCCTCCCAAGACCCCCAACAAACGAGTTGAATGAGTTCAGGTCCTTTGCCGGCGAGGAGCGCACCGTCATGGAAGAGGACACTTGATCGCATAGACATCGGCCAATGTGGTTCAGGGTCGACGCTTGAATTTCCGCGGCTGCACAATCATAAACCACGATCGTAACTCTAGACTCCCCCGCCTTCGCCTCCCATGTGCAAGCCCATCCTAAAACCAACTAGGGCTTGCAAAGCCAAACAGGCAGCGACCACCGCGCCACCACCCACGGCACCCCCTGTGGCACTGGTGGAGGAAGCGTCCGAGACGCAGTCTGTGCCGCAACATCAGGTGTAGAATGTTGAGCTTAGGCTTGGGATTTAGCATTCAGGGCCTAGATTCGCCTAGACTCGTGCTTAACGCTGAGCTCACTTGGCACTCGTGGCAATTCAGGCTGAGGAGGTGGTTGCAATCGTGGAAGGAAATTTTCCTGCAGCCAAGAAAACGCCCCAAACCCTAAACCCTGAACCCTAAGCCCTGAGGGGTGCCAATTCGCTTGTAGGGCTTTGCGGGGTCACAGGCGGTGGAGCTCCCAAAAACGCTCAAGCCCCCAAGCTCGCAAACTGACAATAGCCTCCACCAAGTCTGGAATCCCTCTCAGAACGGCAATTTGAGGAGCTTTTCGCAGTTTCTTCGACGATTCGAGGCTTCGAGTCTGAGTGATCCCTCCTCCAAAGCCTGAGACCCGGCCACCTAGTCCAAAATTCTGAATCCCCCTAGCTTTTGAACCCGAGGAAGATAATCCACTACAACTGCAACTCCGGACTTTAGGGTTTAGGGTTTAGAGTTTAGAGTTTAGGGTTTAGGGTTTAGGGTTTAGGGTTCAGGGCTTTTGAGGCCTCCAGATGCCGACTTCCCTCCACCAATGCCCGAGTCAGCGCCCATGTCATCGCGCGGAGCCCAGGCACGGAGCGAAAGACCTGGAACAGAGGGCTCAGTTTAGGGTTTAGGGTTTAGGGTTTAGGGTTTAGGGTTTAGGGTTTAGGCACTCTGAGTCGCTGCTGATCTGAGATGACAATGTAATCAATTATAACGAGCAATACACAAATTCACACATCACATCATTTCCTTCACTGCAGAGTCAGCTGACACTCCAAAAAGTGCTGAAAACGACCATTCACCCAAAAACCCACATGTATTTCAGCATTCAATCGAAGCACATAGAGGTGATTATGCATTATTTCACTTTATGATGGAAATGAATCAACATTACATTTTATAACGTTTTTTCAAGTAATGGTTTGTATAACATGAATACTATATGGTATAATGAAGGTCACAGGTTAGTTGTCAGGCCTCAGCGTTCACCTGGAGGTTTGAAGTGTTTCGACATCCATATCAACATCCATAAAAGCAGGCCCCCACCCACCCCTCCCCCCCCCCCCCCCCCTACCTGCCTGCCCCCCTAAACCCCCCTATCGCACCTTTTCTAACAGGGGCTTACTTTTTTGAAAGAAAGCGATCCCGAGGTCTATGGTGGCATCCTCGCCATCTGTGGGGTGCCCGGGGCAGTTCTTCACAATGCGATCTGGGAAACGGAGAAAGGGTCCTTGCCAAATGCTACTGCTTTGCCAAGAAGAGCCTGCAGAAGGCTTGGGATGTTTAGGGTTTCAGGGTTACTCCGAGCCTACTGTCTCTTTGGCCCACGCTGTGTGTGTGCGTGTGTAGTAGGGCAGGGGGCAGGGGGGTTGATTTCGTCATTTGGATTGCGCGCCCAATAAGCAGCAAATCGTGGCACCCAACATGCTTCTGCACCAGGCACCTCCCTTGGTAGAGGGTCCGGGATGCTCCAGCACAAGTGGCTAAGACCCCGGCGAGAAAGCAGCTTAAGGCAGTCCAAAAGCATACCTCACCAACCGCCAAGCTCTGAAGTTGTAAAACCCTACAGTGCCCTAAACCCCTGAAGCCCCCGACACCAGCCAAACACTTGAACCACAAGGAGCTCCCTGTGCCAATGCTCCCGGACGAGGTGGACGGGGGGTTCAGGGTTTCGGGTTTTTGGGTTAGGGTTTAGGGTTTATGGGGTGTGGTTTGTTCGTGATGGGGTCCGGACTCCTTGCTCTTTTGGTGGAGCAGGGTTTTCTGCTTCACGTCTTGAGGCACAAGGGCTTCCAGGGACGCTGTGGGAATGAGGTTTTTTTCAAACGGAGTCTGTGTCCGACCCTTGCATCATCAACTGCCGCCCTCAGCTTCTACTCCAGATATCCTTGTGCTGTTAAGCCCTCTCGAAACCATTGCTCGCAGCCTGCATGCTAGGCCCCCGACCCCTGCAAAAACACCCAACCTCCAGAAGCAAACTCGCTTAACATGATAAAGACAAATAAAGAACCCCAGATTCCAGATCCGACAACAGAGAGCTGCACAGATTTGGCAGGAGCCAAAGCATCACCTCACACCGCAACACAGCAATGCCACTTATCTAGGGGCCCTGCATAATTACAATAGGGTGTTGGGGATTGCTATAGTATAATTATAAAGGGACCCTTAGGGAATACTATTAGTAATTATTCCAACCCCTATACGAACCACCAAACCAGCTTTCAATGCTACACCCGAGCGCTAGCCAGGCTCTGAGGCCGATTCCCCCACCGCAGGCAGTTATGGGGATGTTTTGGGGACATTTGCGTTGTTGATTGGGATGTTCCCTCTTATACGATAATAGTCCGGAATAGGGATTATAATAGGGGGGTACGAAAATCCTTATTAAGAACTGTTAGTGTAAGGGGGAACATCCCAAGTTGTTGAGTTGGTTCGCGGTGCCCTTGTGGGCCTTAAGCCTTATATGTTCGTGTTCTTTCAAGTTTGTGTGTGCCTTCAACCGTAGTTACGGGTTCCGGAGCTATGGATTTGCACAGCTTGATTTGACTAGACTTGTGGTGGCTCCGGGACCCAGACTTTGTTTTGAATTTGGAACACCGCTTCCCTCAAATGGTTGGTAGTGCAGCAGATCCAGCCCTTGCTGACTTCGCCCATGTTGTCGCTGTTTTGCATCAGCTGGTCGTTTCTCATTGCCAATTTCGATCAAATCTTGCCAATCCCTCAAACCTAAAACCCTCAAACCGCAACCCCCAAACCCCAAAAAATCACGTGTTTGGTAGATTGTTAGTTATTTCAGGGCCGTCCATGGATGGTTCCACGCCCCTACAGCCTCATCTGAGCCCATAAGCGAAGCCAAAAGCAACCCCGGGGAGCCGATCTTGGTTGCGTTCAAGGGGTTTAGGGTTTAGGGTTTAGGGTTTAGGGTTAGGCTGGGATGTTCCCCCCAAGAGTGTACAACGAGATCCATGCCTTGAACCCTCCACCTGCAGCCCTCGAGACAGCCCTGTGGTTTCTTGGAGCCCTTTCAGAAGCCTTAGATCACTTAAATCACCGAACCCCTGTTTGGGGTTTAGGGTTTAGGGTTTAGGGTTTAGGGTGTAAAGTTTAGGGACTGATCACCAAAGGCCCCAAATGCTACGATACGCAAGCTCCCGTGGCTTCCCGGAGGCGACTTCTGCGCAGATGGTAAGCGCTGGGTCCACAGGGAACCAGGATGGGCCATTAGGCCCTATAGTCCCCATAAGCAACCCTTTAAAGGGCCTCCTTAAGGGGTTAGAGGGCCTTATAGGCTGTCGATAATCCCCAGAATCAACCCTATAACGGGCCTTTTTAGGGGCTGATAAGGTATTGTAGCTTTGATAATTGCCCGTCCTTGAAGGCATGTCATGTGGCCTTGCCTTGCGGTTCCTGAACGGTTTCTTGGGTACAGCACGGGAAAATGCTCCTCTTTTCTTTGGCTCTTTATCTTCAGGACTCGTTTCATGTTGAGGAGGTTGTGGCTAAAGCTGCGACCTAGTCAAGCTTCAGCAAGTCTTGAGAGCTAACGCAAAGACCCAGATCCCAAACGGTTTGAGGACCCTCTCCCCATGCCCACTTGGGTCACTTGCACTGAGGCCTCAGGCCCCATCGCATCCTCCTCGGTCTTGGCCCTGGGTCACGGGTCGCCGGGTTACAAAGGGCCAGTTCCCCAAAGGCAACGGCACAAAAAAGGCCTGGTGCAGCAGTGCCCTGAAGTCCAGTGATTCAGATAGGGCTTTGGCGCGATTAGGGTCTGGATTTTCAGGCCTCAGGACTTGCACCCTATCAAAAGGATTAGGTTCAGGAATGCGGAGGTGCAGTTTGAATACCCCTACGAATCCTTGCACAAAAGGTCAGAAAGGTGATTTTCTACCTGGCTTGCCAAACCTGCAGCCCAAGGGGTGGTCCTAAAGTGCCGCTGCATGCCGCTAGTAAAGGACTCACCAAAACTAGTCGTGGCCAGAATGTTGAGGCGGCCGCGCACTCACCCAGCGAGCTGCCTGTGCCAACAGACAAACCCTCGCCCACGTCGCCTGTGGCCAGGGTCTCAGTCCCAAACCCGAAATCCCTCAACCAGTCTTTTTGCATGACCTTGGGATGAGTAAGTGGGATGTTCGGGAAGATAACAAGGATCTTAAATTAGAAGCAAAGACCGTCCTTCGTATGCAAGCGACATGCCCCTGCTGTCGTCGTCGTCGTCGTAGTAGTAGTCATGAGGCGATGTTGCATTCGGGAGTTTTCCAACCAAGCCTTGGAATCAGGAAGGCAGCAAATCCCCAAAGCCTTGTCTCCCTAAAATCCTACAGATCTTACGTCTTGAAATTCACGACGCCCCCCCCCCCCCCCCCCCCAATTTCCGGTCTTTATTCGCAAGAGACCCAAGCCATCACTGAAGGCATGAGCAATGGCCAACCAAAATCTAAACCCTCAGATCCAAGTCCCACACCAACCCTGCACAGCCCACCAAATACCTGCAAGACTGCCCACTCCTTTAAACCATACCCCAGGAAGCCTGCAAGCGCAGCAATCGCATCAAAAGAGCTCCCGCAGCCCCTTAAGAGTGAAGGAAACCTCTGAGACCTCTTCTCTTGAAACCCTCGGGCCCTAGAGGCACCAAACGGCAACCTTGCAAAGTTGTATCTTACCTACATGGGCCATTATACCCTATAGCCCCCTTAAAAGGGCCCTTCATAGGGGTTGGTTAAGGGGGATTCTAAGGCCCAATAGCCCTAAACCCTAAACCCTAAACCCCAAACCCCAAACCCCAAACCCTAAACCCTAGTAGCCCATGCCTCCACTCCGAAGACATGCCACAAAGCAAGGTGCGGCCGGAGCCGATGCTGGCCACCGCAGGGGCCTCGATTCAGGTTGGGCCGTTTGTTCATTCATTAATATGATTATGAATATTCTTATTAATATTATTATTAAGATCATTAATAATTTTAACGCTACGCGACCCGCCTCGGCCCGGCCCAGCGCATCCGCGTGAGCATGGTGATTCCGCAGCGCCCAAGTCGCTGGACCCCAAGCAATAAGGGTTGGGTTTAGGGTTTTGGGTTTATGGTTTATGGTTTGGGGTTTAGGGTTGAGGGTTAGTTTAGGATGGAGGGCTTAGGGCTCAAGGTTCACGCTTTGGGGTTTAGGGTTTTTTTGGGTTTAGGGTTCAAGAGACGGTTCGGCTTAGATTGGGGGAGGGGGGTAGGGGGGGTGGGGAGCGGGGAAGGGGGGAGGGGGGGGGGGCAAGGGAGGGGGGGTTTGGGGTTGGGGGGTTTGGGCTTCAGGTTTCAGGTTTAGGGTTTAGGTTCAAGCTGTGAGCCTCGAAAACCCGCTGATTTGGGGAGGGGGGGGGGTGGGGGGCGGGTTGGGGGGGGGGGGGGGGGGGGGTAGGGAGGGGCAGGGGGCGGGGGTTGGGGCTGGGAGGGGCTTCATTGGGAGGATTTGGAGGGGGGTGCCCGTTCTGACAACCTGTACACCTCCGGCCCGAGGCCTCGGCGGATATTATTCTTGATATTATTATTGTTGTTATTATTGGTATTACTAATGTTATTCATGTTAGTATTAATATTATTTATATTTTTTACGATTTGAAATCTTTTTGCTATTAAAAATCTTGTTGATGTACCTTTCTTGAGGGTTGCTGCACCTTGTCGGTGCTGCGACAAGGGTCTGAACTCTTCTGAACACACCGCCTCCCAGGAAGAGATGCAAAACTGAAATCCTCCGATGCTGAACCTACACTCGAAGCCCTGAACCCCAAGCTGTGGCGGTTGTACGCGTCCCTGCGCATTGCTCTCCTTAAACTCCGAACGACCTAAACCCTAAACCCTAAATGAAGCCCCAAGCCCTTAAAGCCACAAGCAGAGGCGCCGCAGTCTGCGAAGCCTGTGGAGGCGCCTCGTCTGCCTCAAGGGTGTCCCTATGATGGGGGTTTACGGAGAAGTAGGGACCCCCCCAATTTAGACCCCTAAATCGTAGGATTTCCTTATAAGAAGGGCCCCAATGAGGTGCCCAAGGTTGGTTTTTTCGTGTGGTCGAAAGCTCATGATTCGGTCGAAATTCGGTCCTTTTTTTCTTTAAGAGGACTCGATCCTCAGAAGATTTAGGGTAAGAGAGTGATTGTTGTGATGCGGTTTGGCCGGCTTGACAAAGTGAGATGGATAAGATGAAGAGTCAGAGCCATCCAACGGATTTATTCGAGGACGGGGGTCGGCTGGGAAACCGACTGAGGCAACGGGCCAAGGAGCCCCGGCAAGCACAACAACTGCATAGCTACAGCCGCCGAGAGCAACAGATTGCGACGGCGACGACACCCAAAACAAGGCTTCGGCCACGACGACAAGCTAACGGAAGCAGCTCATCTGTGTGCACAATAAATGGCAGAACGCTGCCCATTCTGATCCCCAACATGTTTCGGTTGCTGGGGTGCTGCCCCTCCCCGCTCTCTCTGCCTTTGAAACTTCTTGGCCAACATGCACACAAGTGCAGCCTGAATCTGGATCCCCTAAACCCTAAACCCTAAACCCCAAACCCTACACCCTAAACCCTAAACCCTAAACCTAAACCCTAAATCCTAAACCCTGAACCCTAAACCCATGTGGTCTCCGGGGTCCAGGCCCCGGAGGCCACAAGGCCACGCAGGGTCGCATCGGCCTTGAGGCTTTGGTGCAGAGTCCTCTTCAAGATTTTCCAGCAAGCTTTTGATACAAGGGTTTAGGGTTTTGGGTTTAGGGTTTTGGGTTTAGGGTTTAGGGTTTAAGGATTAGGCAATGGCCATGAAGCCCTGTGAGTGTACAAGATGGAAAAGTCGTAGGATGATGCGCAATGAGGGTTCCTGCTCTTTAGCGTGTTTACATGTTCTGCAATGTTCCTCACTGTCCTGTGCTCTGTCCATGAGGCTTCTGCGCCAATCGTGTCATCTTCAGCGCGGGCCTTTCTTTCGGGTTCGGCTTTACATTCAGGTGTGGCTCAAGAAGCCCAAAGTGGTGAGGGTGGCGGAGGGTCCTGTGCGTGGATCTGTCTCGAGCTCTCCTGGTTCGGAAGTGTTTTGATTTCGGCCGGCATGACTGGCCGCCGGTTCAGGATTCGGGATTTATGATCGGGCTGCTGGCATCTCCTACAGGTTGCAATGCCCACAACACTCCCGGCCTGCAAGCCTCAAGCCCAAGAACAATTACCGTGACAGGCCGGGGAAATCAATAGAAATCAATAGACCACAACGACCAGGAGGATTGACCTTAAGGTCGCAGAGTCACGGCACTGCAGGAGTAGGCGTGTGGACTTACTTCTGTGTCTAGCGACTGTGGACCCAGTCCTTGAGGAAATCCCTGGGCTAAGTTGTTAAGTCGGAACTTTTTATCATAAGCGCATCTAATCACCATATAGCTGTCCAAAGGCCCTGCAACCCCCAACGCTCCACCCTTCAGCCTAAGGTGATGGAACGTACTTCCAAAACCAAACTCCAACAGGTTTGGGAGATTTGGAAGTGCACGGCCTCATGCGAGAGGGTTGAGGGCCGGTTGAGGTTGCCCTAAACTTCCCTAAACCGAAACCCTATAATCCCTCAACCCTCAACCCTAAACCCTAAACCCTAACCCCTAACCCCTAACCCCTAACCCCTTACCCCTAACCCCTAACCCCTAACCCCTACCCCCTACCCCTAAAACCTAACCTAAACCCAGTTCCTCTGGACGAAGCACTTGGACAGACATCTGACCCCCAGGCTGTCCCTGGTTCGCCCTCTGAGCTGCCAGTGCCTACCGAACCGCGGCTGACATTCCCGGGAGGGTTTAGGGTTTGTTGGGTTTAGGGTTTAGGGTTCAGGGTTTAGGGTTTAGAGTTTAGGGTTTAGGGTTTAGGGTTTAGGGTTGAGGCTTGGTAGCAAAGCAGCGCGTATGCCTTCAGTGCATGGAGACTAGCTTGAACCAACACCTGGACGGATGTGCTTGGGACCTGCTAATGGCCCATCCTGGTGGGCCATTATACCCGATACCCCCTTTAAAAAAAGGCCCTTGATAGGGTTGACTATGGGAGTCATAGGGCCTAAGTGGCCTATGCTGGCAGGTGAAGGGATTTCAGGGCTCCCTTTGCAGAGCCCCAGGACAAGCCGTCGCCGACGTCTCCGGCAGCCCCTGCACCGAGTTGGGCCTGATTTAGGGTTTAGGATTTAGGGTTTAGGGTTTAGGGTTTAGGGTTTAGTAGGTTGGGATGTTCCCCCTTATACAAACAGTCCCTTGTCATAGGGCTTATAGTAGTAAGGGGGAAGATCCCAACTGCGAGGCTTTAAAAGGAGGATTTGGCAGGGCGACTTTGGGGCTTTGGTTTGTGCAGGTTTTAGGGTTTAGGGTTTAGGGTTTAGGGTTTAGGGTTTTAGGGTTTAGGGTTTAGTGTAGGTTTAGGTTGAGCTGTTTTGTGACGGGGGGGATCTCGAGGGTAGGTCTCGAGTTTTTGGTGGTGTTCTCGGTGGCTGCTCGGGCTTTCAGGTGGAGAAATCGTCTTCAAGCCTTGACTCCACCATACATTTTACCCTAAACCCTAAACCCTAAGCCCTAAACCCTAAACCCTTATTGACATGGTCTTGCAGTGCTGATAGGGAGAGTATCGGGTCTCTGGGGCAACAGCCGGAACTTATCTTCACGAGGCACGGCCGGCGCTGCTGTTGCAGCCAGCAGCCGCACAGCCCTCAAGAAGGGCTAGTAGGCCTGATAATCCCCTAACCACCCCTGTAAAGGTTTTTTTTAAAGGGGTTAAAGGGCATAATGGCCCATGTACGTACCCTAACCCACGTTGAAACCCTCAACTCCATCTGCTTAAACTCGGAACCTCAGGTGACTCAAGCTTTTGACCCCAACCAAACGTGTTGGCCGCGTTCGTTGGCTTGAAGGCTGCGTTCTAGACTCTGTCATCCCTTCCCCCTCCTAATTTTTGATGTTTTTCAACAGTTTTTTTCCAGACCCCATCCCCTCCCCTCCCCCGCCCCGAAACCCAGCCCAATACTAAACCTGGCAGAGCTTGAGGTTGCGGTTTCTGGGTTCAGGGGGCAAGCCGTCAAATTAGATCCCCCGCGAATGTTAAATGTTCTTCCAGCCGGACGAAGTTCTACCTGCCTTTTTTTTTTTTTTGGGGGGGGGGTTTCGTAATAGGAGAAGTTGTCAATGATTCTTGCAGGAGATACTGGAGCATTGTGGCACTTTTGAGGAAGGGGGCCGTCCAACTTGGGTGTACCGTATGGACTTTGCCTTGCAAAGATCACGTCGCGATTGATCCTCTACAGCCCTGAACAAGCTACCGCAGCGCCAACGAACCACACAAGATGTTGAAGCCACTCTTGGGATGCTCCCCCTTGCACTAACAGTCGTTACTAGGGATTATTATAGGGGGTAGTATAATCCCTTTCATTCCTCCTCGTACTAGCAGTCCTTAGGGATTATAGTACCCCTAAACCCTAAACCCTAAACCCTAAATCCCTGGCCCGATAAAGGACGGTTGGTACAAGGGGGAACATCCCCAACCACTGTCTTTCAATGGCCTAGCATAGCCTATCTCCAAGTGCCCAGGTGCCACATTCGTCCGAGGCAGCCTTTTCCATTGTTTATTGTTTAGGGTTTAGGGTTTAGGGTTTAGGGTTTAGGGTTTAGGGTCCCAGCTCAGTTAAACGGGTCATGCTTTCTGCCAAACATCTAGAGACCATGTAGGGCCCAAGGGTTCAGGATTGAGGCTGCTCACAACCACGGGGGGGGGGGGGGGGGGGTCAAGGACATAAACTCTAAATAGCCCGAAACCCCCGAAGGTTCGGTATCTATCCTCCTCTGCAAATTAAGCACCGAAAGAACGGTCAGGAGGAGATATGCGCGATGTAGACCTTCAACCTCAACTATGGGGCCCCTCGGTTCTTGATCCGTGCCGGCAAACTTGTCTTTATATAAAGGGGGCCGCTACAAGACAGGGTCCAACCAACATCCCTCTGAAGCCCCAGTGCACTGATTTAGGATATAGGGCCCCTTTGGGCCCCTTTGGGGCTCCTTTGGGCCCCTTGGGGCCCTTTTGTGGCAGACGTCGTCTCACGGCACAGGCGCCAGAGTCAGCTGCGGCAAAAGCCTCGGCATCAGCCCAGACCTCAGACCTCACCACGGGGGTGCAGGTAGCCGAAGCCCTCAAAACTCCCAACGTAGGGTTTAGGGTTTAGGGTTTAGGGTTTAGGGTTTAGGGTTTAGGGTTTAGGGTTTAGGGTTTAGGGTTTAGGGTTATGCATCCAGGGCCTTCCGGGCTTCGAAAGAATTTGCTGTGAGGAGCCGTGGGCATCGGTAGTGCGAGTGGCATGCTTGTGCTGCTCCTTTTTGTTAGGGGTTGAGGGGATTTAGGTGGGGGCTTCCCTAAACCCTAAACCCTAAACCCTAAACTTTTTTTTCTGCCAGCGAAGGTCTGGAATGTTGGGTTTAGTTGCAAAGGCGCTGAGTCAACGCTCTAAAAAGACCAGGGCCTACACCTTGGTTCCTGCCCTCGCTCTTAGGGTGCAGGGTTTAGGGTTTAGGGTTCAGGTTTTATTTCTACAAGTTAGTTCGTTTGTAAGTGCACGCACGAAGCGAATCAAACATGGAAGCAAAAGAGAGCGGGAGAAACGGTACTATTCTTTGGTTGGGCGCCGGAAGCACAGCTTTCCCGAAGCAAGCACGCGTTCACTACAAAGATCAAAGAAGCCTGTGACCGCGAGATTGAAAACAACTTCCATTGCAAGCCAACAGCTGACCCCAGTACTCATGTCAGCATGCATTCTGAACTGCAGGCCTACCGTTCGCTTTATGGCCGAAGCATGCCACACCGAGACCTCTGATCTGCGTAAGTCCCACGAGATCCCACGAGAAATCTGCATCCCCTCAAGCTCTCCCCCAAAGTGCAGAGGCTGTGATGGACTCGGCGGCACTCTCGTCCGGCAGGGACCCTAGCCCTTGACTGATCCCAGGGCCTAACCTCTTTCTTAAAGGGGACCTGGAGGCCTTCTGGCGAGGGTTTGCAGGGATGGTTGCTTGAGGCCGGGCTTGAGGGTTTGAGGGGTTTGAGGGTTTTGAGGGTTCGGCATCTGAACAGCTTCAGAGTCTTCATTAGGAGTTGAGTTGAGTGGCTGGTGCGCTCGCTGGCCGGTTTGAGCTCCCCTAGGAGGCGCGTAGTTAATGCAACGTAATCACAAAAGCTCCGAACGAGACCCCGGAAATCCGAACGCTGCCCCAGCGTCTAGACATCGACACCTGATTCCTTCGAGGCCCGGTCCTTGAAGCAATCTTTAAAATCCTTGTACCTACCTGCTGGCTCTCAATTAAAAGGACAAGTTGGGCTGTCCATGAGCTTCCGACATAGCTTCACAGTCGAGCAAGACCCGAACTCCAAATGCCCCGACCATCGGCCCTGACTACCCTAAACCCTAAACCCCAAACCCTAAACCGTCAAGCTCTAAAGTAGCTTTTATGCACCGATGTGGTGCTTTACGATATTAAGGGTACCTCATTATTGGGGTCCTTATTATACAGGAATCCTGCTGTTTGTGGTCCATATTAGCCCCTGTCACTGGTCCATCCTAAACCCTAAACCCTAAACCCTAAACCCTAAACCCTAAACCCTAAACCCTAAACCCTAAACCCACAACATGAAGCCTTCCACATCTCTCCAGCACTTCCCAGGGCAGCTCGAGTCGCCCACGGAGATGCCGGTTCCAACGGACGTGCCGTCTCCAACCACTCCATGTGAGGACGAAGGTAGGGTTTAGGGTTTAGGGTTTAGGGTTTAGGGTGTAGGGTGTAGGGTTTGGGGTTTAACCCTAGGGTTTAGGGTTTACAGGGTTTACAGGGTTTGCAGGGTTTGCAGGGTTTACAGGGTTTACAGGGTTTAGGTACACTCCAAGTTAGCGGTGGTTCACATTCGCCAAAGCAGTTGCGGTTCCATGCTCCTAAAACTGTACGCTTGTGATGTTCCCCCTCATACTAACAGGGGATTGTAGTACCCCCCCCCCCCCCCCCTAATATAATCCCGTCCCTAACCCCAAGCTCCAACTCCCACTGTACACCCCCTGAACCTGCAAAGCTGAAATGCTAAACCCAGCACCTAGCCATGGATTCGAGAGTGATTCTTAAGACGTTGAAAGACTCTGCACCTAGCCAGAGATTCGAGAGTGATTCTTAAGACGTTGAAAGACTCTTTAGGATTCTCCAAGAGACACAAAAAGATCCAGGACGAACCATCTTCGATCGGCATTGTAATCAACTGTGGCGTTCAGTGTTCGGGTCTAGGCTTCCAATGGTGTGGGACCCCCCCCCCCCCCTCCCTCCCGTATGAAAGGCTCCCACATCTGCGTACTCTCATACACTTTTTAAGCCCTCCTCGTGGGAAGGTGAGACTGTCACGGTGCCGACAGCCGCAGCCCAAGAGAGTGAAGCAGGAAGTTGCAGGGAGGAATTTGCCGGCACTTTAGGGTTTAGGGCTTAGGGCATGAAGCCCCAGGGCAAGCGCAGGCTCAGTCTCGGTCCCCCTTACTAGGGCGTAGTTACTAATAGTATTCCCTTATGGTCCCTTTATAATTATACTACACTAATCCCCAAAACCCTATTCTAATTATTACGGCCCCTATAGTAGGCTTGATAGATTGTTGCCACACCCAAACATCTTGGGCTGTTCAGAGCTTGTAACTTCAAGAAAGCCGATGTTTGGATCCATGCTTGGGCCGAATCAATTGGGTTGAGGGTTTAGGGTTTAGGGTTTAGGGTTTAGTGTTTAGGGTTTAGGGTTTAGGGTTTAGGGCCAGCAGCTACCACCCGAACTCATCGGAAAGCCACTTGTCAGTGCCTCAGTGGAGTCGAGTGGTGCTCTTCAGCTGTGCCAGAGGTCGTCCCAACAGCTTATACACCCACGCGCACGGTCCCAGAGGCCAGGCAAGAGCCGCGATCGGTTTAGGGTTTAGGGTTTAGGGTTTAGGGTTTAGGGTTTAGGGTTTAGGGTTTAGGGTTTAGGGTTTAGGGTTTAGTCTTTTTGATCGAAGAAAATACAAGTGGCAGCCTCTGAACTGACGCAAAGCTCTAAAGCCCGGAAGCTCAACAAAATATTCACAAAAGCCCCAAACGCCAATTGATTCTTGCAGCTGTGCGTGGGTAGGAGTGTGCTCTAGCACGCGCACACGCCCACCCGCCCACACGCCCACACGCCCACACACGCACATGCACACACATACGCACATATGCACACGTGCATGCACACGTGCATGCACACGTGTGTGCACACATGCATGCACACATGCATGCACACATGCACACACGTGTACACGCACGCACACACACACACACACACACACACCCACGCACACACACGCACACACACGCACACACACGCACACACACACACACGCACACACACAACACACACGCACACACACACACACACACGCACACACACGCACACACACGCACACACGCACACACGCACACACACACACACACACACACACACACACACACACACACACACACACACACACACACACACACACACACACACACACACCACACACACACACACACACACACACACCACACACACACACACACACACACACACACACACACACACACACACACACACACACACACACACACACACACACACACACACACACACACACACACACACACACACACACCACACACACACACACACACACACACACACACACACACACACACACACACACACACACACACACACACACACACACACACACACACACACGCGCCCGCGTCACTCGCGCGCGCGTCACTCTACACTTTACACTTACACAGCCCGAGCCGCAGTTAAGGGCTAGGGGGGGGTAGGGGGTTTGGGCAACAAAGGGGTGGGCGGAAGAGGTTTCCGGATGTTCTTGCGGCCTTATATAGCAACTCTCATTCAGTCAGGCAACGGTTCCCACTGCCGAAACCTTGACGCGCACGTTCGTGGAGGCACCTTGGGGTTTAGAGATTCTTTTCCGAGGCTTTCGAAGTTTACTTGGTTCAGTGTTCGCCGTCTGTGAATGCAGCTATTTTGCTACCGTTGCCTTGAGTGAATGAAGGGCATCCGCCTTCAAGCTTCAAGGGCTTGGCGTTCAAAGGGCCAGGTGGGCTTGGTAAAGAACCGGCTGTGGAACTTGAAAATGGGGCGGCCCGAAATTAACGTTTCATTGTAAAGCGTTAAGGAGCAACAAACGACAAGGTTTTACAGTGCTTAATAGCAAATCAAGGAAAAAACGTAGATTCCAGTACGAATGTAGTACTTGCACAGAGCAATGACAATCCAGCTCACAAGTCAGAAGCCCTGAGACCTTGACTCCCAAAACCTAAGCCATAAACTATATGCAAGAAGGTACTTGGCTCTTGGGGCTAAAGTGGGGTTAGGGTTTAGGGTTTAGGGTTTAGGGTTTAAGGTTTAGGGTTTAGGGTTTATGGTTTAGGGTTTAGGGTACTTGGCTCTTGCCTGTGGATACTGTAGGCGCCAAAGGGGAGTTTGAGCTCGTGGTTTTTGGAGGGTGTCTTACTTGACCCTTCAGCCTTCAAACATGCAACGCTGCGCCCCGATCCCGATCAAAGACACCACGCTGACAATTAGGGTTTAGGGTTTAGGGTTTAGGGTTTAGGGTTTAGGGTTTAGGGTTTAGGGTTTAGGGTTTAGGGTTTAGGGTTTAGGGCAACTCAAACACACCACAACACCCGACTGGGCTAGCGGCGGTCTCAAGTTCAGGGTCTGGGGCTAAAGTGGTGTTAGGGTTTAGGGTTTAAGGTTTAGGGTTTAGGGTTTAGGGTTTAGGGTTTAGGGTTTAGGGTTTAGGGTTTAGGGCAAAAGTGGGGCGAAAGTGGGCGAAATTCACCTTTCTTGACCTGCCTGCAACGCAGGAAGGGTATCGGTTTTTGGTATTGGTAGTATCGCTTCGCCAGAGAAGCACATTCAACATGGAGGCATCGTCTAACCCCGAAGGACTTGCGCATGTCGAACCTTGGCGCAACCTTCACGAGCAATGGGCCTAAGCATCCACAACACCAAGCTGGTCAGTTAGACTTCCTTGATCTCACCGTCCAACGAGCGCCCAGGTAGCGCCCACGCTTGACACACCCACACAGGCACCGAGATGTTTTTTTGTTTTAGGGTTTAGGGTTTAGGGTTTTGGGGGGGGGGTTCTTCAGAGTGGTCTTTTGCTTCGTGCTTCGTGCCTTGGAGGAATTGTTTGGGTCTTAGACTCTTTGTGTTGCTCATTGGGGTTCGTACGCCTTTTCGGGTTTTATGTACGGTTGTTTTTTTTCGGACTTGCAAGGTGGGGCGCTTCGGGGCCTCTCATCGGGGATCCAACGGCTGAGGATTTCAGCACCCCTTCGGCACGGCTGGTGGTCCAAGGGCTTTCATTCTTCGGAGGAAGAATTCAGAAGATGGCTTCAACATGAACTGAAATGCGCCCTAATTCTTGGAGCGATGTGTTCAGGACTCCAGATGCTCTAATTTAATTGCTCACGCGAGTGCGTAGGTTTTCTGAGTTTTCTGGATATCTCGGGGAGCGAGGTCGGCTGGGCTTTGTTGGAGTTCAGGCGCTGTGGCACGACAACTGTAGCAAGGGAGGGAAAGTCGAAAGAAAGAAAGAGAGACAGAGAGGTCCGAAGTGTGCCGAGCAACGCATCCGGCAGGTCAGCCAATCAGCAAAATCTTAAACAAGAAAAGATTTGGGGATCTCCGAGCATAGGGGTACCTTTTGGATCCTTTTGGGGGGTCCTTCTCATAAGAGATTTGGGATCTACATTGGGGGGGGGGGGGGGGGGGTCCCCTTTTTTGGTAAACCCCCCATATGAACACGTTGTAAACAAAATATTTGAATGGTCAATAAGCCTTAAACTTGGACCAGCGAAGCCTCGGACTGACTGTGAAGTGCGCCCGAAGCACTAAAAAAAGTAGTCCCCATGTTGGCCTTGCTACACTTTATCTTGGTCGTACTTGGGTAGCATTTTGCAATTTTTAAGGGTACTTAAACCCAATAAGGATAGAATTTTAAGTTTTTAATACGATCCCAACCATGAACTAGTTATGATTCATCTAATACAGCCACTCACCTGAGTGATGCAGCACCCTAATTTTTTTAAAAGCAGACTTGAAACCACATCTCGGATTGGCGAGCGAGTTGAGAATCACCATCGGTTCCTGCTAGCCCCTTGGACCTGAAACCCAAAGTAGTTTCGAGCGCCTGAACAATACACCAACACGCGCAAACTCCATTACATGCTGCAGTCGCGGACTGTGCCTCGAACGTCGCGTGCGGGACCGCGGACAGTGCGGACAGCAACCTCCACGGTCAGGGGGCTGAGACTGGGCTTGGGGCTGCGTGTAATAAGCATCCCAGGACCTAGGATGGGTTATTAGGCCTTAAAGCCCCCCATAATGAACCCAGTAAAGGGCCTTTAAGGGGATCATAGGGTATAGTGTCCCATCC
The DNA here is from genome assembly GCA_905221605.1 of Symbiodinium natans. Taxonomy (NCBI): domain Eukaryota; class Dinophyceae; order Suessiales; family Symbiodiniaceae; genus Symbiodinium; species Symbiodinium natans. Next base: position 173,279 of record CAJNDS010002366.1, read on the forward strand.
TGGTAATAAGCGTCATAAGCGAACAAACGTGACTGAACCATCAGAGTTTGGTTTGAGCTTGCGGTCAAAATTAAGAACCAGCACCTGTCCAGGATGTCTGTCGAGCTTGTCGTTCAAAGGAGGCCCCGTTGGCTCAAATCGTTGCCTAACCAACTCTCGACACAACATCCATGGTGCCTTTCATGGTTAAACCCTAAACCCTAAACCCCAAGGGACTGCAAGGGAGGATGAAGTTGTCAGCCGAAGCCTGCACCGAAAATTTCACAGCAAGTAGTGCAGCCTGGAACATCCTTGCATAATCCTGAAGAGCCCTATCAAGGCCAGTGCAAGGCAAGCTCCAGAGGAATCCCGAACCGCTCGACATTTCCGAGAACCGGCCCGACTCCCTGAAAATCCTAAAAGTAGTCTCGTCCAGGTACTGGTAGCCTCGAGAGTGCGAAAATGACCTTGCAGCCCTAAACAATCAAAGGCCGAGTTGCCCCGAATTTGCCTAAACCTTGGTTTTTACCCGACATGGCCGCAAATCCCTAACACCTCCAGAACCTTTGGGGGGGGGAGAGGGAAACCCTAAACCCTAAACCCTAAACCCTGGTTCGTGGGGTGGGGTGGGTAGTGGAGTGGTTAGGTGCCTCGCACGCTGCGGCCATGGGCGGCGCGAGAGCCGCGGGAGGCCTCCTTTTTTTTCCAAGGGGTCTTGGGGTTTAGGGTTTAGGGTTTAGGGTTTAGGGTTTAGGGTTTAGGGTTTAGGGATTGGTGGCTTTGAGGTCAGTGTTTGGGGGATCTTTGGCAGATGCGAGCCAGGCATCCCTGCCAGTTAGACTTGTTAAACTTCTGAGCTTCTGATTTGAATTCATCTCAACTGCATGTGTGGTATGAGGTAAGACGCCCCTTACAGAGAAGATTGCAGGTTTGAGTCCTTCCTTGAGGACTTAAGGAAGCAGTGAGCGTTGTGCAGCCTTGCTTCACTTCTGAAGACCGCAACCACAACGTCAACTCCAAAACACCAGAACAGCCTTTTGTGTCACTGAGACGGTTCTGCTCAACACCGCTGCGCACCGTCTTTCAATCCTGTAACAACTTTAACTTCTACATTTGGTGCTCACTTTTGTTGGCTTGGGGCAACTCTTGGAAATCGGTTGGGATCTCGGTGTTCCAGGGATGCAGGTCCTGCCAAAGTTTCGTGATGAGTTTGTACCTTGTCCCGGAGGACGGGGATTGAGGGCCCGGCATTGTGGTTAAATCGGCTTTGGCACTGGTTTAGGGTTTAGGGTTTAGGGTTTAGGGTTTAGGGTTTAGGGTTTAGGGTTTAGGGTTTAGGGTTTAGGGCCCAGGTTTGCTATTGAGGCAATTGAGCCGCATTGAACTCTTCGAGTCCTGTTCCCTTGTCCATGCTGAGACGCATTCACGAAGAGCCTCGAGGGCTGTAGGTGCTGTACGCCCCCCACTTAAAGCCCTAAGTTTTCGCGAAAGAGCTAAGCATCTTAAACTTGTGGCCAGAACACCCGCAAGACCCTTTTTGCAGAAGAGCCGTGCGTAACCTAAGACTTAAGGTTTCGGAGAGCACGCCGAAAGTCCCAGAACCGTGCAGCACAGGCGCCGACCGAGTTGCCCATTGAGGCTGGGACTCGTCCAATGCCAGAATCCCCAACCTTGCATGCCAAAAGTTGAGTTGAGTTAAGCCCGCACTTCAGTATATGAAGCGTCCTCACGTCACTGATATGCACCCGGGTCAGTCACACGCTGTAAGCCTTGAACCCATCGCATGTAGGTCCCAGCTGCGGTACCATCACCGACATCTCCGGCGCAGGCTTTGTCTTTTAAACCCCCTCCCCCCCCCCCCCCCCCCCCCCCGCATTCTCGCCCGGATTCCCCTAAACCCTAAACCCAATGGAGCCATTTCAGGGTCTTTTCCAGCCCTGCGATAAGCTTGCAGGCCATCCCGCCCCATACCGAACTCCCTGAATCCTTAGCGTCTTAGGGTTTAGGGTTTCGGGTTTAGGGTTTAGGGTTCAGGAGGGTCAGGTTTTGCCAGGTTTGCTGTGACCATGCGTGTTAGCTTTCGGCATTGAGCAACCCCAGCCCCATTCGCTCTCATTGGCGATTCCTGGGCAACGTTTTCCACGGTTTAGGGTTTAGGGTTTAGGGTTTAGGGTTTAGGGTTTAGGGTTTAGGGTTTCACTCTTTCCGCTCGATGACCTTCTTTCATGCCTGGTTTCAAGAGCTTACCAATATGTGGCACCAGCTCCGCAAGGCAAAAGTTTGCAAGAAACTATTCGGCACAAGTCTCCACGGCAAGTGAGAATTAGGGTGTAAGGTTTATAAGGGTTTAGGGTTTAGGGTTTAGGGTTTAAGGTTTAGGGTTTAGGGTTTAGGGCTTAGGGGGTTTAGGGTTTAGGGTGTAGGGGCCACACAAGAGCTATTCTGTGGCACTCTCTCCGCCAGGGGCACCTGCCGGAAGTGGACGAGGTTCCTTTGGGGCCACCCATCGCCAGAAGCCTGGACCGAGTAGAGCGCTCTCCGTGCGATGCAGTGGTATGCAAGAGAATGCAATGTTATATTAAATATTATGCAATGGTACGTATGACGCAACATTATGCAAGATTATGCAATATCACGCAACGTGTAGCTTCACCGAGAGGGATGTCTTGCAGGTTCACTAGCAAGGGGATGCCTTGAGGCTTGCAGCCTCAGGGAGCTTTTGCGTTCAAGCCCTTCATCATCCCGCAACCCTAAACCCTAAACCCTAAACCCTAAACCCTCAACAACCTGAAGCCCGGCGGCTCCCAACTTAAACCCTGCTGAGCGGGTTCGATGGCCTCGGAAAAACACGCGCGAGGCTTCCGTTTTCGCGCACACTTCCCACGGGCTTGTGAGGAGTGGCAGAAGTGATCATGAGGGCTTCGGGCTTAGGGCTTAGGGTTTAGGGTTTAGGGTTTAGGGTTTAGGCTACATCGCCAGTTTGACTATGTTCCGTGTAAGAGCACGCACCATGTCAGCGACACCCCACACGTGCCACGCGTGTATAAGAGAAGCGCTGATGTTTCCAACAAAACATCCATGTTGAGTTGTTGATGCCGGTCGTTTTTGCTCCCCAGCCTCCAAAGCAAAAATCCTCCCAGTCAGGTCGCAGCGCCACGCGGGCCAGTGGAGGCCCTTGCTATCAGCTCTCAGCTGCTTGGATCTGGGGGCTTGGTGAGTTGTTGGATGTTGGAGTCTTGTCGGCTTCGATAGCGGCTGTAGCGGGTTGCGCCTGCAATTGAAAGCTCTGAGAAGCCCCGCAACTCTCATAAACACCGCCGAAACACCCCCCGTAGCTTCCCTGAAAAGCCCGCCTCAGCCACTTCAGCCGCGTGCTTTGTCTGCTGTTGGCAGGAAGTCCCGCCAGAGCCGCCGGTGCCGCCGGAGCTTCCGCTGCCCCCGCCGATGCAGGTCCTCAAACGGGCGCCAACGCTTTGTGGGTTTGTTGAATCCCAAACAAAAACCACAAACATTCGGCTGCATGAAGATGTAGAGTTCGTCTTAGGGTAGGTACATGGTCCCTAAACCGTTAAACTTACTGGCTCAAAACCCAACTTTTCAACTTTTGGCTTCTTAAAAGGTAGTGTATTCTGAAAGTTTCAACATCTGTTTCCTTGGGTTTTGGGCCAGTAAGTAAAGGAGGTAAGTGGAACAATATTAGGCGGCCATGCAACGAAACCCTAAACCCTAAACCCTAAACCCTAAACCCTTGGAGTTCCCTAAACCCTGTTCGGCTGGTGTGGGGCATGCATCGCCTCGGTCTCGGGGCACCGGGTTTAGGGTTTGGGGTTTAGGGTTTAGGGTGAGGAGTTGGCCCGTGAGGATGAGGGCCCAAGGCCACGCCCTCAACCCTACAGTAAACCCTGGACGGGTTTAGGGTTAGGGTTTAGGGTTTAGGGTTTAGGGTTTAGGGTTTAGGGTTTAGGGTTTACCCTAAACCCTGCCCCTGGACCAGGTCTTATCGCAACCGAGGTCACCCACAGCACCTGAGATGCAGGCCGGGCGAAGGGGTCGGAACAAAATTACTAATAGTATTCCCTTATATTCCCTTTATAGTTATACTATAACAACCCCCAATGCCCTATTCCAATTGTTAAGGCCCTCTATTAGGGTTTTTTAGGCTTCAAGTTTAGGATCCTGGGACAGAGACGCGTGCCCGCGGTTTCTCTAATCACCTTATAATCCCCTACGCTGCCGTTCCTAAAACCTTATAACGAAGCTTATCGACAAGCCTTCTTCCACATCCATGAGCACACTCTCAAGCACTCATATCAAGGCCTATGTCAGTGCAGAACGTGGTGATCTTTTCAGGACTTATCGCTTTATGGACACTTCAGAAGACCTGCCAGGTGCCCACAGATGTGCCGTCGCCAACCTCCCCAGCAGCGTGGTGCCCAGATCCCCTATCAATGCAAACCTGGGAGCGCAGGGGGTATAGATGACCAATAGTTTCCCCCTAAACCCTAAACCCTAAAGCCCGAACCCAAAAAAACTATGTAGACCTGTTTGGTTTCAGACCGCAGCTCCGTCATAGCACGCTGTGCGCTGGTAAGCCTCAAGTTTTTAAGAGCTCAGAAGGGTACTGCACATGCCGACCTTAAACCCTCACCGAAGCCCCCTCCCCTCCAAACCACCCATCCCACCCCCCGACCCCGCATTGGGGTGTAGAGTTGATGGGGAAAGTTGACCCTTAGTTTGGGTGAAGTAACAGGGTGTAGAGTTTAGATTGCGGCGCCCCTGTCTGCCATGATTTTGCAAGCTTTAGCCTGGGTTCAGGGCTTATAGAGTCTACCGGGTATAGGTCTTTGCGCTAGTTGGAATTTTTCATCGAATCCAGGGTCCAGAGAGTAAGGGGAGGAGCAGCGAACCAGGAGCCGCGATCGCAGTATATTCTCTAAGGTGCATAGACCGTGCGGCAGAGCCCGAGCTTACCTAAGGAGGCAACACAAGCCCTGAACTCAAACCCTTAAGCTTGGCTTCGAAAGCTCCGGAGTAGTGGTCAGGTCAGCTCCCCGCCGGTCGAGGACGATGCAGAATTGGAGGCACTAACTACTGAGCTCCTTGCGTGGTTGTGGGTGTTCACAGACCTTTTACGGCCGAGAGGAGAAGAAAATTGGCCCAGAGTAAGCATCCGGCCGAAGTGGTGTGAACTCTCATGGCCACGACACCGAGCCATCAGAACGCCCAAGACCCTGCAGCTGGTTGATTTGCGGACCAGGAGAGTCCCAAGGCAACAAACCGGAACTGGCAATATGCTTTGGGGCCCCTGTTTCTGAAACAACAGAAGGTGTAGCGTAAACTGCCAGCAAGCTTTCTGCCACACATAGAGGGAACAATGCATATTAATTATGTTATACATAGACATATGTGTGTGTATATTTTAAGGGGCTGCGCCCATGGGCGGGCAGCGCAGGCAGAAGCGCGGGGCGAGCAGTTTCTAAGCATTTTGAGGCCCCTAAACTCCCTTAAAATCTCTAAGCGTTTGAGGCTCCTCAACCCCCTTAAAGTTTCTAAGCATTTTCAGGCCCCTAAACTCCCTTCAAATCTCTCAGCGTTTGAGGCTCCTAGACTCCCTTAAAGTTTCTAAGCACTTTATAAGGCCCCTAAACTCCCTTTTTCCTAGCCCCGGGCTTAGACACGTCGCTTATGCCCGCCCTTTGGGGGGCATCATGCTCCTGATGCGCCCCCGGGGTCCCGCCCCGGGAGCCGCTGATGCTCCTGATGCGCGCCTGGGTCCCGGGCTGGACCCGCTGATGCTCATGATGCGCGCTCTCTGGGGGCTTCCGTGGCGACGCAATGGCGACGCAAAAAACCACGAAAAAAAACCGTTCACCGGCGGCACGCGGGGGTCGGCGGCACTGGCGTCCGGCCTAATCCGGCCCCCGCGCCGCCCGTGGTCCAGGGCGGAGCCCGCGTCGCACTAAAGCGCTAGCTTTAAGGGGCGAGCGCCCGAGCCGCCGACCCCGCCCAAAATTGCTTCAAATTCGCGCGGGGCCCTTCGGGAGGCCTCCGAAACGGCATCCAAGGGGACGCAACACGCGGTGGTGCGAAAAGCACGAAAACCTCGTAAAAACCATGGGTTTTTACGAAAAAACCGAGGCCACAAAACACCCGCAGCACCCCATTAAACCCTCACGGGCGCGCATCATCGACCCTAGCTTTTCACATGGGGCGCGCGCCAGGCCGAAACCACGTTTTTCAAGGTTTGGGGGGGGGTACCGGAAGCCCAAAACCAGGCGAGCATCATGAGCATCAGCAGCCCTGGCCCGCGGCCCCAAGGCAGTGAAAAACGCTGAAATCACCGTAAATACCGTGTTTTTATGAGGTTTTTCACGCGTGCCTCCGACCCCCACCCTTGTTGCCCTTAACCCGCCCCCAAAGTGCGCATCATCGAAACCCACGTCGGGGGGGGGGTCGGCTGATGCTGCTGATGCGCGGGGGTCCGGGGCATCATCGAGCCATCGTTTCTCATGTGGGCTTCGTGGGCCTCCGGGCCCACGGCCCAGAGACCCAGCTGATGCTCATGATGCTCGGTTTGGGGGGGTGTTCCAACGGCAGAAAACCTCGTAAATACCGAGTGTTTTGTGGGTCCACATAAAAAACGCCCCTAAAATCGCTCATTTTACGCGCTCGAACGGCTTCGTGCCTACAAAACACCCGAACAGCAGGACCCCGAATGCCCTTAAGGGCATTCGGGGTCTTGCTTTTGGGGGTTTCGTGGGCACGCAAGCGTTCAAGCACATACAATCGGCGTGTTTAAGGGGGTTTTGGATGACCTGGGGGAGGCCGCTGATGCTCATGATGCTCCCTTTCCTGGGTCCCAAAAGGCTTCCCAAGCCCAAAAACACGTGTTTACAGCGTTTTCTGAAGGTTTTTCGAAGGCAAAACGCATGCATAGAATGCTTTTAAGGCCCCCAAACCAACCCCACTGATGCTCCTGATGCGGGTGCGCGCGCGCGCGCGCGCGCGCGCGCGCGCGGGGGGGGAGGGAGGGGTGGCGAAGGCAGGAGAAAGAGAGACAGAGAGAAGGAGAGGACAAAGACACGGGAAAGAGAAGACAGTGCCAAGGTTCAAGGTTTCGTGCTTTGGGGGGCGGGGGCCGGCCCGTGCCGCTAGGCCTGAAATTCTGCTTCGCAGAAGGCCAGAGGCCAGCAAGGCTATTCCCGGGACGACCCGGGCTAAAAGGTCCGCATTTGCTCGGTCCTTTGGGGACCTCGCGCTGCCCGATTTAATGGCTACCGCCAGTGCCGCCGACCCCCAACTCTAAACCCTAAACCCGAAACCCCAAACCCGAAACCCGCAACCCGAAACCCGAAACCGGAAACCAAACCCTAAACCGTAAACCGTAAACCCGAAACCCTCAACATGGGGGGGGTTGCGGTAGTTCAGGGTTTTTTTGATATTCAGGGCACTGGTCGTCATTGCCTCGCTGTAAATGCTGGGTCCGTGGGCTCGGGGCCCCGCTAGCATTCGCAGCGAGGCAATGTCCGCTAGTGAAGATTTTTCAGTGTCAGGGTGGAGGTTACGTATGCATATCTACTATGTATATGTGCTACATTGTACATGTATGGAGACTATTGAACGTATGTGTATGGTCTTCGAAACCTCAACCCTGAACAAACACTCAACCTTAACCTGTCAACCTTGAACCCTAAACCCTAAACCCTAAACCTTCAACCCTAAACTCTAAAACCCCTCAACTAAAGCCTGCATGGTAGTTGAAGAATGCCAAAACACCCATGAGGTGTGGGTGGTGGGAGCCATGTGGGACCATGGGTGCCAGGGGGTCGAGGGCATGGGGGCCATGGGATGCAGCGGCCGGAGGGGGTGGGGAGAGCGAGGAGGCCGGAGCGGGCAGGCATGTGGGGCCCTTTACAGTCATCTGATAGGGTCTAGGGCCATGGGGCCACGGGGGCACAGGGGGTCGAGGGCATGGGGGCCATGGGATGGAGCGGGCGGAGCGGGCGGGGAGAGCGGGGAGGGCGGAGCGGGCGGGTGGGGCCCTTTAAAGTCATGTGATAGGGCTATAGGGGCCTGGGGCCACGGGGCCATGGGAAGGGTGCATGGGGGGGGGTGTGGGTGGTAGGAGCCATGTGGGATCATCTGGGAAGGGTGCATATGGGAGAGGGGGAGGGCTGTGGGTGTTGGAGCCATGTGGGATCATGCGGCCATGAACTGGAGCCCCTTAAAAGAATGCTAAAACACCCATGAGGTGTGGGTGGATCGTGGGGCTATGAGCCATGGGTGCCAGGGCGTCGAGGGTGTGGGGGTTATGGGATGGAGCGGGCGGAGCGGGCGGAGGGGGAGGGCGGAGCGGGCGGGCATGCACTGGGTCTAGGGGCATGGGGCTGGGAAGGGTGCATGGGGGGGGGGGGGGGGGTGAGAGCGGGGAGGGCGGAGCGGGCGGGCATGCGCTGGGGCCCTTTAAAGTCATCTGATAGGGGCTAGGGGCATGGGGCCACGGGGCCATGAAAGGGTGCATGGGGGGGGGGGAGGGCGGAGCGGGCGGGCATGCACTAGGGCCCTTTAAAGTCATCTCGGGCGGAGCGGGCGGAGGGGGCGGGGAGAGCGGGCACGGGAAGGGTGCATGGGGATGGGGTGGGAGGGCGGAGCGGGCGGGCATGCACTGGGGCCCTTTCAAGTCATCTGATAGGGGCATGGGGCCACGGGGCCATGGGAAGGGTGCATGGAGGGGGAGGGTGTGTGGGTGGTGGCAGCCATGTGAGACATGGGGCCATGAGCTGAAGCCCCTAAAAGAATGCCAAAACATCCGTGAGGTGTGGGTGGTGGGAGCCATGTGGGATCATGGGGCCATGAGCCATGGGTGGCATGGGGGCCATGCGATGGACATGGGAAGGGTGCATGGGGGGGGGGGGGGGGCAGCGGAGAAAAGCGGAGCGGGCGGGCATGCACTGGGGATAGGGGCATGGGGCCACGGGGCCATGGGAAACGTGCATGGGGGGTAGGGGTGTGTGGGTGGTGGCAGCCATGTGGGATCCTGAAGCCATGAGCTGGAGCCGGGTCGAGGGCATGGAGCCGGGGTCGAGGGCATGGGGGCCATGGAATGGAGCGGGCAGCGGGGAGCGGGCGGAGGGGGCTGCATGGAGGGATGGGGTGGGGAGAGCGGGGAGGGCGGAGCGGGCGGGCATGGATTGGGGCCCTTTCAAGTCATCTGATAGGGGCATGGGGCCACGGGGCCATGGGAAAGGTGCATGGAGGGGGAGGGTGTGTGGGTGGTGGCAGTGTGAGACATGGGCCATGAGCTGGAGCCCCTAAAAGAATGCCAAAACATCCATGAGGTGTGGGTGGTGGCAGCCATGTGGGATCCTGGGGCCATGAGCTGGAGCCGGGGTCGAGGGCATGGAGGCATGGGGGCCATGCGATGGAACGGGCGGAGCGGGCGGAGTGGCGGAAAGAGCGGCAAGACTATGGGTCTTCACTAGCGCCTCCCCCGCTCAAAGCTGGGGTCGGCGGATATACATGTATATATATATATATATATACATACATACGATTTACATCATAGCAATAAATAGCAGTGATAAGGTACCTTCAGGCAACCAAGGCCATGCCGGAAAATGTGGCCAGGTGCCGGAGCGGCCAGCGCCTACGCTTCAGGAGCCGGGGCCCCCAGCGGACCCTCCGCGGACCCTGGGCTTTGGGGTGTAGGGTTTTAAGTTTAGGATTTAGGGTTTAGGGTTTAGGGTTTAGGGTTTAGGGTTTAGGGTTTAGGGTTGTGCCTGATTATTTTCTCGCTGGTGCTTGGTCTGCAGAGCCGCATGACGGGGATTGTCAGTGTTCTGGCTGTTCTGATGGGCTTTTCCCTCCTCGCATGGCTGCAAGATGACGTTGTAAGTTGCGAGCAAAAATAATCGGAGTCTTCAGAGTCTGTCAACAAGCGAGCCCACATTATTACGCATAGGCAGCCGAAGGGTCCAAGCCTACATCACTCTAACCTCTCATTCCCAAGCCGGTGAACACCGAATCGAGGGCTCCCTCAAGACTCTTTAATGTAGAAGCGATGGCTGTACTGCATGCAAGCCCCAGAGCCTTTAGGGTGCACGACCCACAGCTCCAGAAGTGTTTAAAAGAACTGAACGGAACTCCCTAAACCCTAAACCCTAAACCCTAAACCCTAAACCCTAAACCCTAAACCCTAAACCCTAAACCCTAAACCCTAAACCCTAAACCCTAAACCCTACACCCTAAACCCTAAACCCTAAACCCTAAACGAGCTCCTTGGTTTCTCGTGACAACCTCAGATCCGGATCTGTAAGGACATCACCCGCAGAGCTTCCTGTCCTGGAGGATGAGGCGCTCGGATCTCTGGGGATGGTGTCCTCCAAGGGTTTAGGGTTTAGGGTTTAGGGTTTAGGGTTTAGGGTTTAGGGTTTGCGGCTTGAGGTTTAGGGTTGAGGAATAAGGGTTTAGGGTTTAAATGCTGGTTGGGGTTGGTGTCGACTGTCCTGCATTTGAGCGAGAAATCCCTGAACCTCAAGCCGGATGAAGCCCTAAGCTCTAAACCCTAAACCGTAAACCCTAAAGCCAGAAACGCCAACCCTGATGTGCGCCCAAGCCAAGCCAAAGAGGCATGGGCCTTAAGGCACAGGGAAACATCATCCCCAGCCGACCTTAAAGCACTCCTTTTGAACATGTTTTTAAACTATTGAAAACACTCAGTGAGGTTTCGTGCTGCCAGGGAAAGAGACTCTAAACCCTAAACCCTAAACCCTAAACCCCTTTCCAGGTGCTGCGTGGCTCAGCGCCTCCGGGCGTCTCTGCCGGGAGCTTGAAGCTGCCCTGATGGGCTTTTGGGGCCTTAGAATCCCCCTCTTGCCAACCCAAGAATTTAGGGTTTAGGGTTTAGGGTTTAGGGGTTGGGGGTTAGGGGTTAGGGGTTAGGGGTTATGAGGAAAAAATTGCCCATGCAGGCAGGAATGCCTGGATGGTGCCAAAAAGCGCTTTCAGTGTCTAAACTTTATCACGTTCAAGAGGGCTGTTTTCTTGGGGGGGTTTGGCTTGGCCGTTTCTTTTTTCCTCCACCCCTCTTCTCCTGAATCTTCTTGCCAGCTGAGGTCTCGGGACCTGGTGTGTCGTCCTCCGCGCGGAACTTGGGGTTTTGGGCAGCTGCTGTTTCGGATCTCTACAGCTACGACACTGGGTTTAGGGTTTACGGTTTAGGAACCGGTAAGGGGGGGGGGGGCAGGCAAAAAAAGGGTCCGAAAACTGGCTCTGGGTGTGGGGGGAGTGACGGGGAGTGCCTGTTCTCACAACCTATACACCTTCGGCCCGAGGCCTCGGCGGATATAGACCCCCAAATAGCATAGGATTCCCACTAGAGTAAGGACCCCAATAAGTAATTCCGAATGCCCCCTTTGTGCTCAGAAGGAAGCTCTACCCTAAACCCTAAACCCTAAACCCTAAACCCTAAACCCTGAGACCACAGCTGGGGGCGGGGAGAGAGCGCAACCACCTATACCGGATCGACGATCTCGACTTTCAGCCTCTAGGTGCCAAGGACAGTTAGGGTTTAGGGTTTAGGGTTTGGGGTTTAGGGTTTAGGGTTTAGGGTTTAGGGGGTTTGGGGTTTAGGGTTTAGGGTTTAGGGTTTAGGGTTTAGGGTTTTCCGAAGACAGTGAGGACAACATTGCACCTTGACAGCGAACAGCAAGAAAAAGCCAGCGCAAAGGACCGAAATGAATGGCGCAGCAAGTTTGTGCAATTAGTAGGGACAACCAGCCTTCTCTACTACTGCGATGGTTACTTAGCAATCCGAGTGCTAGCTAAATTATAAGGACCCCAATAAGGTACCCCCCTAATTTCGGACACCCCAAATCAGGCTGCACCGCGGTCACCGAGTGAGCTGCCCGTGCCCACGGACAAGCCCTCGCCGACATCTTTGGCGGCCCCGTGGCCCAAAGCCAGGAAGTAGAACATAGGGTTTAGGGTTTTAGGGGTTAGGGGTTTAGGGTTCAGGGGGGTCGGGTTATACTTATGCGAATTGCTACCTGTATCCCCCAAAACCGTATTCGAATTTTTAAGGGGCCTACGGTATCGGGACTTCGGGAGCATGGCGCATTCGGGTTCGGCTTTTGGAGAGCTCAGAAGCATTTTGAGTGGCTTTCAGAGGACACGAGAAGGGTTTAGGGTTTAGGGTTTAGGGTCTACGGTTTAGGGTTTAGGGTTTAGGGAAACCTACACTCACACCCCATGCAAGTAAGGCTAGTTTCACGTTGAGGCTTCGGGCTTTGGGCGAGTATCATGGGCCGAAGGTCAGGATGTTCGAAGATTCGGCGTGGGTAAGGCTTGTTGAATACAAAACCCTAAACCCTAAACCCTAAACTGTTGCGGTGCCTGGCCGGGAAGGAAGGTGCAGGCCCGGTCGGCCAAACAAACAATCGCGGGCCGAGGCCTCCTGAAGCGTAACCCTGCAACCGACTGAACCGAAGAAGGCTCCGAGAAACCCTAAACCCTAAACCCTAAGCCCTAAACCCTAAACCCTAAACCCTAGCCCTAAACCCTAAACCCTTATACCCACGGGTTAAGGGGTAGCTACTGTTTTCGCAAGAAGTCATGGGCCTGTGGAGGTAACTGTTCGGGCTCAAGACTTCTTCATGAAATCGCTTTCTTTTGGGAGGCCTTTTCCAAGCATGAAATGCATGAGTGGGCGGTTTAGTGATAGCCTATGGCCATGTCAGAGCCTCTTAACATTGCAGCACCTTGCACCCTCGGGCTGAAACGCCGGAGGTGCAGCTGGAGCCACAAGTGGGCTCAGCCGTCGCCTGAACCCCAATGGTGAAGCCACTTGACACCTTCAGGGTCCTAACACAGAGAGGTGCCACTCAGAATCGTGCCCAGCACGTAAGCTTTTGTCCTAAATCAGATCTCAGAGACAGAGGTCCGACACTTTGCGTGAGATTCTTGAAGAGCTTGGGGATAATGGAATACCAGCAGCCGATCATACGCGGCGAAATGGAACTGTCATGAATGGACCGAAGGTAAATAGGCGGGGTAAGTCGGGAGCATGCTTGAACTTTAGGTTTGTGCGGTTGTAGGCTTGCATTAGCGATCCCCAAAAACCGTACTGACAGCTACTCTGCTTCAAACTACCAGCTAAAACAGTGGATGCCTTAAGTCTGTGACCCATTTAAACCCATCTAAAGCTTCCAAACAAGCCTTAATCCCTAAACCCTAAACCCTAAACCCTAAATGCCTGCTTACTAGGGTTGTAGAACAGTAGCTCGTAGTCTGTGAATCGAATTGCTAAGCTTCGCATGTGAGGCGCCACAATCCTCGGATGCAGTAGGGCGCCCAAGACCAGCTTCCGGATGGGGTTTAGGGTTTAGGGTTTAGGGTTTAGGGTTTACGGTTTAGGGTTTAGGGTGGGTTTAGGGGAACCCATCCTCAGCTCAGACCTTTGTTTGAGCGAGTGGAGAGTATCGTGTCTGCGTATCGTTCACGGGTTCCCCTACTACCCCCCTCAAAACTACCCGCCCCCCCTTGATCAAAAGGCCCCTAAACCCTAAACCCTAAACCCTAAACCCTAAACCCTAAACCCCAAACCCATGAGTTCCAGGGTCTCCAAGTGTTCCGGGTTTCACCCTTGGGGGGGGGGGGGGGGGGCTGCGCTGAAGACAATTGCAGTGTTGTACCCGGAACATGTTGAGTCTCCGGTTCCTTCAGCCAAAAGTGTATCACCAGAAGGCTCGGGGAATCCATGCGAAGCGTTCCTGGAATGTACAAAGAGCCAACAGTCCCTAGGCTTCCCGAAGCCCGAAACCCGCACTGTGAACCCCTATGTCAAAACCACATGCCCCAAACCCTGAACCCTAAACCCTAAACCCTAACCCTAAACCCTAAACCCTAAACCCTAAACCCTAAACCCTAAAACCTAAAACCTAAAACCCTAAACCCTGCCCCGGATTCCGAGGCCGCCGAATCTGCCTTGCCGAAGGTGTCCGCATCCGCCAGACTCCAAGCATCCGCAGGAATCCTTTGCACAGCCCGGCTTCAAGTTAGGGTTTAGGGTTTAGGGTTTAGGGTTTAGGGTTTAGGGTTTAGAGTTTAGGGTTTAGGGTTTAGGGTTTGGGAGTTTAGGGTGAAGGTGCTTGCGCTTCCATGAGAGAGCCTATGCCCAGCGACTTGATACTAAGACAAATCCTGGATTACAACAGTATGCCTGGCAAAATCAAGCTAGTATACAAACAGTGACGATGCTAACCCTAAACCCCAAACCCTAAACCCTAACCCTAAACCCCTCATAAATTCTCGATGGTGAGGCTCTCGACAGCTCAGCTATGATGTCCTCCGGCCAGCGCCCGAGTACGGTTGGGCCACTCCTGCAAGGGCTTTGTGTCTGTGTTTGGAGATCTCAGCTGGACTGCGAGATTTGCCTCTCTCTGTGTGTGTGTGTGTGTGTGTGTTTGTTTTTTTTGTTTGGGGGGGGGGGGGGGGGGGTTGACGGGTGCAAATTTGAAGCTCCGAAGACAGATCTCCCATACGACCCAGTAATGCTGTGTAGCCCGAAAGAGCCCTGCAGACAATGCTGTAGGGCAGTAGAGTACGGACATGTACTGTGGACTCGGATGTTCCCCCTTATGCTAGCAGTCTTAATAGGGATTATAGTAGGGGGTGCTAGAATCCCTATGGAACATCCTAAAACCCTAAGCCCTCTAAGCCCTAAACCTTAACCCCTATACCCTATACCCTAAACCCTAAACCCTAAACCCTAAACCCTAAACCCTAAACCCTAAACCCTAAACCCTAAACCCTAAACCCTAAACCCTAAACCCTAAACCCTAAACCCTCCCGAAGTGTGGACCCGCGTAGTGGCTGTGGGAAGCAGGGCCGCCCGAGTCGCCAACGGAGATGCCCGTGCCAACGGACGTGCCTGGGCGAGACCACAGTTGTAGCTTGGGATGTTCCTCATTATACGAACAGTCCTTAATAGGGATTATAGTTCCCCCTATTATAATCCCTAAGTTCCCCCTCTGATAATCCCTATTAAAAACTGTTAAGTGTAAGGGGCAACATCCCAAGTTGTAGCTGGTTGTGTGAAAATTGTCTCGAGGTGTTGAGGAGGTTTTGGAGATTCAAGGTGTCACTGTGTATAGCAGCGTGTTACCAGGAGAGTCTGCTACAAGCTCTTTACCTTGGGGCCCTGAACGCTTAATGTGTGTGTGTGTAGCCATCTCTACTCTCTCCGTCCCTTCTCGTGTCTCGGTCGGGTGGTCGGACTGCTTCCATGCCTATAAGTGTGAGTAAGGTACCAGCAAAGTAAAGCCAAGATTGAGTTGGGGGCTCTTGTGCCTTTCTTGTGAGATCCCGTCCACGGGCCTTTACGTGCTTATTGGTCTTCCAGGCGTGCTTGCGCTGTGAAAAACCGGGGTGTGGGAGTCCTCGAGGTGGCGCAGCTCTTGAAGTTTGGTCCACATGAGTCGACCTTCATTGGGGTTCGAGATCCTCTGCCTAGGTGCCGTCTCCCACGACTCCGCGCGAGGATGAAGGTTCGGAAGATGGTTTCTTGCGGTCGGAAAGTAGAAGTATTTATTTCCATCTGCACACTCCATTTCCCAAATTCCAAACCTTACAAACAAAAACGTACTGACAGACCACAAGCCGTTCAACCTCAATCCCCGCAGGTTCCCTTTGTGCCAAGGGCCAATGATTGGCAGAATGCCCTGAAGCGGGTTGAGGATCTAGGTGTTTGTGAGTTTGTGTTGAAAGTGCTATAAGGGCTTCAGTAAGGACTTTGGTTGAATTTGGTTGTACGGAATTTGTGAAGAAGCAAGCAGAGAGAGATAGAGGCAGACGAATACGAACAAGAAGAGAGACAGAGACAAACAATCAAAGAAAGAGAGAGAGAGGGAGGGAGAGAGAGAGAGAGAGAGTGTGTGTGTGTGCCTGCGTCCTGCGACGCGGAACAACTACATCGCAAACCTCCGAAAGTCGAGCCCCGAGCTTCCGGCTCCCAAATCATGGTCCCCATCATACAAGGACGGGGTCAGCCCACAACAAAAACATGCCAACGGCAACAGAAAAAACACCAACTATAATTGACCATGCTGTAACTCTTTGTTTTCTCTCTGTTCTGGCACAAGCGAGCTTTCGGGCACAATTCCGGAATTGCGTCGTCTCCCATGATACCATGAATCCCAAGCCAGGCGAAACCATCACAGCACCCACGGCCTGGGCCGTTGGAAGGGGACAGCAAGTGGGCTTCGTTAAAGACATCCTATCGGAAGTTATGGGTCGCATGAAGTGGGTTCCATTTGCCTTTTGAAAAAGTGCAGCTTGGGTTGGCCACTGGATGGTAGGAAGGCTTGAGTTTTTTGCAACTGTTAGGAGTTCTCCGGAAAGTATCGTGCTTCTGTTGGGAGATCGATTTTGAGATAAAGCTTGAGGGTTTTGTTGGAGGTATACGAGTGTTTGAGGTTTAGGTCCCCGAGGATTGAAGGCTCTTGCACAAGGAGACTCTTCTGTGCACGGGCACGTAGCAGAGTTGGCTTTCTTTGATCGAACGCCCTCGCTTAAGCGCAGAACCAGCTGAGCCAAGTCATGTCTACGCTGACAATTTCCTGGGGTTTGGCCTGCAACTTGTGGCATGTGTTGGATTGTTTGGGTTACGCCCCTAAGCCGACGCGGTGAAGCCCGTGGCTTTTGACTCTTGACAACATCTTGAGCCCTGATTGCTGAATCCACTTCAGCGACTTCCGCAAGAAGGCTCTCGTGAACAAGAGTGCGATTGAACCTGTTTCTTCTTTTTCTTCTCTTTTTCCGAGGTCGTCCCTACAGTGCAGACGCCCACGCGGACGGTGGCAGAGGTCTGGAGTCCGGTGTTGTGGCCTGGTAATCGACCCTTGAACCCCCGAGCCCTTGACAGCCTCCAACCTCAAAATCCTTACCCCTAAAACCATTAGCTGAGGTTCGTGGGCCAGTGAACTATCAGGGGGTGTGCCCTCAACATGTGGGCATTCGAGACACTGGCACACTCAAGTTGCTGAGCATCGTCTCTACCATGAGCCGAAAGATCAAGCTGCAAATGTGTCCTGATGCATTTGGGGAAACAGGTGGTTGCTGTCCACGCTGTCCTCTAACACCTCAACCCGACATTGTACTTAAGCATACACACACACACACCCACACACAAGAGCTCGCAAGCGGTAGTTTCCAAACCCGTGGCCCACAAAATTGCGCGTAAGCCACCCGTGCCCCGCACCAAGCCCAAAAGTTTCTACAAATGATCCCGGAATCATGCCCTCGCCAGGGTACAGTTCCCACTGCAGAGACACCGACGCGGACGGTCGTGGAGGCATGTTCCATTGAGGCCTTCAGGTTTGTTTCTTTTGTTGTGCTCAAGGTAGCCGCGCCAACTGCATCGCCCACACGGACAGCCGCCGAGGCGCACACCCTTAGGTGAAGGTTTTATCGAGGGCTTCAGGGTTTGAGGAGTCCGGATTCTAGGGCATCTCTGGCTGCTGGCTCTAGATACTGGCCTGCCTTGTCCATCGCCAACCATGCTGTTTGCAAAATCTGTTCACCCAGTGCCGTGTGGGAGCGTGGGAGCAAGAAGCTGCTACCGGAAGCCACTGCATCTGAAGTACCTGAACCACCTGAACTCCATGTTGCGCAAGTCAGGGAAGCATGCGGAAGGCCAACCAAAAGTGGAGCCTCAATCTGCAATGGTGGAATGGTTTCTTGTCCCTTAGCCTCTTAGCCCAAAAATCTGCACGAGGCGGTTCCCCCGACCGACACGCCTACGCGAACGGTTGTGGAGGCCACATCTCAGCTAAGGCTTGCAAAGGATTCCGGTCATTGATAGGCTTTAGCTGTGTTAGCCTTTGTTTTGTGGGCACCATATTAGAATGTTAGTGTGCCTGTATCATGAAAAGGGAGGTCGCAGCTTCAGGATTGGTCCTCCCGCTTCGGGCGCTGTCGGTGCTGAAGTGCTCCTGATAATTGTTTATTAGGGCTTAGGTGCCCCCAAGTAGATACTCCAGTCATTCATGCAACTGGCTCCTCGATGTGTTAGTTGAGAATTTCCGGATACTCCAGGTACCATTCTGTGCACATTTGCTGCAATCAGAGTGCACTGCAGCTGCTCCAGAACCATCATGCCCGGAGCCGCCCAACGACGCCAGATGAATCCAATCACCCCGAAGAAGCTTCGGCGCTGATCTTCATGAGGGCCTCTGCAGTGCCAGACTTGTAAATTCAGTAGTCCGTGGCCCCAGTTGCAGAACTCCATGATTCCCGTTCCAACGACCTCTCTTCATAACTGTCCACGAGTTCCTTGTCAACAGAAACCTAAGCATTGCCAAGTTATGTCTTCAGTTGTTGTTGATATTTGGCTTAGACTCGGACACCCGAAAAAGGATAGCATAGCTACAGGAAGTAACTGTTAACAAAGCTTGTTCTTTAGCAGGTGTGGAGCTTCGATTGCACTGCTGCATGCCTGCCCATGAACGAAGATAATCTCAAGCCTTTCAGCACTGCAAAGAAGAGGCGAAGGTTATTGGCTGCCTTGTGATGCACATAGCTCAGATCCAAAGCAGCCCTAAATCATACGCAGAGAGGCGGCCCCCACCGTGGAAACACCCACGCAGGCCAGAGGGTGGGTTGAAGCTCCAGGGTCAGTTTGCAGACAAGGACCAAAGCTGCATGCTGAACGTACATTTTCCTGTTTCCTGAACGCAAACCATCGGTGTCTAGATACCTTAAGGCAGCCGGGCGCTAAACCGCAACCCCCCTCCCCCCCCCCCCACCCCCCACCCCCTCAAGCTCTGTTTAGGGTTTAGGGTTTAGGGTGTAGGGTTTAGGGTTTAGGGTTCTCAAATCGACATACTGGGCTATCGCCTGCCGTGCGCGTGCGGCCCTTCGGCCCGTCATGGTGGGCTTATTCCGAATTCAAGGAGAGGCCCCAAAGTCACAGGTATGGCTATAAGTTATTTGAGAAGTTTGGTAACTCATGTTATGAGGTTGATGGCCATGTTATAGGTTTGGAAACTTGTCGTGAACTTACTGCTAAGTTATGAAGTTAGACCTTAGCTATGTAACTTGATTAGAAGTTACCCACAAGCTAGGTCCAAGGTATACAACTTAGCTCAAAAGCCCCAGGGCACATAAACCCTATGAACATACTAGATTGTTTGGGTTTTCTTAAGGAAGCAATGTCATTGATACCAGTAGGGATTTGCAGAATTTTCCATGGGTTTTTTGCAACCCGTATACGAGGCTCAAGACTCCTGGCATAGGAGTTATAAGTCGATAGCTTGAGGTATAACTCTGTTAACTAAGCTATAACTTGGTGGCCCCTCCTTGTATTCAGGTCAGTCAGAACCGCGGGGTTGCAAGGGCTTTAGAATCGAGTTTCGCATGATTTAGGGCAGCCATGTTGACTTAGGCATGAAGTTCGCGCCAGACGCACCTCAGTTAATCATCCCTGAACAAGAAGTTTTTGGCTCTTTGTGCGGAAAAGCTTGCACAAGCTCTGGCAATCTCCAAAGGCCAAACCCTGTAGTCCTGACACGAATGCGCTTTCAGAATGTTGCGCCCTGAAGATCCCTGAGCGCCTCAGCTGAACACTCTCACAAACCTTGCGCAGACGCGGACTGCCACGGCACGCAGTGCTCGAACGAGGGCGAGGGCTGCCCCAGAGGCAGAGGTCTTTAGCGTTCACGAAAGTTCGGGTTTATGCTTCGGGCATCATAATAAGTTGCCCCGGTGAACTTTGCCATGATTTGGAGGGCGACTGCTCAGTGACTTTGCTTGAAGCTCTGCTTGGAGGTTCATGGTACATGTTAACCAAACATAGCTGTACTTATAAACCCACTTATGAGCCCCTAAGTGCCCTAGTATGGTTATATAAGTACAGCTATAAGTACAGCTAGAATTGGCTACAGCTAGAATTGGTTCATAAGTACCATGAACCTCCAAGTCTTCCTGGTGTTACGAGCATGTCGGGGTTCGAGTGCTGAAGGCTCCGTGCCAGGATCGGTGACGAAGCGAGTAGAATAAGCAAGAAAGCTGCCGCAGACGCCCCCTACCCTAAGGGTCCGTGTACCAAGATTGGGAAGAAAGTGCTTGCGACATAGGGTATTTGGGGGGCCCAAGTATATAATATGTAATCATCAGGTACAGAATTTGACAGAGTAGATTGACTGGGCCCAGGCTTGGCTTGAAGGGCGCTTCTTGGAATCTTGGTGTCTGTATATCATGGGGGGTTTTTGTGAGCCTTAACCTCAACAGATCACTCATAGTTTCAGAGTTGAAGGTGCGGACCATGTTAACGACCAAAATGCTCCTCTTAAGGTTAGAGGCTTGGTTGTATCAGCCTGTTTGAGGGTGGGTGGTGTGGACGTGCCAAAACACAGGCTCGAAGCTACGATCTCAGGCCTTGGGGGGTTGTAGACGTTCAGGAGCTTATGGCATGTTATCCAGGATGGGCTATAGGCCCGATAATCCCCAGAATCAACCCTCTAAAGTGCCTTGTTACAAGGGGTTATAGGGTGCAAAAGCCCCCTCTCATAGCCCCCTTTTTGAAGGGGTTATAGGGTATAATAGCCCCTTGTTTTAAGGGGTTATAGGGTGCAAAAGCCCATGCTGGAATACATTGCCTTTTTTTCGCTTCACGCGCAGATCGCTCCGCCGCCAATGCGGAGGCGGCCAGCGGAGGCCTCCACTTCTTCAGTTTCTAGGTAGGCCCTGGGGACATTTTAGATATTCCCTTATTGGGTTTAAGAGGATCATGTTCAGGAGTATAAGCCCTAAACCCTAAAACCTAAACCCTAAACCCTAAACCCTAAACCCAAATTTTGTCATTAAGGGCCATCCTGGGTTTGGCTTTTTTCTTCAGGTTTCGGAGCTTGGGGTGAGGGGGCTTGAGGGACGGTTCACCAGCATGTGCTTCGCAGCTCAGTCGCCTGAGCCTTTTAGGGGTTTAGGGTTTCGGGTTTAGGGTTTCGGGTTTAGGAGCCTTGCGTCAGAATGGTTGCTCTTGGCGAACGTGCACGTTTTTTGTGAAATTCACGCAAGCAGTGCTTATTTCGCTCTTGGTGAAGGATGCTCCTTGTGATGAAGACCTCGAGCGCCCTAGCTTGTCTTGTTTGAAGGTGCCCACCGCTGAACCGGCGCAACCGGCGCTGGAGGCAGGCCGTATGGCTGACGGGACATTGTCGATGTTCTTGCACGCAAGCTTGTGGGGTTAAGTAAGGGAGTTGGTGTGAGTCGTTCAACAGAGATTCCAGGCTTTGGTTTGAGGAGTGTACTAGCTTCGGTTTGTAATTTGCAGGGTTTCAGCTTAATTTTCACAGGCCGATTCGAATCACTCTGACCGCGGTCACTGCTTGTATGAGATCAGGTTTTGCTGTATGTAAACATCAACTATATCCGGAACACTAGATCAGACAGCCAGAACCAACTTCTCAACCCAGCACGCAGTGTGTGGAGGAAGTCCCCGTGTCAGCAATACCCTCGCCCACATCGCCGGCGGAGGCTGAAGATCAAGATGTTTCGGTTCTGGCGTGCTGGTTCTTGTTTGGTGGTAAACTTTGCTTTTTGCCCACTTTGTTGGGCTCACAGGTTAATTTTCAAAACGAGCACAGCGAAGCCCAAAAAGTTCATGTGATGTCACGAGCGCACGAAAATACAAATAAGGGCCTGGGCAAGGAACCCAATTAACATGACGCTAAAGAACTTCATAAACTAGGAAGCGAAGGCATGATTTCTATGTTGTTTCTTAGAGTCTTAGAGGCCCTTATTATTGCGTCGTCCGGTTTCATATTGTGCGGCGGAAAGGATATACATATATATATATATATATGAATAAAGGCCGCAAAAAACCGATGAGAAGACAGGACAGTCATGAAGGGCAAAAGATTCATGGGATTTCGAACTGAATAAGCAGACGAATAGACGAATTCCCGATCACCTCTTATCTCACTCGTACAGGCGTGTACCAGAATACGAGTGAACTAAACCGCCCAAGAACACAGACAAAAGCAACAACCCCAAACTTCCTGGCATTTGGTATGAAGGCAATTGTAACTTCAGACAAAGAATCTATGATGGCGTTTAACGTTTAAGATCCAGGGTTTTCCTGCAGCCTTCGCCCCATCACATCGTTGCAGAGGGAAGCGAACACCGGGAGGTTCCGAAAAGAGGGGTACCGTGTTTGGGGGTTCCCATAATAAGGGTTATAGTATGGGGGAGGGGGGGGCATTAGGGGTACCCCTATTTTGATAAATGCCCTTGTAACTTGTAAGTTTCTGAACCCCAGCCATGAAGCCACCTCCCGCTATGCTCTTGCAATGCAACTTCACGCTTCTCGTTCCACGGCCCAGAGATCTGGATGAACTCAGCATTTTTGGGCCGATGCTGCCTGTATCTGACGTACAGTAGCCTTAGCACATCTCAACTTCCTTCAGTCCTGAACACATTCACGCAGCAACCAAGATATCCCAACATCCTCAGCAAGTGGGCAACCTTCAAACTACCCCAAGCCTTCCGGCAAAAAAACCCTACACCGAAACATCCTCAGTCCCTAAAGCCATAAGGGCCCCCCTCGGCCCTATCAGGATTCGGACCAGGAGGAAGCGGTCCCCATGCATGTGCCTTCCGCGGCGGCCAAGAGCTCGGAAGGTTGTTTCAATTCTCACCTAAACCCTAAACCCTAAACCCTAAACCCTAAACCCTAAACCCTAAACCCTAAACCCTAAACCCTAAACCCTAAACCGTCTTCTCCTCGCCCATCGCCCCCCAGAGTATCCCCAAGGAAGACCTGGAGTGCCCAACAATTCCCAGCGAGCTCATGGAGTGCCCTGGGGCAGTGCCCAGCCCCAAGAGTACCCCACAAGCTCTCTTCAGTGCCCAAACCAAGAGCAAAATTTAGAGTCCAAGAGGATCCCAACCCCAGAATCCCCCAAAGAATCCCTGGCTGGCACAAAGCAGTCCAGCAGCCCTAAACCCTAAACCCTAAACCCTAAACCCTAAACCCTAGCCCTAAACCCTAAACCCTAAACCCTAAACCCTAAACCCTAAACCCTAAACCCTAAACCCTAAACCCTAAACCCTAAACCCTAAACCCTAAACCCTCCCGAGTGCCCAACGCCAGTATCCCCCACAAAATCCCTGGAGCCTAAGGCGTCGGCGGCGTCAGCTCCAAGAGCTACGGCTGCTGGAGATGCAGCTGAGGCCTGGGCGCACGAGTTGTTGGTCGCTTAGGGTTTGGGGTTTAGGGTTTAGGGTTTAGGGTTTAGGGCTTAGGGTTTAGGGTTTAGGGTTTAGGGGTTTAGGGTTAGGGTTTAGGGTTTAGCTGCTGGTTTTGTGATGTTTTTTAGAGAGATCCTGGGTCGAACCCGTAGGATTTTCTGGGAGATTTACAAGTTGCGGAGTGGGGTGAACTGCGTTCCAAGCCCGAAATCCCAAAACCCCCTAGCATAAACCCCCGACAAACGTCACCCCCCTCGACACTTGGGGTCCCTAGGGTTCAGAAATCCCACAACACTACTGCTTAGGCCCATGTGGCATTTTCCCTTATGGACTTTTGTGTGGAATTTAAGAGGATCCGCTTTAGGAATGTTGCTCTCAGAGGGTTTCAAGGGCTAGGCTTAAGCCAAAACCCAAACCCCGCTTGTCGCAACAGCTCGAGGAGCCGCCGGTTCCCCTGAATGCCACTTGGCGGTGTTTTTTTTTTTTTTTGGGGGGGGGGGGGGGGGCTAGGTTTTGCTGTGGTAGGGTTCAGGGTTCAGGGTTCATTTGGGGTTTGGGGTTTGGGGTTTAGGGGTTTGGGGTTTAGGTAGAAGAGACAAGGGGGCTGAGGGGGCTTGCAGGCTGTTAGGGCCTCCCGAATTCCCCAGTCCGATAGCAACTCGATGCTTGTGGAACCCGAGCATGCCTTGGTGTTCTCAGCCCCACATCCCTTCAAAACTCCCCACGGTCAGTACGTAGGTACTACCCAAAGGCTCCTATGTAGTACCTTTTTGGGGGTAGTATACTAGAAGCCCCTGTATCTAACCCCAGAGGAACTACACTGGAGCCTTCGGGTAGAGAAGACGGCTCGGGTGAGGGCTTGTGTTTGGGGTCTTTGCGTTCGAGGTGGCCTTTGGCTTCTGTATCAGAAGCGATGATGCTATAGCTCATGCTCAGACTTGGTCAAAAGTCGGTGCGGAGAGTTTAGTTGCTGACCCACCTCCGAAAGGCTAGATCACTAACGATACTTCAACACCTAGCTTCGCATTTGGGCATGTGACCATGACAGTTTTTCTGAAGCTTACATGCAAGACCAGGTCCCAACAGAGTTCACTATAGTTCACTCATTGGCACTATTGGCAAGGTCGCTTGAATCGTTTCCGGAGGTGCCGCGTGTTGGAGGTCTTAATCCCAAATCGCCTTCCTGGAAGCTTCAGCAATGGCAGGCAGTGAGTCAGCCTCGCTCGCCGACAGCGCCTGAAATGGAGGCCATGGAGTTGTTTGTAAAGACTTCGGGTGAGCCATGGCATTCGGATTGAGTTCTGGCTGCTGGCTGGTAGTATGAGTCGAGGCTTCAAGGCTGGGCAGCAGCTTAACCGGGTTCAGCCTTGCCCCGCTCAGCCCCACTCAAGCACGTATCGGCCCGAAGGCCTGAACAAGAGTTTTACCCCCCACCCCCTTCCCTCCCCCCTCCAGATCACCCAGAGAGGGATTGGTTGAAGCCTTACGTGCTTCAGGATGTGTTGGATCTTGGCGACAGTGGATGCGTGAGCAGTTGGGTGGTGGAGGGGCTAAAGTGACTGCGACGAATGGGTCCATCATGTGGAGAAGTCGTGGTGCACGAAAACCCATTTGGGGGTTTCCGAAAGCAAGGGACCCTGTAAAAATCCCCCAAATAGTAGGATTCCCTTATTTTAAGGACCCCAAAGTGCCCCGAATTCCGCAAAACCCATCTGAAACCCCGCGCCGAAATGAGCCTCGGGGCAGGTGCCGACGGACGTGCCTTCGCCGACTTCTCCAGCAGCCGTGGGCCCATTTGGGGGTTTCTTGGGGATCCAATTATTTGGGGGGCCTATGATATATAGATTTCGTAAACTCCCGTTGGAGACTTACTTTGAGGTTTCTTACGGTCACTGCATCAACTTTGGGGGCTTCATGCCTTAAGAGGGAATGGTCTGTGGAGTTTCAAGTAGGCTCAGCCTGATGTGAGAAGATGAGGACCTTGACCACCAAGAAGTCCCAACGATGCCGACCGCAGAGCCAACGTTGCTCCCCTACGAGGACTCGCCCTTGGCAGCTTTCGGGGGGAACTCCTGGTGTGGGCTTTTCAGGCTTTGGCCGCTGTAAGTTTAAGGATTATTCGGGCTTCACAACACGTTGCACATCGTTGCCCAGTGATGTGTGGTCATCTCAACGGCTGAAGCGTTGACAGCCACAAACCTTCAGCTCGAGGCTTAGGGTCTCTACCGTGACACTTAAGTCAAGGCTGTTTTGATGTCAGGAGTTGGGGTGTAGGCGGTGTAGGTGAGGAGACAGGGTCAAGGCAAAAAAAGTCTCGAAGTTCTGCAGCCGAAAGGTGTTAATTATTCGCTATTTTGAGTTTGACTCACGCAAGCATGCAACCGCTGGTGCTGTTCCTTCGCCAGAACAACCGGCATGGCTCCCCAACACTGCAGGAATATGAGCTCTCAGAAGTTCACGAAACTCGACCAAACCGGCTTAATAAACCACTGCACTCACTTGCGATGGAAAACTCGGACAGCTTAGAGCCTGGCGCTTGAAACGCGAGGAGTCGGCTGTCGCGCCCACTTCGCCGGCCTCGCCCTTGGCAGAGGACGCGTGGGCCGCGTAACTACCCCCATCAGGCACCACTCCCATAGCCTCACATCCGAACCCCTGAGCCGCCATAGCCCCTTCAGACCAACGCACGAAGCAGGGTTATTGGCCCATGCTTACAGCTGTATCCCCTTGCTCACCCCCGTGATTCCAGGATCAGGCGTTGGAGGGACCGCCCGGGCAGGAGACGGCTTGACTTTTCAGTGCTCGGGTTTGGGGGGTTAAGTTCAGCAGCATGGCTTATGGATGGGATCATCTTGTTGCATCTTACGCATTTCTTGGCTCCGATTGTACGGCATGGGTGGTTTCATTTTGATATTCAGGGCTAACGTAGCGTATGCCGAACTCTGATCCCGAAAGCCTTCAACTCTTCATTCACAGCCGAGTGATGACATAAAACCTCCAAACCAATGAAACCTACAGAGACTCCCAAAGCGTTGGAACCCCTAATCTTACTCATTCCCTTGTATTACCCCTACATATAATATTATATATATATATATATACATATACACCTTATATATATACATACACCTTATATCGCCCCCAAATAACCAACACGGACCCCCCCTCCCGATCCAGGATCTCCGGCCATGGAAGCGCCGCAAGCAGCGCCAGGACAGGATTCTTCTGACAGGAAGCCCCCTAATTGCCGCAAGTGTCGCAGGACTGTCATTGTAGTTCTCTAAGGGTGCCAAGGGGTTTCTGGTCAGGATGCGATTGTGAGCTTGGTGTCGGGGCATTAAGCACTCTACGCCGCGAAGATGTGACACAGAGGCGGATATGAGCTGATCACTCACCGGTACCTGCCAAGTGACACGTGAAGTTGTACATCGTGATTGCTGCGCGTTGTTTCCATCTTCGCTCGTGTTCACGCTGACTGCGCGCTTGCGGTTGCTTTCGTCAACATCCTGTCTTGCCTGTGTCACATCAGGCCAGGTCCCTTGCACACGTGCCTCAACGCCACGAAAGCACGCAGACGCACGGAGTTCCTGGATTTCTGAACCTTCCCAAAGACCACCCAAGGAGGTAGCTGGGCCAAGCACACCCACTCGCCGGCGATGGAGTGCGCCTCCGCAGGGGCACCTGGAAGATCTGAATGGCATCGGGCTTTCGGGGAATCGGGTTTGAGATGCATTGTGCAGTTGAAGGGCTGCCAGAGCTTAGGGCTACGACGTTGGATGTTGGGGTGCAACTTGTAAGGTTGTGTAAGGTCGTGCAGCTTGGGGTTTTCAGGTGTTTCGGCTTGTTTGTTGCTCTCTTGATTTTTCTACTGACCTTACAAGCCCTTAAGGTCTTGATCACCCAACAAGCAGACGTCCGCACTTCAGGATTTTTCGTGCCAAGGAGCGTGATAGTATGAACTTCTCGTGGACCCAATCTAGGCACTTTCAGGCCCAACATCTAGAGTCCGGTGCTTGGGCTTTTCGGTACCCGCGTCTTTGTTCAGCAGAAGCAGTACGAAACACCTTCGACTAGACACAACTAGGCTCCATGCAGGGTGGTCAACACATGTCATGTATCTGCCCTAACCCTAAACCCTAAACCCTAAACCCTACAAGCATCATCCCTCAGCCTCAAAAGTCAGAAGCCAAGCCCTAAACCCTAAACCCCCCAAGCCCCGGCATTCGGCATGGAGCCCTTAACCTTTGCTTGAGAACTAGTCCCAAGAGCCGTAAGAACAAGTAAGAGCAAGAAGAACTGACAAGAAGCCAAAGCCCTCAAAGAGCTGTGTGCGTCCCAGGGTGCCTGGCACGCCCACGGAGGAAGGAGTCGAGCGCACCCCCACCGAGGATGTCTTGCTGCTGCCACCCCAGGCTCGCGCCGAGGGACAAGGAGGGTTTTGGCTCAAGGCTTGGCATTTCATGCTTTCCGAAATAGGGATACCCTTTTTGGGGGGGGCCCTTTCAGGTCTTTTTGGGGTATACAGGGGTGCCCCCATTTTGGGGGATGCTCCTTTGGGGTTCAGGTTTGAAGACTTGTAAAGTTCGCTCCGAGGTTGCTACGAATTGCTTAAGAGCCCCCCCCCCCCCCCCCCACAAAAAAAAATAAAAAGGTTCTTCCTTATAAGGGTAGTATAGGGAATATGTTTTTTTTTGGGAGGGTTCTGAAGCAAATAGTAGACGAGGCGTCAGGGTTGAGGGCTCATGCTGCAATGAATCGACACACCGTAGATCCCAACAGGCCAAGGTTCCGGCATGTTGTTTTGTGACTGCACGTTTGGCCCCGACTGGCATGCCTTCCGGATAGTAAGACTCGCAGCGTCCTGCCCCGCTTCGCATAGAAGCTTTGTGTTTGCTGTCCTGTGACGGTCACACCGCAGCGGACTTGGAGGGCCTTGGGTAAGCAGCCAAAAATCTGCAGGTCGGGCCTGACCTGCTATTGGGCACTTTGTATTGCACCTTCCTCTGCTAACTTTCCGGCTCATGTCACTTTCTTTTTCCCTGCTTTTTTGTTCTGGGTTGTACACCTTTGGCGAATGTACTTCATTGCCCAACCCCTGAACACAATAACGAGACCGTATCAACATGCCTGGCCAAGCCCAAAACCCTGCTAAGAGAAAGCCTCCACACGAACATTCAAAGTCCCATCCGCCACAGGGAAGAGTCGGCTCTGCCGCACGGTGCGATGCCGCCTCTAAGGGAGGGCCAGGGACGGGGGGCCGTGAGGGACCCGCACTTCGGGGGAGTTGTGGCTTTTCTGCTTCAGGTTCTGGACTGTCTTTGGGCACCTAGGGACGCAAATTACTCGTAGGGTTCAGAGTTGTAAGGCTGGTTTGCAGAGCTCTCCAGTTTGGGGGGTTCAGCGTTGTACCAGGGGCACGGCTTGCAACTTGATGGTATTTCATCTGGTTTGGGGTGTGAGGCGTCTGTGTGGTGTAAACACAGTTTGGGGCAAACCCTGACTCCTCGCCCTAAGACCTTGCCTTCTCAGGGAGCAACAAACCCAAAACAAGCCTCAAACCAAACATGTACCAGGCAACCTGGGAACACTAGACGCTTACCTAGCTCGCTACCTTGACGTCTTCAGTGCTCATAGGTTTCCACTGCCTGTGCCTCTTCTGATGCAGCCTCAAGCGGACACGCTCCCCAGGCAACGGCCCAACAAGCCATCTGCAAAGCATTGCACAAGTCAGCTGGAATTGTTTCTCTAGGGCTAGGGTTGCAGTGTTTGGCTGGACACTCCAGGCAGAGGACCTTTCTGGGTTTCCGCAGGTCTTCCCCGTTTTCCCGTGTAGTGGCTGTAGGGGGTGTACGCCAAGCGCCAATCTAACAACACTCCACGACCGAGTCTTGCGCAGCATTGTGGCATTCAACCCCATGGCGGGTACTTCGCCCTCCTCGACCATGCAACGTCTCGAGGAGGACTTTCATATTGTCAGGAGGACGGCAGGGGGGGCTTCCGTTTGTCACCCTGGCCTTGTGAAGGGCTACAAATGCCCTGACCTGCATGGGCTAGTATACCCTATCACCCTTAAAAAAGAGGCTAGTATACCCTTTCACCCCTTAGAAAGGCCCTTCGTAGGGTTGGTTAGGGGGATTGTAAGGCCTAATGGCCCATGCTGGGAGCCATGCTGACTCAGTAAGCCCCTGCGCCAAACCCAGATCTGCCATGCTCTTCTGGCGCTAGAAGGACCAGACTCCAACAGGCTTTCTGCCCCAAACTGTAGCAGGGATTGAGCCTGCCTTTAGGGACAAGAAGCCCTTAACGGCTCTCAGCAAAGTGCCCCCACCATTCCGTGCTTGTTCGATGGCCTGGAATCCTGCCGGAACCCTACATCTTGCGCCTACCCACACCCACTTTCAGCCCGGAGCCCCAACCTGTATCAAACTTTCAACCCCTGAAAATGCGCAAGCTGAGCTTCTGGTCTAAGCCCTACAAATTTGTTCCAACTCAACTTTAGGGCTTCGGAATTTCAGGGGCGGCGGTGGGAGCTCGAACTTCAGGATTCACTTCTTTGAGGGGTTTAAAAGTCGACCACTGAAGAATGTGCGAGTCCAAGCGATAACAGATTCCGGCTGCAAGGAGCTATCCTGATGTAGCCCGGAGCATGAGCACTTCGTCGTGCCTTGCCCGCAGATGCTGTGGTTCCTTAGCCTTGTTTGGGTTTACGCCTAAGCCTTGCGGAGTTTCGGGGTTTCTGGGCTCCGGTCATGCGGGGGTTGGCGCATTGTATAATCGCAGCGAGTATCTCCACATGTCGCTTTAACTCATTCCATTCCGCATAGTCCCAAGGCCATATGTTTGCTCTTGAACGCATAGCATGATGAATCTGTGTACGCATATATCAGATATCGGAGACAGTCGTTGATGCGCGTGGTTTGCGGGAACTTATGCAGAGAAGACAAATCGATGTTATTCCGGGGGGCCAACTGTTCACTTGGTTACTCAGCTTGCGCAATCCCGGAACCAGGATCTTGCTTGAGGTCAACATCTCTTCAGGCATATTTAGGACTTGCACCCTCTGCCTCTAGTCACCCATGAGCAGCTCCAATGCCACGACACCAAGCCCTGCGCAAGCCCCCCTTCAAACACTTTCCAGGGGCTTTGCTTAGAACCTGAAAAAAAACAGAAACTAACAAAACAAAAGAAACGAGAAAGTCCTGCAAAGGCCTTTGCTCCGAAGCCTTGCCTCTGGCCGCACTGAACCAGACCGGAACTCTAACCCAAGCCCCTCGGAGTCTCAAGCCTTCCCTCGCGCAGGAATCTTTCCACCCCGAAGTTGCCCAAGTCCGAGAAAGATTTTCAGCCAGGGAGGCAGAGGTTTGGGGTTTGGGGTTTAGGGTTTCGGGTTTCGGGTTTTCCGGGCATTTGGGAGAAGGGTGGGGGGTATGGGTCGGGGACTTGGCTGTGAGGGCTTATGTTAGGCGGCATTGCATCTTGTGAGGGCCTTGTCGCAGGGTTGCATGAGATGGTGCAGGGAGGGCAGAGTTCTAACGTGTTGAACAAAATCGCTTCACGGCTTCGGGTGACCTGGGCAGCAAGGGCTCTGCTTCAAGAGGCGCATGTGGCAGTTGACGAGTTGTGGGCTGAATGTCTTACACTCAATTCAGGCCTCAATTCAGCATGGCATGAGACCGATGGAAATACTGCTGGAGACAATAGCAAACTTAGACTCCGCTTGCAGTGGGGAGGGGCTGCTGATGGACAAGGGCCACACAACACAGACGTGCCAGACATGTCAGACAGACAGAGACAGTCGAACAGTGGGAGAAAAAGAGTTCATTGCATTCCGACGGTGTCAAGGGCAGGCCAAAGAGCGATCCCATTGGGCCATTGGCAGTCCAATGTCAAAACCAGGAGGCGTAGCGGCGTAGCCTCACACGCCGATCTCGCAGATGAGATGAGTACACCACACAAGCGATCGAAACATTCGAGACAAGTTGTCCGGGCATTTGAGAGATACTAGGTTACGAGACCACGTCGACAAGCGGTTTCGAAGCCCATCTTGCCCAGCTGAGCAGTGCGGCCTTCAAGTGCGAGACAACAGGTCGACAAGCGGAGATCCAGGGATCATCGTGGTTGTAGTTGTAGAACTCTTCGCCGGCAAGTGGAGGAGACGAGAAGACAATGGAAGACAATCTGTTGACGAATAAGTAAAGGGCAGAGGATGTTGAGAGTCCGCCAGCCCAGCCCAGAGGCTACCCTATTCCAACCACCCGTACCCCCCCTCCCCCATTGCGGCAGTCCACCGTACCTCCACCGGCCTTGCGGCCATGTTGATTCATGACATGAGATGAGACGGAGTGGCTCACATGCCGGTAAACCTGTTGAGTAAACAATCCCTCCACCCCCTAGGCCCCCTGGATAGGCCCGCCCTTGTTTGTCGAAACGCCAAAGCTTCGCTACGCTGCGCTGTTCGGGAACAAACTTGAATGGACCCTTTACACCTGGACTTCAGCTTCTAAAATAACCAGTTTCTCTCACTGAATGCCCAGCCCGAGATGCGCCCTGCCAGGCTCGGTGAGCGATTCGCAGTTGGCCAAGGAGGGGGGTCAGGGGCCATTGTTTGTCTTATCGACAGCTTGTCGGGGTTGGTAGCTTAAGGGTTCAAAATCTTTAGGTCACTTTGGGAAGCATGGGTCCTAGATGGAATTGCATGCTTGGTTGGGGCTTCAACCAGACCCAGCCACCAAAATCTCATATACCCACCCCCCCCCCCCTCAGCCTTACCCCAAGTCCTCTACCTGGTTCTTCCGTTCTGCCTGAAGGCCGCCCGGCAACAGCCAGCACCTCACCGACCGAGCAGTTGCTTGGCCAGGTCTGAGGTGGAGCGCTGAACAAAGGGTTTAGGGTTTAGGGTATAGGGTTTAGGGCAAAGTCCCCGCCTTTGGCGACTTTCCTTCCTCAGAAAACACACCCTAAGCACATTTCTGTTTGGGTTTGAACGCTTAGTTGAATCGTCAACACTTTTCTGACTTCTCTCGTAATGTTCTAAGACCCGATATCAGGTGTGTTCGAGAATTCGTGCGTGGCAGCAAGTTGCTGCTTTCAGGGGACGACTCAACTCCAGGAAGCTCTAGCTCGAAGGCCTCTGTTCCTGAACAAATCTGCGACACGCATTCTTCGAGTAGTATAGAGTTCTATCGACCCAAAAGCCCCGGCGCACTCAAAAGAAGGGCGGTGCAATCAAGGCCCAAGCTCGCAGAAGATGTCAAGATGCGCCTGGAGCGCTTGGAGACATTGCAGCGCGCAGCCATCACAGAGGCAAGCTCGCAGAAGGAGGCACAACAGGGTCTCGAGTCCAGAGCTCACAGTGCGGCTTACCTACATGGGCCATTATACCCTACAACCCCTTAAAAAGGCCCTTTATAGGGTCGGGTAGGGGGATTATACGGCCTGATAGCCCATGCTGGTAGGGCTTTAGGAACCTGTGAGCCCCTGACCGCACTCACCCCTGCACATATCCACTGCTGCAACAAATTCTCTCAGTTTTTCAATGTTGGACAGCCTTGCACCTTGAAAGCGACACATGCCTCAAGCCTCGTCTTCCGCCTGCCCACTGTCCAAGCTACCGGCAGCTGCAAACACCCCTAACTTCGAAGCCACGGAGCATCTGTTGCAAAAGCCCTGTATGCCTGCGCAAATTCCCAAAGAGCCCAATACCCCCTTAATTAAGGAATATTCCTTGAACCACAATCAGGATCCCTTTATCATTTAAGCTATACGTTCCTGAAATCATATTAATAAAGGATCCCTTGATAATTGAAGCTATCTGCTCCTTAATTAAGGGGTATTGGGGCTCTCTGGGTTGCTTCCAATGTGAGCAGGAAAGCCTGGCACTCGCTTCGGCCGTCTCCGAGCTCCGCGTGGACCTCGCCGAGTTGCGCCGGGAAATGTCAGGCGCTGGGCTCGATTCGAAAGAAGGGGGCTCCAGATGGTTTGCAAGCGTTTAGGGTTTACAGTTTAGGGTTTGGGGTTTAGGGTTTAGGGTTGGCACGGCCTTATCCTGAGAGGCGTTGTCCATCTTAGGCGCTCAAGATTGTTGCTACAATTGTTGCTGTTGAACTTTTGCTGCTGCCTGCGCCGCCCGCCGCCGCCGTTGTGATTCTCGAAATCTAGGGGTTGCCATCCCAAACGGCTCTCGACAGCTCAGAAACGGCTCCAAACAGCTGCGCAAGGCTGCCAGGAGCTGCCAAACCTGCGCTCAGACCTCGACTTGAAGAGCGCGGCTGGGCATGAGGGGGTTTAGGGTTTAGGGTTAAACCCTAGGGTTTAGGGTTAGGGTTTAGGGCTTAGGGTTTAGGGTTTAGGGTTTAGGGTTTAGGGTTTAGGGTTCAGGGTTTAGGGTTTAGGGGCTTTCGGTTTCGGATGACAGGGGGCCTCATGCAGGGCCTCGAAAGTTTTCAATGCCCCGCAGCATATCCAAGGTTTGTCAGCCAAGCCCTTTTGCATTTCGCATGCTGTTGCGGCTTCTGTCACACCCGGAAAAACCGAAAGCAAGCAATAATCTGAGAAACACCATCAGCAGCGCAAGGCTGCCACCCATGTGATGTCTCCAAAGAACTGACAAACTCAAGGTGGTAGCTGGTGCAGCTGTGGAAACATGACCTAATCGACCTAACCGGGTCCGATCCATGACGTTCGGGGTGACAGGACAGGCTGTGCGGGCAGTACGGAGATGTCTCTGAACTGGACTGATGATAGAACAGAACTCGTCGCAACTCATCCAGGTGAGCTAGCCACATGACGTGATTCTGCGCGATAGAAGTTGCTCCTGCAAAGCAAGGACTTCGTAGTTCATCTGGGCTTGCTTGTGGGCTTCTTATTTAGAAACGACTATGAGTTATGATTTGTGTGCACAAGGCCCAGCAGCAGGCTTCCTTGTCGGCCGTTCAGGCGCTGCCGGGGGTTGGCACTTGGGGGGGGTTGGCCGCTTTTCTTGGCTCAGGGTGTTTAGGGCTTCGACTTTGTGTGTTGGGGACTTAACGGGGACCAGACTTCTTCAAGTGAAGGTGGTTCTAGTTGGCACCCTCTTTGAGCCAGCGGCCCCACAAGTTCATTGTCTCCGCTGTGACCATGAAGAACTTGGAACTCTGCCCTTGCAAAAGAAAAAAAGCCTCACAACTTCCTAGTCGTGAAAAAAAAAAGCTGCTTTTTGTGCTGTTCTTTGCAAAAGCTCTTGGATCCCCGAAGTCTTAAAGTTCTAGCGGCCTGAGACGCTAAAACAACCCGAAGCCTGGAGCCTGTGGGCGCTGGGAGTTGGGGTCCTTTGGTATCTTCTGGCTCTACTAAAGCAGAGTTCGCATGACATTCGCATGAAGCCCCAAACCTTGAGTTTTGAATGACAGGCAAGGGGTGAAGAATGATTTGGTAGGGTAGGGTGTAGACCTGCTAGTACTTTTTCGACCCGGGCCGCGCTTGCCAGGCGCAGTGTGAGCAAACACGGCTGCAGGCCTTTGTGGGCCAGTAGCCAGCAAGGTTTCCATCTCTTCAGGAACTGGAGGGTGTTAAGTCTGGGTTTGCCATGCTTGTTGATCCTGCGCCGTGGAGGTCACTGTAAGAGATGTTTTTTTGCGAGCACTGCATCAGAGAGGGATCAGGTCGCACGGCACTTCAGTTCAGGAGAGTGCAGAAGCCCCAAACATGCGACTACGTTGGCCATGACAAAGCCTGACGGAAAGTGCGGGCAATGTTACCGAGCCTTTCCGAGCATCCCCAAATTTCAGTGCTGAGGAGGTTGTTTTTATGCCAAAGTTTATGCTGGGGTGCATGTGTCAGCTGTTGCAGCACCAAGACCGCTGCCGCCACCACCACCTCCACCGGCACCTCCCACCGCCAGCACCAGCACCACACCACCGATTCATTCATTCCTTCCTTCATTCACTCGCATTCGTTCCTTCATTCGATGAAGTTCACTCATTCCGAAATAAGTGAGTGCATAAAATCACTGCTTGCGTCAGTGCTGTCTCGCGCCTCGGTGTGCAGTGGTTGTACGTATACTCAGCGGCGATTGCTATTGTTTCTCGTAGCAGCAACAATCTAGCCACAGTATCCGCACGTGACATCCCGCAGGTGTCTGAACTCCGCTCCGATGTCACTGCCATGCGCGAACGCCAGGACACTGGCAACGTTGGCAGTCAGGGCTGCCCATGCCCTAACTCCTCGATTCTGAGCCTATAGCCCCTGACCCCACAGTCCGCTGTTGATTACGCATGTTTGTTGGGCTACATACGAGGTTGAAGCCCTACATGGTTGGCTCCAAGAGCCGCTGTGCCATCAACTGTAGATGCCATGATATGCTAGATGCGATGTCAGCAAGGTCAGACCACCACTCAGACGACATATTCTCTAGACTCGGCGTACCATGCCAGATGGGGCAAGATGTAGACATCATCTTCCGTCTTCGCTTTGCTTTGTGCAGGCAAGCAGGAATCGATATGTTAACTTGTGTCATCTCTGACTTGTTTCTGTTGCGTGCAGGGGGAGGGCGTGAGGCGCTGTAGGCTTTCCGAAAGCAGGTGGGGCGCCGATGTTCCCATGGTGTCATCATGTAGGGGTGGCTTCTTCTAATTACAAGGTTGTCCTGTGGAATGTCTGCCTTGCGAAGGCAAAAGGCAAGGGGAGGGGTGGTGAGAGTTACAGAATAACTCAGGATTTGCATGTGCTTAAAGGAAACCCTGCAGGAACCCTTGGAAGGCAAGCAGGAGGTGAGATTTAATTGCACACTGGCCTAATCTGGAATAGTTTCTGCTTGGTGATGGCAAAAGAGGGGGGAAGGTGCACACATCGACTCGTGCCATCTGTGACTTGCTGCTGCTTCGTGCCGGCAAGTAAAGGCGAGGTGTTTGTAGTCACGAGTAGAAGCTGTAGGAGTGGCAGCCGTCGTCGAAGCAGCAGCAGCAGCAGCAGCAGCAGCAGCAGCAGCAGCAGCAGCAGCAGCAGCAGCAGCAGCAGCAGCAGCAGCAGTTACATGTCTGGAACAAGATGCGCCGCCACGAGCATTCGGGACTGCCGCGAACATGCCAAAAACGCCGGCGTTCACGGTTTTTTGCTTCTGCGCATAACATACTGCACAGGTTGTTTGCTGTCACAAGTGCTCATGTCTTTTGTGAACATGCATAACGACCCGACAAGTACGCCTCTTGTGCAAACCCTGAATTAGTTTTTTCCAGGGGTTTTTGTCGCAATCATTTTTGTCAGACCCAAACGCCGAATACCGTAAATACAGATTCGTAGAGTGCTTCTACGCTCACTCCGCACATGCGTCTGCAACACAACGGCCATCATCTACTCGCCGTGTATACCTATAGACTAGGAAACTAAGTAGCTTGTCCCAGATTGTTGGTGTGTCCTTCTTTCTTAACAGGGTCTGAAGGTGTGAGGGGGAGTGGTCTCTATTAATGTCCAAGCTGTCATGCGACTATAGCTCGAGAATCTGATGTTAGGGGTGCAGAGGGTGTGATAGTTCATACCGTCCTAAGCCAGTGGTTTCTCTCGCCCCTGATGCTTTAAGCCCTAGAAGACCTCCGCTGGTTTCCTGCAACGCTGAATCCCAAAGACCCAAAACTCTGAAACTCCTGAAATCGAAGCTTCGAACAGCATGCACCAGGATCTGCAGACCTCGTCGTTGCAATCCGATTTCCGGCGCGAGCTGGACGCCATGCAGTTGGCGCCTGGGCGTAGTGCATGAGACAGTTGGCGCTTGGTTTCTGCAGAAACCACACTGCAATGAGATCTTTTTAGGGTTTAGGGGTTTAGGGGTTTAGGGCTTAGGGCTTAGGGGTGACAATCTATTCTGTGCGCCGGCTTGTTTTTTTTTAGGGCTTGGCTTCCGGAAGTTACGTTTGATGCAGCGGCACGCCCCTTTTTTGTTCAACTCAGTCTTTGCGTGCGCATCGTGCGAATAGGCATCACTATACAGATGCTAGCCAAGAGCCCCGAGGCCTTGCCCTGGAACTTTTCCTGGGAAATGCTCTCCTTCCATGGTAACTTGCGTCTGATACCGGTACATGGGCAGTTACGGTCTAAACGAGTGGCTGTGGCTCTGGAGTCCACAGGCAGCCTAAACTTGAAGGCTCCAGGTAAGTTGTCTCAGATGCCGATGACCAAGGCTCACATCCAGGCCACACATGACTTGCGCCTGGAGG
Source organism: Symbiodinium natans (assembly GCA_905221605.1). NCBI lineage: Eukaryota > Dinophyceae > Suessiales > Symbiodiniaceae > Symbiodinium > Symbiodinium natans. The sequence continues at coordinate 210,691 of CAJNDS010002366.1, forward strand.
TGCAAAGGGCTTCCAAAGAAGGGCTTGGGCTGTGGTTTTATGGCGGCTACCGGGTTTCCATGGCTCCAAGCTACTACAGGTTTTATCAGGCTGTAAGCACTGCTTTGCGCAAGAAGGGGTTCTAGACGATACAGACCCCGACCCCGATCAATTGAATCCGGGAGAATCTTTGATTGTTCTTCGGGGTTTGGGCGTGAAAACTCGCGAGGCCCCACCCCACCAGCACATCCCGAGTCCTTGCGATCGTTGCTCTTCTCCCACCGCACAGGCTTCCGAGCGGGCGCCCGCCCGAGAGGCCCAGGCGAGCCAGGCGCGCCGGATCTTTTGTAGAGCTTAGAGGCTTAGAGTTCGGCAACTGCCAGAGTTCAGACTTTCGCATTGCGTGTACAGGCTTATGGATGCTGAAAGAGGCGTGCAGAGGCTTCTAAAGGCTTAAAGAGGTTTAGCCGACATTCAACAGATCCGACGAGAAGAGGCTTGGAGGCTCAAAGCTCTGCACACGAGGAACTCATCCAATCCAAATGCAGGAAAAAGTGGCCTTCGTTTCAGGGTCTAAGCTCCATCTCCCCCCCCCCCCTTAGTTTGCTTGAGGGCTTCCGGGGGGGGGGGGGGGAATTCTGTGATGAGGGTCCAGAGTTGTTCCTGGGAAAAACGCCTGAAGCTCAAGCTGTGGTGAGTGTCGTTTCGCTCTGCGAAGCAAGGTAGCTCAAGAGCAGCTGCAAAAGTTGCATGCACCTCTGGCCGCATTTCGCAAGCTTCTTCTTGTTGGAGTCCACAGGGCACGAGCTTCTGATCTGTGGAGTTGTTTCTTGTGTGTTGGTTCTTGTTTCAATCCGGAGCTCCTTTGAGAAGGTAGAACGCAATCGACAGGTTTCGAGGCTTTGGGCTTTCTTTAGGACTGTTCGATGTTTTAGTTCTGGAGGGACTTTGTTCTCCTGTTGCCTGCCTGAAGCCTTGCACCCGCCACATAGTTGCTGCCCCCTCCGCGGTGTCAAGCCGCATCATTGCCCGTTGACGCAATCATCTTCTGCCAAAACGCACGGAGACCTGGGCAGGGCGGAAGGAAACAACATTATGTCGAGGTATATCAGTTAAATAGGTTAAATCGGTTATATAAGTTATATCAGTTATTTAAGTTATATAAGATATATAAGTCATATAAGTTGTATAAGCATTTTTGAACCTTACAGCCGTTTACAGCGGCGGCTCGGACTTTGGGGATTTGTGCGCCAGACTTTGGGCTTTGATCCTGAGGCTTCAGCTTCTTATGGTCAAAACCTAGACTGGTCAGGGAAATTAGGCCCTATTATCCCCACAATCAACCAACAAAAGGGCCATTTTAAGGGGTTATAGGGAATAATCGCCCCTTTTTTAGGGTTATAGGGGATATATTAGCCCCTTTTAAGGGGTTATAGGGTATCTTAGCCCCTTTTTTTGGGTTACAGGGTATAACATGCTGGGATGTCATCCAACCCAAGAACTGCAGGAGGACCGCCGCACGATGCAAGAGGAGTTTGCCCTCAAGATCATGGAGCTCGCTAGCTGCCCGGAGCCTGAGCGCTTAGGGTTTAGGGTTTAGGAGTTTAGGTGGTTTAGGTGGTTTAGGTGGTTAGGTGGCTTACGTGGTTTAGGGTTTGTAGGGTTTAGGGTTTAGAGGGGTAGCATGGGGTTTGCTTTTGGGGAGGGGAAGAAGGTGAAGGATGGGGGGGGGGGGCGAGAACAAGGGAATTCTCAACCAGATGGTTTAAATGCCAACCAGAACAGCCATCTTTCAACTGAATAAGCCCCTGGGAGAATGCACAACCACAAAGCCTAAGATGGGAGAATTTGCAACCAAGTGGGTGAAATACAACCAGCTTGTGAGTTTGGGATTGGAGGGGTCTTTGTCTAGAGGTTGAAGGGTAACTGTTTAGAAATTGAGGTGTGTTTGCTTGGAAGTTGGGGGGTTTGGTGTTTGTAAGTATTCATCAGATCTGCAGCCTCACACGTAGGGCCACGTAGGGATCTCCCATCCGGTCCCAGGCTGCCCAAAAATTCGAATCCTAACTCCATGTAAGAGGCGGGAAAGCCATGGACACAACCGACGAAGCCAGCACAAAGCAACAAAGAACAATAAAAACACATAACTATCTACGACCGCCGCCTCAAGCACATACTAAAGACGGGCAAATTTACAACCAACATTTCAACAATCTTTGTAGTGTAGGCTAGGAGTCGCATACACGTTAGAATTTTATATATTCCTACCCTTTCTTATGAACGTAATAGACGGTTGAAATATCGCCCGTCTTCGGAGACCCTGCAATGCCCAGCTGTATTTTGGCGGTTCTGGTTGTAACTTCTCCGATTCTGGTTGTGTTTTGGCCGCCTCGCGGGGGATGGGGAGGGGGGCCCCTAAACCCTAAACCCTAAACCCTAAACCCTAAACCCTAAACCCTAAACCCTAAACCCTAAACCCTAAACCCCAAACCAGCCGCCTTGCCTTCAGTCACCGATGTACCGAGGTGTGGACGAAGTCGCGAGGCAGATGCAGGAACAAAAGCAGGCGCAACCCGAAACCCTAAACCCTAAACCCTAAACCCTTTTCCGAAAATGAAGGGCTCAACCGTGAAACATGGCTCACCCGTGATCGTTTGCACTCTGACGACTTTCTGAGCCCCTTAGACGGCCGAATGCTATCTGCCCAGCCCAAAAGCGTGACACCACCGGTAGCTCAACCGGTGGCATGAGCCATGCCCATACTTGGGATGGGCTGCTAAGTGGACAGATTTAGCATATAGAGCCGGAGGCCGGCATTCGCCATAAACCCTGTCCCTCACCCCCTCAGCCAATCTTCCATCATTCCATCGCACGATCATTTCCTTTCTCCACATCCTCTCCTAGCGAAAGGCTACTCAGCCTCAAGTCAGTTTGCGTTTGTGGAAGTGTGAGAAAATTTCAACTCGGTTTGGGGGCAAACTACGGGTTCGACGCGAGCAGACCCCGGACCTTTGGCAGCTCAAAACGCTTCAAGTTCCCCTTGAGTCCTTTTTTTCGGGTTTAGGCATGTCATGGCTTTCGGATGTGTAGGGTGCGCAAGAGACATGACGATGGGACGTGCGAGAGGACTTCTTGGCCGAAAACACGTTGATGAAATCCCGCCTCGAGGCTTGTTGCTGGTCCCTGCGGGCTTGGGGTTCAGAGGGGCTCTCCCTTAAAGCCTATAAAGCCAAAATAGCCAAAGGTGTCCTCTCTAATGAAACGCAAGCGTGCAAGAAAATAGTCCACAACAGATTTGAATTGAAGGCTTCCAGACCTTTATCGGGGGTCTTGGGATGTGTCGTGTTGTTCGCAGGCACCATGTTGAAACTCACAGGTTGCTTAGAAGACCTGCGAGAAGTTATTGGACCCCTCTAAGTTCCAGCTTAGGGTTTAGGGTTTAGGGTTTGGGTTTTGGGTTTAGGGTTTAGGGTTTAGGGTTTAGGGTTCTGGATTCTGTGTTTGCTTCTGTTCCGCAAGGGGCAGTTAAGTTGATTGTTGTTGGACTTGGACCTGAGGGCGTCGGGCTTGCGCTGCCGAGAGTGTCGGTTGTGTCACTCACACCCACGTCAATCCTAAATTCCTCCCCCGCAGGGTGCCCGTTGGGCACAGGAGGGCCTACAGCCTACGTAGCTTCATTCATTGAACCCAACCACAATCTGCAGAAACCCCAAAATTGGCGCCGAAGCTTGTGCAAGCGAGGCTGGCTTTTGGATTTAGAGAGCTTCAGGCTATCTGCAAGCCCATAAACTCGTCCACCTGTCTGCGTCGTTCGGACTTGTGACTCAAGGGCTCAAGGGCTCAAGGGCTCAAGGGGGATTGCACCAATGGGTTGCCCCTTATACTAACAGTCCTGAATAGGGATCAGAATAGGGGGTACCAGAATCCCGCTTAAGGACTCTTAGTATAAGGTCCTAAACCCTAAACCCGAAACCCTAAACCCTAAACCCTAAACCCTAAGCCGTGTAATGTCGCAATGAGATCCATCGTCTGGCGAGGCCACGCCCGGCGACTACCAGTCTCACCTCACGCAGCTTGGTTAAGGGTTTGGAGTTTAGGGTTCAGGGTTTAGGGTGTAGGGTTTAGGGTTTAGGGTGTAAGGATTAGGGTTTAGGGTTTATGGTTAAGGGTTAGGGTTCCGGGTGTAGACCCCCAAATGGCAGGATTCCCGTATATGAAGGACCCCAATACGGTACCGCCTACTTTCGGAAACCGCCCATATTGCCCAAAAGTTTCATAGGGCTGAGGGCCCGCTGGCCTTGAATCCTTAACCCTAAGCCACGATCTTCCCTTTTTCGGGCTTGGGTGCGAGGTTAGATTGTAAGGAATGGTGTGAGCTTTCAGGAGTTGTGCTTGGGGGCCTCTGGGCTACTCATCTTCCAAGCCCTAAGGGCCAAAATTCTTTGAACATGAAGCCATTCATTTCCGCCTTGCACCCTGAACTCCACAAGGTCAATCCTCAAAGCCTCCAAACCCAAATCCCGCTCCCCATGGCCAGTGAAGCTGCTCCTAGTCCTGCACCTATACCTTAAACCCTAAACCCTAAACCCTAAACCCTAAACCCCAAACCCCAAACCCCAAACCCCAAGCTTCCTGCTCCGGGTGGCAAGGAGGTTGGAAAACTTGGAGGCGCAGCAGAGGGAAGAGCAGGCAAGGCCGCGCCTGGGAACGGTAGGGGGGGGGGGGCGCAGCCTGGCAAACGGTAGGGGGGGGGGGGGCAGGGGGGGCGGGGGGGGGGGGGGGGGGGGGGGGGAGGGGGGGGTAGGGGGGGGGGGGGGGGGGGAGATTGGCGGGATGCAAGCCTCAAGTGCCCCCCTTACAGTTCGCAAGTTGATGCCTTTTCAGGCACCCGCTTCGAACTCGAATTGGAGCGCCAGTCTGCCGGGGAATAGTTTCGGGCAAGCTGGTTTCGGGCTTCCGAAAAATCACGCAAGTTTCTCGAAGCACAGCATTCCTAATCTTTCAGCATTAAAACTCTATAATTAAGAGATTCTGAGATGTAAGCCAAAGCCGCGAAGCTACTGCCCATTTGACGAGGCAAGTAGTGTTCGGAGCACATCCCGCCACTGATGAAAAACCCGAAGCCATCATCAGCACCCTTCCAGCATCCGAGCAGGCTCGGTTGAACAACAGAGTCGGCCGCGTTGAAAGCACGTTTGCAGGCGGCCAGAGTCGGGTTCAGGCTTAATAGTTGTGCAGTACCTGAAAGGACGTGTACCAGCATGGGCTATTTGGTTCTTATACTCCCCCTACCAACCCTGTAAAGTCAAGGGATATAGGAATAATGGCCATGAGGTAGTAGGGGCCGGGTAGCAGGGCCCTCATAAGAAGGGGGAGCCTCAAGATCCTTCTTTTGGCGGTTTGTAAGGGGTCACTTATGATCTTAAACCCCTTATAGCCCACGTACCTTTGGAGGGCTCAGGGTTCTTTGTCAGCGCGCCTTGCAATTCACATTCAATGACGTTGTCCTGGCTTGGTCGAGTCTGCTTTGGAGAGCTCTAAAGCTGGAAGCAAACTCCCAACAGCCCTAAACGGCCGTCGTTGTCGAGCTGACAGGTCGCGTCCTACTCTGCGCCAAACTTTCAGGCTCTGGAGTTGCGTTCTGGCGTGCCTTTGCCTGGAAGCCGCTTTAAGATTTCTCCGCCTGTAGCGCCTTCTCGGGCTGTGTATCATTTTCAATGTTTAGGGTTTAGGGTAGGGTTTAGGGTTACGAGTAAGAGACTCAGAGGATGAACGGGGCTTCAAAGGTCTTTGCGATGATGTCAGTAGACTCCCTGGCTCTGGGTCCATGATCTGGAGCTACTTCCTCCCGCTGAAAGGGCGAGATTTCCTCTTAGGTCGGCACACAAGCCCTAAACCCTAACCCTAAAACCCTAAACCCTAAACCTCTTAAGCCCAAAGCCGGTCAAGGCATAAGTGCCCTCACTTGGACTGGTGCGAAGTCTTCAGCCCCAGAGAGGGACCCTAAACCCTAAAAACCTAAACCCTAACACCTCCTCCCAACCGGCCGGAATTCTCTCCAGACCTTCGGATCACACTGCATGGGTATTGTATCTTTACCCTTAAGGAATGGGCTATTAAACAAAATAAAAAGGGCTATAACTCCCCTATGACCCTAAAAACGGGGCGATGATCCCTATACCCCTTCAAAAAGGCCTTTTATCGGGTTTTGTTAGGGGGATTAGAAGGCCGATGGACCATGTGGCAAGCTTCGGCTTCAGCTGTCCCTAAACCCTAAACCCTAAACCCTAAACCTAAACCCTAAACCTAAACCCTAAACCTAAACCCTAAACCCAAACCTAAACCCAAAGTCTCCAAGAGCTTGGTTCATCCCATAGCCCAACCCCAAAACGTCTCAGAGCCTCCAAGGACCATAAGGACCCTGAACCCGAAGCCCGAAGCCCGAAGCCCTAAACCCTAAGCGCTTTAAGAGCCAAACACCCCCCCCCCTCCCCCCCCCCCCGCCCCCCCCAAGTCCGCTGAAGTCTCCACCCCAGGCGGCTGCATTGGAGAAGATTTCTGCCCAGGCATCCTCGGCCCACAAGGCTGGGTAATAAAGGGTGCTTACAGTGTAGGGTTTAGGGTTTAGGGTTTAGGGTTAGGGTTTAGGGTTTAGGGTTTAGGGTCTAGGGTCTAGGGTCTAGGCCAGGATGGGCTATTAGGCCCTATAATCCCCCCAATCAACCCAAAAAAGGGCCTTTCGACGGGGTTTTGGTGTAAAATAGACCAGGTATAGGGAGGCTTAGGGCCCCGCATAGGGCCCGCATGTCGTTCACAAGATGTCGCTTTCAGAGTCTGAGTTTAGGGTAGCAAGCTTTTTCGACAGTCGGGGAGTTCGGAGGGTTCGGTGGCGTGCGATTGAAGAATTTGCTTCTTCTTCTTCTTCTTCTTCTTCTTCTTCTTCTTCTGTTTTTTCTTCTCCTTCTTCTTCTTCTTCTTATTCTTCTTCTTATTCTTTGTGGATGTCGCTGGGCACGCAGTAGTTGCTTGGAGGCGGAGGAAGGATACCTGCAAAAAGTAAGACCAGATGGCTGCACATACGATCTTCGACCCTGGCCATAGAGCTGTCAACCTCGGGCTCAGAATTTCAGGGCTTTTGGCCGGGGATTCAGTACCAGGATGGGCTATCAGGCCCTATGATCCCCTTAGTCAACCCTACACAGGGCAGCTTGAAGGGGTTTTAGGGTATAAAAAGAGCCCGTGCTGGTACGCAAGCCTCTCAGCAAAAGCATCTGCAGGTGCCGGGACTTGACGCTGGGTCATTTCATTGTTATTGTTGTGCGCGCCAGTTGCAGTCATTGCAATCACCCTGAACCCGCATGGGCTATTATACCCTATAACCCTTTAAAAAGGCCCTTTATAGGGTTGGTTAGGGGGATTATAAGGATGTAAGGCCTAATAGTCCATGCCGGAATGAGAATGTTGAAACATTAGCGGGGCACAAGCGGGTTTTCTCATGGAGGCTCAGATCGAATCTCTGAGGGCTTTGGGAGGCTTGGTCAAGGGGCATCATTTCTCATTGCTCTGTTTCATTCTGCTGCTTAAGGCGTTCGGAACTACTGGCTTCAGCTATTCAGAATTCAGTTTGCTCTTGAGGAGTCGAGTCTAGCGTTGGGCGTCACCCAAGCCCATGGCTGAAAGGCCCTTTATAATTTTCTTTATTTAATATTATTTTTAATTTTGTTAAAACAGATAAACGTCTACACCAAAGAACCTCGGACCCAATCCTTTCAATCCTTTCAGCTCTCCACCACCCTGAAAAGGCCCAGGAGAGCTTGGAGGTCCGCATGGCCAGACTGGAGGTCCTGTGGCTCATGGTGTAGCAGGCTTTTGGCTTTGCCTATAGGGCTTGTGCACGTCTAAGGCGAGGATCACGATGAGATTTAGGCTTGTTCTTTTTGACTGTAGGGTTAGCTCTAGGCTTAATCCGGTCGCTGATGGCGCATTGTTTCAGGATGTCGGACACTACCCTACTTGAGACCCTGCAAGTTTTTTGTTTCCAAGTAGATGATGTGGCTACTAGACTGCTGGCAGTCACGGTTGAAAAGATTTGGCTCCATGCGCAGACGACATCATACGACATCCAAAGAAGCACTGTTCTTCCTTTCAGGGAGCGGGTCTGCCTGAAAGCGAGCTAAGTTGACCTGCAACATCTTTGGTTGAGCAGGTCTACATTCGTCACCTACACGACTGAACCCGGAAAAAAGCAGCCCTGAACCCTACACCCAATCCCATAAACCCTCAACGCCTATAAAGCCCAAAGCCCACAACTCCGGTAACCAACATGTTGACGCAGGAGCTTTGCTCATTAGCTTCGAGAGCTTGAGTCGTTTGGTCGGTAAGTCCGGGCTTGTAGGCTTGTAGGGTTGCTAGGGCTGTGAGGGCCGCGATAGGGATCAGGATGCTTGCTAGAAATATATACGGAGCGTGAGGGCTTGCTCAATGTTGCTCATATCTCCTGGAAGTCTAAAGCCCCTGGCAACAAGCTTGGCCCTCCCTAAACCCTAAAGCCTAAAGCCTAAAGCCTAAAGCCTAAAGCCTAAAGCCTAAAGCCTAAAGCCTAAAGCCTAAAGCCTAAAGCCTAAAGCCTAAAGCCTAAAGCCTAAAGCCTAAGGCCTAAAGCCTAAAGCCTAAAGCCTAAAGCCTAAACCAAACCCTAACCCTAAACCCTAAACTGAAAAGGCCTGTCCCACAGAAACCACTGTGCATTGCTGAGCCGCACCGCACCTCAAAGCTGTGAGATCTGGACCTCTGAAGGCCGTGACAGCCACATCTTCCACACAAGCCACCGGCTGAGCAGGAGTTTAGGGTTTAGGGTTTAAGGTTTAGGGTTTAGGGTTTAGGGTTTAGGGTTTAGGGTTTAGGGTTAGGGTTTAGGGTTTAGGGTTCAGGGTTCAGGGTTTAGGGTGTAGGGTTTCGGGTAGGTAACAGCTGATGTGTGGGCATTTCCCAAAGTAGGGGTACCCCTTTTATGCCCCAAATAGAAGAGATTCCCCTTAAAGGGACCCCCAAAAACGGCACCCCCATTTTTTGGGAAACCCCCGTATGTGGTGTGCTTGGGGTTTACGAACTGCTGGTGAGGGACTTCTTCAAACTGGTTCCACACGGTTCACTTGTGCCTCTTGGGCCCACAAGGCACTCCCTAAGAACCAGATGGGTGAAGAGGCTACTATAGGGGCCTTAATAAATTCAGTTGGGTTTGGGGTTTTGTTGTAGTACATTTACAAAGGGACCATAAGGAAATACTAGTAGCAATTATTCCGACCCTTTGTCAAGTTAGGGTCTTCCCTTGGCATCTTCAGCAACCAGCTTGTTTCACAGCTTCCTCTTAAAACGACTGTATCTTGAATCTTGAGCTTGTAGCCGTTGTAGCCTTTACCTGCAAGCCGCACAAATCCTGAACTGTCGAACCCCATTGCTGGCGGGTCCGACACCCAACTCAAGTTCTGCGCGTTGTCGCAGCCATCTGGGCTTTATACAGCAGTCAAGAATCATTGAGGTTTGCGGGAGCTGTAAGATCTGCAGGGCCGTGTAGGGTTGCGGATGGAGTGTTTCTAAGTCGCTGCCAGGGCCTGCAACAGGTTTAACCGCCTTGGCCGACCGCAAGGCATCAGAAGTCGGACTCAGGGTCCCATCGTTGCAGCCATGGGCGTTCACGCGAGGGCGAAGGTCTTCATGAGCTGCAGCGAAACCCGATCCGCATCAGGGTATATATATATATATATATATATATGCATGTATGTTTTTTTTTTTTTTTGGGGGGGGGGGGTGGGGGTTGAGTACTCGGGTACTGAAAATCGGAAGTTTGGTGCCTCCGAGCACACCCTGAACCGAACCTGGGGGGCCTTAGTCCATTAGTCTTGTAGGGGTCTGGAGGGATGTTGGTTTGTAAGTGCATGTGAGTTCGAAATTCAGGTTTGCTGTAAGATGTCTGAGGCAGTGTTCAAGATGTGCGGTTAGGATAGGGCAGTTTGGGCTGTCTTTTTTGTGAGAAGGAGGTCTTCACAACCCGGGGCGTGCCCAAGAAACGCCCGAGCTCCGAGTCCCGTCTCCGTACCGCCCCCCCCCCCCCCCCCGACCAACCCTAAACCCTAGACTATGCCCTCAACAACCTACAGGGGGCCCACAAAGTGGCAGTGGCAACAAACTCTACAGCACAGAATCTTAAGACCCCAAACCCAACACTCAAACCCTAAACACCCACAACAAAACCGCAAATCGTATTCCCACACCCTAATTTCACCAAAGTGCAAACTCTAAAACACTAGGCACGCTATGAGCCCTACGAATAGCCGCCCGAACACCCCCACCTAGAAGCCGGCAGACAATAAAACTAAGCCGCAAAGGCTGAAGCCCAAGATCCTCCCGACCCTAAGCCCCAACACCAAAACTTAAGCCCCAGTTTCGCGCCTTCGCCGTAGACTTGCCCGAGTGGCCTTTGGCAAGCGTTAACCGCGCCAGCCTTGATATTGCCGTGTGAGGAGCCCAGTTTCGACACCGATCGGGCTCAGAAGGCCAGGCACAATTTTTAGGGTTTAGGGTTTAGGGTTTAGGGTCCAGGGTCCAGGGTTCAGGGTTTAGGGTTTAGGGTTTAGGGTTTAGGGTTTAGGGTTTAGGGTTCAGGGTTTAGGGTTTAGGGTTTAGGGTTTAGGATTGGGAAACTGTTTGGCAGTTTGGAGCTAATGGGTCCGCACCCCATAAGCTCCGTCCGCGCTAGGACTTGAGGAGCTCAACTGTGCGGTCGCCTTGCTTTGGAGCTCAGGGCGCTAGAGCTTTCTAGGATTTTTGAGTCAAACTTTTGCATTTCAGGGTTTTGCACGGAATTTCTTGTCTGTGCAGGGCTGCCGTTTCAGATGGAGAAGCCGGCCTGCTGAACCCTTCAATCGACAGCCATTTTTGGAGGTTGCCTAGTAATGAGGCCTAGGGGTTTAGAGTTTAGGGTGTAGGGTTTAGGGTTTAGGTCGAGTATGGCCTAGTATCAGGTCCTTGTACACACCCTATGAAGATCTTGCATCGGTTCCTGAGAACCCGTTGCTCCTCAACTCCTCAACCCTACCACGCCAAGCCGCAGGACCTCCCCTCGACCCTGAAACCCACCAAGTAAAACCTTAAATCCCCCTAATTCCCAAACCCTAAACTTTCCCTAAACCCTAAACCCAAACCCTGAACCCTGAACCCTGAACCCTAAACCCTAAACCCTAAACCCTAAACCCTAAACCAAGCCGCCCTCAACTTCTGAATCCCTTTGAGCAAAGCAGGCCACGACTTGCTCTGGAGACCATCGGGCCCTGGATGGCATGACTCCACTGCAGGCCTGTTGGGGCGGATTGCGGTTTAGGGATAGGGTTTAGGGTTTAGGGTTTGGGGTTTTGGGTTTTGGGTTCAGGGTTCAGGGTTTAGGGTTTAGGGTTCAGGGTTTAGGGTTTAGGGTTTAGGGTTTAGGGTTTAGGGGGTTTTGAATTGCTTTTTGGCATCAAATAGCGGGTTTCACTCCATATGGGAGTTTCTGCCTAGAGCAAGAGATGGACCTGTTTCTGAACCCTAAATGGCTCTTCTGAGATCTACACATCCCCCCCCGCCCCCCCCCCCCCGAACCCATCCACCTCCTTAACCCTTTTCCACAGGAATACTGCAATGCGCTGAGCGACTTGGGTGGAGCTGGGGAAAGGGCATGCATTGACTCCATTTGCTCTTTAGGACTCTGGGGTCTAAAGGGTTTGTTCGAGGGCCGCGGGCACACGCACTAGCATGCAGGAAAGATTCTTCCTGACACGTCTGAGTGCACATTTAGCAAGGCTTGACAAACACCCTTCCGGAGGCCATTCTCCAATCATCCTGTTTACGAACAATCGAACGGGTCGTCTGTGTCTAAGTGTCTACCGCTCGCGCATGCGTCGCTCTGCCAAACTGGCAAGCCTCTTCAGTTTGTGATGGGGAGTGTTCCAAAGAGCCACCCCGAACTATTCAGAGTCCTCATTCGTCCCACCCCCCCCCATCTACTAAGACATCATGACGCGTATTCGGGTACTTTGAGAGATTGAACATCGCAGAGTATTATGGCGGTTTGCGGCCTTGCAACAATGGTACGACATGTGTCAGAACATGCGAAAGGCAAAAGAATGTAAACCCAATATTGAGCGTTTTGATATTCTGCTCTTGTCTGAAGGATGCCCACGTCACGGACCCCAACCCCCAAGCTGTGATAAGCTGAACGCTTTTCGCTGGCTTCAGGGCCCCTCACCCCCCCTCTGCGTTATCTGTCTTATCTTTTTCAATATTATGTAAATTATCTATACTTCTATATGATCAGTCTATTAATCATATCTCATCTATCACATTATATTACCCGTTAGACTAAGAGCTTCATTCGCGGGGCTTGCTCGAAGCTCGCTCGAGGCATGCTGGCGCCAGCACTCACTTGCTTGCTCCTGGGCTGAAGCAGAAACAAGCCGAACCGCAAACCCTTTTACGCCCTAAAGCCCTAAAACCTGCAACCCTTCCGGCCCAAACCCCCCAAGCGCGAGACCCGGCTAACCCCTATTCCTATGGCTCTCTTTTTGTTTTCTTAAGCCCCGAGCATCCTAGAGTCCTAGAGCCTAAAACTAGCAGCCCGGAAAGCTATCACCCTGACGTACTAAACTTCCCGGCACACTTGTTTATACCCGAGCCAAAACCGTGTGTTAGAGCAAGTGGCAAGCTGTTTTGGACCCTTTGCCATAGTTCGCGGAGCACCAGTTTACAAGAAGGTGCGGGAGAAAAGTGTACTCATCCATGGATGATCAGATACTGATACGTTCAAGCCTATGTAAGCAGAGCTTTTGTATCTGGCCCAGGCAATTACGAACTATGTGCATGCTGCCAGAGCAGCCATGCCGGCCTAGATATTTTCATGGCAATCACGGTGCCCGAGCATCCATGCTGGCCCACATCGTTTCGTCCAGGGGTTTGGGGTTTAGGGATTAGGGATTTCAGGGCGGTTTAGGATTTAGGGTCTAGGGTCAGCTCAAAAACACCAGCGCCCCAAACTCTTGACCTACGCAATAAAGTTACACTCGAAGCCTTCGAGCAGTAAATCGCAAGCTTCAAGCGAAATGCATGACATCCGACACCTGACACACCATTCGTTTGAGCCCAAAGCCTTTAAGCCCTAAGTCCCGAACCCCCCGGCAAACTCTAGCCGCGAAAGCCGAGGTCTTTTTACGCCTGGCCCCCAGAGACGAGTTTTTGGTCCTGGCGGCACGGCCTCCCGGCGTGAGAGAAGGTACAGAGTGTAATATAGGGGTCGGGATAATTGCGAATAGTGTCCCCTTACGGTCCCTACATAATTGTATCTCATATCCCCCCAAAGCCCTGCTCCAACAATTCGGGCTCCTATATTACAGCTTCAGGTTTTTGTGGAATCTGGGGATGCAGGGCTGGTCATTGGCTGCCGGTGTTCCAGAGTTCAATGGTCATGGCATGAGAAGAGTTTGGGCGCTTTCCTGCCAAGGCTGTGGTGATTCGAGGGGCTTCCCACGTCATGGCTGGTTAGAGGGAGGGGGCGGTGTTTCGAGATCGAGTGAAACTTGCGAACTGGTGGCCCCCAAACATCCCAAACCCGAACACCCTACATTTGTTAGCCTACAGACCTGTCGTTGTAACCGTCGTAGCCCCTCCTCTCTCTCTCTCTCGCTTTCTCTCTCTCTCTCTCTCTCTCTCTTTGTCTGCTTTTCTGGGAGTGGACGTCTTTCGTCAAAGGCTTGCCGGTAACTCATGTATCCCAAGGGGCGTCTACGAGGTTGGGACCATTGAAGTTGAAGCTGTTATCGGCGGAGTTGATAGGTCAGGCTTTAAGGGTTCGGTCTGGAGACTGGGTTGCCACATCTTCAAGGTTTTCGACTTTGAGGCCCCCCCCCCCCCCCCCCTTCACCTTCAGAGCTCAGTGTAGCTTAGCTCAGTTTGCCCAACTGTCACCAACTGCGTTAGGTCTTATGACGGGCTCAGTCCTCGCGCACCTGCCTTTCAGCTCCGCGGCTTTTTCTGGGACTTTGGGGGGGGGGGGGGGGTGTATGTGCCTGTTGCCTATGGCTACGTTCCTTTCATGGCCCAAAGCTCTTGGGACCTCTTAGGCTATCCTCTCGGAAGCGACAACGCAGATTCACCTCTCACCTGCCAAAGTTGCTGCCGACACTCCAGCACCAACCAGGACCGCCAGCAATACCAACATCACCCGTTATTGTAATCCCCGCTTGTGCAGTATATGCACGAGCAGCATGTGCGACGCTTGTTAGGTACAATCTCCTGCATGTTAGGTGGTCACAAAGACCAAAACTGCATCTTGCATGTTGTGTTTCACAAGTATCGTCAGCACCACTCCCCCTCCCCTTCCCTCGCCCCGAATCACCACAACCACCAGAACCACCACAGCCACCACAGCCACCACAACCACTGCAACCAACACAACAAACACGACAACCACAACCACCAGGAGCAGCAGCAGCTGCTGCCGAGCATGAGAACGGGGAACCCCCCCCCCCCCCTCCCCCGCCCCCTCGAACGCTGTGCCTTCTAAGACCGGGTTTAGGGTTTAGGGTTTACGGTTTAGGGTTTAGGGTCACTCAGGCTTCATGACTTAACGTGTTTGGCTCGGTGGCTGCAGTTCAACTATGAGGGTGGCTCAAAGACCTGCCAATCCCAATCCCCCACGAACCATGAAGCCCTGCATCCCGATTCTCTGCAGTCTGATGCTATTCTCAACCCCCAGATCAATAGCAACAGAAAAGAGAAACACTTAGGGTGTTCGATCGGGTGGTCGAAATTTCACGCACCCTGCACTCCAAACACACCTCCTCCCAGCTATTTCAACCCAAAGGCCTCATGAAGTGCTCTGCATCTGAGTCCAAGTAGTGGTAGGACATTTTTCTCTGAGTTCCCGTATGAGACCCCCAAAGCTTCAAGTGAGTATGACTTCTATGACGCCTCAGAGTCAGAGGCTGCGCCTATCATCTGCTTCTGGCCACACGCAGCTTGCAACACGCGACGGAGTGCACGGCAGCGCGGATATGCATTCCGTTGCTCCTAACCCTTGAGAGTTCGGGGCACGAGGAGGAGAGCAGCTAGTAGGGGCAATGAGGTCGCTAGATGCTAGCCAGTACCCTGAGCCTCTACGGTTCAATGTTTCAATGTGTTGGCACACCACCACAGAAATGGATCGTCACAGGGCAGGATCTGGGGCAACATGGAATAGTATAAAGGCCGGTAGGCAACAGCTCCCGGGCTGACACACTTCGCGAGGCACGGCGTTTGGACCAGACATTTATCCACATCACGTGTGCCTTCACTGCACCTGGAGCCAGAAAAGCGACGAACCCTTCCAGCAAAGGGAAGCCCGTCTGTGAATTAGTGAAACAACCCTAAAGCCGAAAGCCGTAAACCTAAGCTTCCTGCCAGGCTCCCAAAACCTGCCAAACTCCTGGACCCTTACAAGCGACCGTTTTGGGGGTTATTTAGGGGCGACTTATGTATATGGGGACCATACCAGGTATAGGTGATATGTAGGGGAAGAAGATGAAGGGTCCCCTCTAGGGGTCCCTCCTTATACCCCGGAATAAACGTTCCGAAGCCTCTTCAGATGCCCCTCCTAGAGGCCTTGCAACGGGCTGCGCCTTGAGCGCCTCAGAGATCTTCACAGCCTTCTGCGTGATGCTGAACTTGCCCGCTGAACGCCTTCATGTGGATTGAGTTTGTTTTGGCTTTCCAGGGGCAGAATTGCTGGAGGCCCCTTCCTAGATTGCGCGGCCAAGGTTTCTTTTTCATAGGGTTTAGGGTTTAGCGTTTTGGGCTTAGGGTTAAGTAGTTCCGGCTTTGGGTGGAGGGGCTTTCAGCTTTGACACCAGGTTGAGACTGCAGAGTTTGGTGTTTAGGGTTTGTGCTGTGGGCCCTGCTATGAACAAACCTTGTTGTTGTTTGACGATGTTGTGCTACTTCTTGCAGAAAGGGTTCCCAAGAGTCAGTCAAGAGCTACATAAAAGCACGTGCGATGAGGTTGAAGCAGTTCATGGAGGATCCCCGAAAACCTGTCACCGGCCTCGCCTACACGCAATGGGTCGCACCGGTTGCTTCCGCTCATGAATCCTTGAGCCGCTATGCCCGAAATGATGGAAAATGCCAACCCTGGTCTGTCGTAGCGACAAGCACATACAGCCTTGAGCTGCTAGACGGCCTTGCCACGAAGCCAAGGATCTATAGAATCTTCTGCCATCTTTCACGCCCTCAAGCCTACCAATTGCTTCAGAACCCCCCCCCCCCCAAAAAAAAAAAAAAGCAAATCATTATCCTTCCTTATAAGGGGAATATAGGGTTAGTGTTTTTTGAATTTTGGGGGTTCTTAAGCAAATAGAAGAAGCTGATTGAAACTCTGCAGTCAGTTTCGAGAGGTACTTCATCGGCCGCCTCTGGGCGCCGAAAGACGCCGGCGTCTCCGAACGTATGGCCGAGCGGCTGACTTGTGAGCCCAAACAGTTTAGGGTTCCCCTGGGCTTAGGGTTTAGGGTTTAGGGTTTAGGGTTTAGGGTTTAGGGTTCCCTGGGCCCCTGGGCCCTGAGAGGTGTAGTTCAGGCTCAGTCACGGGTTCTTTGGCTTCAGGATTTGAAGAGGCTAGACAGGCTGCCCAAACCCTGCGTGCTCCAAGTCAAAAAAAGCCCCACAATCTTCTTAAGTGGGCTCAAGCCGGCTCAAACCCCTCAGGCCCTTAAGCCCCTCCCTAAAACCCCCCAAACCCCAAACCCCAAACCCCAAACCCCAAACCCCAAACCCCAAACCCCAAACCCCAAACCCCAAACCCCAAACCCCAAACCCCAAACCCTAAACCCTAAACCCTAAACCCTAAACCCTAAACCCTAACCCGCCCCCCAAACAGCCTTAAGATGCAGTACAGACCCTGCAGAGATGCGCAAGGCCAACATCGGCCTGGCTGCGGTACTCTACGGGATGCCCTCCCTTTTTCGAGGCCTCTATGAAGCTCTTGAATGCTGGGTTTAGGGTTTAGGGTTTAGGGTTTAGGGTTTAGGGTTTAGGGTTTAGGGTTTAGGGTTTAGGGTTTAGGGTTAGGGTTTAGGGTCTAGGGTCTAGGGTTTAGGGTTTAGGGTTTAGGGTTTAGGGTTTAGGGCTTGTTGCATTGGGAGTTTCTTGGAACGAAGGGGTAGTCGAAGCCAAGGCTTATGCAAGGCTAGGAGCTTCAATGCGGCTGGATTTGGGGTTCAGGGTTTAGGGTTTAGGGTTTAGGGTTTAGGTCGAGGGTTTAGGGTTTAGGGTTTAGGGTTTCGGGTGTCTTCCGGGCAAAGGTGCCTTGTATGTGCCTTGCATTCCATTGGGGGCGCTCATCGGTCTCTGAGCGTGTGGCTTCGGGGTGCAAGGCTGGAGTAGGGTTATGACTCTCTTAGAGTCATAGAGGGTCTTAAGGTGCAGGTTTCAGGGTAGAGCGCATCAAAGAGCGGCACCACCAAAATTCGACAAGGGCAACTAAGTAGCCCCTAACACACGCCCCAAACCCCGAAGCCCGACTCGGCCTGTGATGTGCTGAGATGTTCTAGATATGTGTGCCTCGCCGCAAAAACAACGGCTCAGCAAGTACCTCTTCACTTCGAGAACCCTCTAAGTTTTTGATTTCTAGACGTGACGTACGTAGATTTTAACCGGGAGATGCCCCTGAGAGTCTGATGCCCAATACGCCCTTCCGTAGCCGCCCAACCTCCAACACTCTGGACATCCTGAATTCCCACCTCTTGCTCGGAGTGTCGCATCCTCACAGGAGACTTCTACCATGTGTTGTCCCAGGGCGGCATGGAGGATCAGGGAAGATGAATGATGTTCCAAAGTTAGGGTTTAGGGTTTAGGGTTTAGGGTTTAGAGTTTAGGGTTTCTCCAGAACCTCAGAGCAGAGTCTGGGCATCAAATAAGAGCGTCAGCTTGAATTCAAGGCTCGGGTTTTTTGTGCAGATGCCAACTTAAGCCACAAGCAGTAGCACCGTCACAGCTCTTCACCAATTTAAACTTCCGAAAGCGCTGAAGTTTCTGGATGTCAAGCAGCCTCACTCGTAAGAAGCCATGAGCCATAAAAGGTCCCAGAAGAAACGACAAGCTTCCACCATTCAGGTCCGGCGCATTCTTCTTCGCCACTGGCGCAGTCCTGCCTTTTGGGCTCACTGGCGGTTTAGGCTTCAAGGTTCAAGGGTTCAGGGCTTACGGTTCAGGGTTTAGGGTTTAGGGTTTAGCACACCTTGGGTTTGTTGTTGTCGCCTTCGACTCTTGCGACGCCATTATCTACACAGCATCGTGCTCAAGCCTCCACATACGCCACCAGGACTGCCTCCACAGCACACTGGGCCGAACATGCCAAACAACAGGCCAGAGCTCAATTACAGCAAAAATCAGAGTCAGCATTCCACCTCCACTTCCAGGAAGCACCTCGGAGTCTCGACAGCCTCTTTCGTTGCTTTGTTTCGCTCTCGACCCTCGAAAACATCTTTGGTTGCAGGGTTTTCTGGTTAGCATCTAAACAAACCGGTGCTTTTCGATGTTTCTCGTCCACGCTGCACAGCTTCATGGTTCTGGCCTTTTGGGTGTAGGGTTTGGGCTTGGCGTGCTTCAGGATGCGAAGTGTTCTGTGCATGGAGCGTAGTTATTGGGCTCAGAGACTCAGGCTCCTCCTTTTCGGAGCAGCTTCCTATGCACCGAGCCTTAGTGGGCCTTAAAGCCTCAAAGTTTCTTTTGTAGGGGCCTTCGCAAGCGGTCGATATCGATTCATGCGAAGAATTTGACAGCCCCAAAATACTGAACCATACGCCCTCAAAGCCCCTACACTCATTGACATTGATGTCCGAGCAAGCTGGAGGATGTACCTTCGAGTTGGTGGATGGGGCCACAGCCACTCGGCTTTGCTTGGCTTGCCTGTGTTTCGGGAAAGAGGTCAGAACAAGTGACGAGTCCTCGACCACGGCCGTGAACAAAGGGAGCCGCTAGTAGAGGCACATCCTCCGTACCCTGGCCACTTTTTCCCAGCCACACCGGAACTCAAGAAGAGTGCCCCCCAAGAGTGCCCGCAAGCCCCAAAGGCTGGATGATGAGGGTAGCCTCGCATCCTTGCAACTCTAGTTAGTGGTTTCCAAGTTCTGTACTGGGTGGGTCATGTTGAATCCGCTGCCGCAATTGGGCTTTACGAAGCTGGCGACCCTCTGGAAACTGCTTGGGCGCTGGGACCTCTAGTGGCTACAGGCTACAGCCTTTGCCACAATACTGTACAACATGGCACCAGAAATTATAAATGCCACACACTACAGCAGCCAGACGCAGAGAGGATAAGACTGAACGTCAGCGTGTCATCTGCGAGACAGGTTTGATGCGTGGCCTGCAAGATATGGGTGTCCTTGGGTTACCATGCATCTTGGCTGTGGCGCGTTGCCCTCAAGCCCGTAAACCTAAACTTGCCACCCCCATTCCGTGACATCCAGCCCAAAACGTCACACTCTGAGTCCTATCTGAGGCCTCATGCATCTTCTCAGTGCGGGGCTTTCGTGTCTCGGTGAGATGGTAGGACAGTACAGGGGTGCAGGTTAGGTGCTTCACAGTTGAAGATTTTGAAATAGCAAATGCCGCAGACAATCGGGGTTTGGCCTGGTGTCATGTCCTCACCCAGACCCGCCTCCCGTCGAGAGCGACACAGATCGACAGAGAGAGAGAGAGAGAGAGTACACAAACCAAGTTTTACTTTTGTGAGGTTCGAGTGTGGAAGCCTCATTTCTGACAGTAAGTTGTACGAAAGATCATTTTTGTAAGTTTGATTGTTGAAGCCTCAAATCTGACACTTTGGCCAAGTGCCTCAAAATTGTGTGTGTTGACATGTCTGTGAATTGCGCCAAAGCGCACTGTGTCAATGCATTGTGTGCCAAATTGCACTGTGCCACTGTGGCAAGTGTCAAGTCCGTTGTGCCAAGTGCATTGTCGAGTGCACTATGGGGCCAAGTGCATTACGTGAAGTGCGTTGTGCGAAGTGCATTGCTACGGGGTTTCGGTTTTCTAAGATTCCAAGGCTTCACCGACGGGAGGGACGGTTGCAGCAGCGATCAGCATCTCAAGCCTCGACAAACCCCTTCCTCCAGATATCCGAGACACCGGAGACAGCCCCTTCCTAAACCCTGGACTTAAGACGCAGACTTGCAGGTACCACTTCATGATCCTGGCAAGCCTGGTCCCGGAAGAGAAGGCCCAACATCTGTTACCCTTCAGTAGGGAGAGGGGGCCACAGGGTGCCTAGAGATTCGGATGTAACCCTAAACCCTAAACCCTAAACCCTAAACCCTAAACCCTAAACCCTAAACCCTAAACCCTAAACCCTAAACCCTAAACCCTAAAACCCTCAACCCTAAACCCTAAAACCCTTAAAGCCCCTAAGATGCTTCATTGATGTCAAAAAGATTGGGCCTCTGACGAGATGGGGGTTTCCGGAATTAGGGCTACCTGATTCGGCTCCGTATCGAAAGGGAGTCCTCCTATTTGGGGTCTAGATTAGAGGTCCCTTATGTTCGTAAACCCCCCCATATGCAGTCACAACCATAAGGTCTGAAGCCTTGAGTCCTTCACCTTGCCACTGGCGACCGAAGTCGCTGAATCCGATGGCTTGAGCTTAACCCTGAGCCCCTCGTAGGCAGAGTTCCTTGGCAGAGCATCACATGTCCGTGGGAGGGCTTCCAAACTGCAGCCCTCAGTGTGAAAGCTTTGGCTGAGCGGTTTTAGGTTCGGGGTCAGCTCGGGATGATTTGGGAATTGCCGCCTAAGGTTGGGGACTGCCTTTCCCCAAGACTTCACACGCAAGAGAATCTAAACTTACAAGACCATGAGCCTTCAAGGCCAGTTCGTAGTTTTGGAACTGTTTGGAGCTGCTCGGGCCAGTCTCTGCGTGGGACGTTCACGGCAGCAGCCAAGTAGTCGTCACATCTCCGAACTGCGGCGACTCCAAAATGCTCAGAAGATCTGATCTGTTATCAACCGCACCAAATCTCGGGGACAGTCAGCGGCATTTCCGGCAGGCTATCAGCTGATGGCCACAGCGCGTGCCTGGCGCATGAGAGGGGCAAAGAGTCTATGGAGCTGGACAACCCCCAACCCTCGAAAGCTCTAGGCTCTGGGGATTAGGGCTTTGGGGTACACTGGGGATTAGTGCTTTTGGGGTACAGATCGCAAGCCGCACGCTACGGGTTTAGGGTTTAGGGTTTAGGGTTTAGGGTTTAGGGTTTAGGGTTTAGGGTTTAGGGTTTATAGGGTTTAGGGTTTATAGGGTTTAGGGTTTATCACATTAATCCAGTCGCCCCCAGATGGAATTCATAGGAGCCGAAGGCAGGCTCCCAGTGATGATCCACAAACTGGGTTCAGCTTTCTGAGATTGCCTGCATGGCCTATTTTCCCCTATCACTCCTTAAAAAAGGCCCTGTATAGGGTTGGTTATATAGGGGGATTCTAAGGCGTAGTAGCCATGCTGGAATAGGCTTGTAAAGAGTATCAGACGTTTTGGGATTGCTTGCCGAGACGCGAGAGGCAGCTTCTCGAAGCCGCCTAGGTTCCGCCCATGTCCTTTTCTGCAAAGATTCCCTGGAAATAGGACTAAAAAACTACACAGCAGGAACCCAAAAGCATCCTAAGCAACAGCTCAAAGCCATAAGCCAAAGACTTTGGGCCACTTCCCCTTTGTTCTGGGCAGGAAGCCTTAACTCTTACGAGCCGGACGCGTCGAAATTTTGGTGGGTCCCCGAACATACTAAAGCGAGCCACATGGGTTACCATTTGGTCGTTTTGTGAGGAAACAGAAATCGTTGGGGCTGGGCTTGGCTTTTTGGATTCCATCTTTTAAGCTTCTTGGACACCAAGGCCCTTAAAGTTTGAGCTGCCTTCCTTGACCCTGAAAACTACTATTTGCTTAAGAACCCCATGCCTTCGATCTTTTCGGGTTGTAGGCAGACTTCCCAGGAAATGAGCAAAAATCTTCCTTATAAGGGCAATCAAGGGAAGAGTTTTTTTTTGTACTTTTTTGGTGTTCTTAAGCAACTAGTAGAAAAGTTGTCCTTCGTGGGGTTGAAAAAGCCTTCCTGGGTCGAAGGCAAGGTCCCTTGAGACCCGAGCCAGCCTCAATTTGCAGGGCCTGTTGGGTTTAGGGTTTAGGGTTTAGGGTTTAGGGTTTAGGGTTTAGGGTTTAGGGTTTAGGGTTTAGGGTTTAGGGTTTATGGTTTAGGGTGCTGTTTCCCATGCCTAAAGCCCAGATTTTCGTGAAAGCCCGAGTACTGCACCGTGTACTGTTCGTGTAGTCCCAGTTCCTGTTGTGACGCGACTGAGTTTTTGATGCCTTGCGAGTCTTTGAAAAGTTTAGTGCCTTTTGCTGTCAGCGTCTCCGTTCAAAATCTGTCGCCCCCAAGTTATCTAACCAATGAGAGTCAGGACTCAAGGCTTTTGGTATGAGGGACTATGGTCCAAGGAGGTTAAGGGTGCTTGCATTCTGAAATCAACCTTGGCCATTGACGCCAAAGCTGAATCCACGTGACGGATCCGACTGCAGCTTTCCTGGCACACATTTTCCGCGGCGGGGACAGCTTCATATGGGGGGGATTGGGGGGGGGGGGGGGGGGGGGGGGGGGGGTGCTGCTGGGTGTACTAACGGAGGGTGCTCTTCCTGGTGTTGGGTTTTCAGTCCAAAGTGTCATAAGCTTTCCCGCGGTGTCAGCATCAGAAGTTTCACAGCTTGGGCCATGGCCCGAGGCCGGAATTGAGGCCTTGCAGGCGGTCATGGCGGCTCTCGACAAAGACTCGCAGAAGACGGAAGCAGTTGACCAGCAAGCCGAGTGTCGAACCGGGTGTGTACCAGGCTGGGCCGTTAGGCCCTATAATAGTCCCCAGATATCAACCCCATAAAGCCCCTTTTTAAGGGGTTATAGGGTAGAGTCGACCCTATAAAGCCGCGTTTTAAGGGGTTATAGGGTATAATCGACCCTATAAAGCCACTTTTTAAGTGGTTATAGGGTATAATCCACCCTATAAAGCCCATTTTTTTAAGGGGTTATAGGGTATAATCCACCCCATAAAGCCCCTTTTTTAAGGGGTTCTAGGGTATAATCGACCATGCTGGCAGCATGCCGGGTTTAGGGTTTAGGGTTTAGGGTTTAGGGTTTAGGGTTTAGGGATTAGGGTTTAGGGCTTACTCGAACCTCGACTTGCGGATCGACTGCACGAGCCTCCGCGTTCTGAAAAGAGGGTCAAGGGCATCCCAGGATGGGCCCCATTAGGCCCCTAGGGTTTAGGGTTAAGGGTTTGGGGTTTAGGATTTAGGGTTTAAGGTTTAGGGTTTAGGGCCCTATAATCCCCAGAGTCAACCCTAGGAAGGGCCGTTTTCAGGAGTTGTAGGGTAGAATAGCCCATGCTGGTCACGCAGACGTCCAGGTTCTTAAGTTTCTTAAGGGGGACCTCGGGGATGGTGGTGTCTTCACTCGGTGCCCAAAAAAAGCAAGGGAGTGGGACCTCAAGGATTTGGGGAGGCTTCGAGGTTTGTGAGTTTTTGTGGCGGCGTTTCATTCCTGAGGGGTGGCCGAGAAGCTGTTAAGTGGCATGGTGGGCATAGATCACATCAACGAGTCCGGACAGACAGAAAAGAGATGTTTAGCCCATGCTTCTGCTTGTCCTTGCATGCTGAGGCCAAGACAGTCCCATTGAGCAGCCAAGGCTCGCACACGTGAGTCGGATGAGGTTGAGGCTTTTGAGTTTTGAGTTCAGTCCCGATACTGCGCTGTCCTTTCCAAGCCCCCCCATTTCTGGGCTGCCAGGATGGGCTTTCAGGCCCTATAACCCTCCAAAACAGCCCTATAAAGGCCTGAGGAAGGGTGAAAAGGGCCAAATAGCCCATCCTGGTAGTGGTTTGGGTTTGGGGGCCCACTGGTCGTGCGGCCATCTCTTTCTCACAGAGGCATCGCGACTCTAGAATATTCTATGAAGATCTCAAGCGACCGAACTTGGGCAACACAGCACGGGTTAAGACTCCGCTAGACGTTTGGGAAACACTGGTGTCTTGCAGCTTCTGCGCCGTTGAAACTGTTACAAACCATGTCGGTACCATTGGCGTAGTTTCGAGAGAGACACAGTCGTGGATGCATGTGCCATGCATGTAAGCACAGCGCTGCGTCAGGCAGCAGGGCCTTCATAATATAGGTACAGTCAGTAAAGTGGCGCATAAAGTCTGCTTCCTGTGGTTCCTAACCCTAGGCGGTCCTTGCCCCAGCCAAACCCTGGGCCTCAAATCCTCGGGCAACTGGGGCATAGCGACCTCGAGCCACTCCTTCCCGAAAGTTCTGCAGGCGCTGCCTCGACAGCAGCGATCTCCGAAGCGGTCCCGGCCTCTCTAGGGATTCGGGTGGACGCTTGAGAGAAGACAGGGTCTTCAGAAAAAGTTGACGGCTTAGCTCACTTGAGGTTGGGGTTCGGGCTGGACCCAAGCGGGACAGAATAGCTGGAGCAGCAGTCTTCTTCGTAAGAATCACCGTAGCCTCTTTCCCCATTTGTCTCAGTCTCTGCTCTCTTTGAGCGACAAGAGTTCTCGCAGCAGAGCCGTGAACTTTGGCAGACTCTGGCAGTGCCCAACAGCAAGATGGACACTTGCAAATCTTGTCGCCCCTGCAAGAGCTAGTCATTGTGGATCCCGCGGAGTATCCTAGGAACGCCCGCCCCCTAGAGAGAACGCCGCACAGAATCCCGCAGAGTATTGCAGATACCCCAGCAGAGGAATCTTGGACTGCCCACCCCAGAGAATTTTGCAGAGAATGTATGCACCACATCCTTCAGAGTATTCCTGTTGTGCCCAAGTGCCTGTCAAGATGCCTGTTCTTTTTGGGGGGGAAGGTTCGACATAAGATTTTAAATGGCTTCTCCTACAGGTGCATGGTAGTGGCTTGAGAAGTCTTTCTGTGCCCTCGCTGCTTTGGACCAGGAGTAGGCCCTTATTCCGTTTTTTTTTCGCGTTGGGGTTCCCTTATAAGCCCTTTGAACCAAAACGGGCACCTTTTTTATTCCTGGGTTAAGGGTTTAGGGTTTAGGGTTTAGGTTACTCCAGGGTCTAGTTAACCCTTAAGCAGCCATTAAGGCTTCGGCGACCGCCTCAGTCGGGGGGCTCAGGATGTTTCGAGTCACTGACGAAAGGGGTCGTGCACAGTGTAGCTGTTGGGATTTAGGGTTTAGGGTTTAGGGTTTCGGGTTTAGGGTTTAGGGTTTCGGGTTTAGGGTTTAGGGTTTAGGGTTTAGGGTTCAGGGTTCAGGGTTCAGGGTTTAGGGTTTAGGGTTTAGGGTTTAGGGTTAGGGTTTTTGCCGGAGGATTGGGATGTTCGGGGTTCAAGGCTTTGGGGGTTTCGGATGCTAAGGGTTTCTGTGAATGTTATAGGGCTTGGCAGGGAGATCTCATTAGCGAAATGGATCAGGATGAAGGCGTGACGTTTTCCGGATCATACAGGTTCAAGAGTTCGGGCTTGAGGGTCTATGGTGTGCTGCCCGCGTCCGCAAATGGTTGAGGGCGGGATGAGCCGCTATTAAGGATCACGCGAAACCAGTGGCCGTATTGTAGAGCCTCCCTTTTCGGGCTGAGTGGGGAGTCACTGCTTTCATCAAGGGCCAGAGCTTCAGGATCTGAATTTGGGGATACCTAGGGTGTAGATGGGTGTAGGCATGCTGCATGCTGCTGTGGGGGGCTTCGCCGTAGTTTGCCATATAGCACATCTCACAATCTTCTATCTTTTCCACAGCGACTCATCCGAAATCGAGGTGGCATCCGCGGAGGACGCTCGAGGTCAGGGGCTGGCACACTTGGTGGAAGCCTCAGACCTTGAATCCATAAAACCCAGTTCCTTTTGCTGGTGGTTCTTCTCCTGCGGGCTTTTTTTTCGTTGGGCTCGGGGCACCAGGTGAGTGAGTGAGCTGACCGACGCCCACGGCATGTCCCCACAAAACATTCAACCCTCATCCCGTGCATAAGCTAAGAGGTAGGCTGCCGGGCCGGGGGGGGGGGACCTGTTTGGTGCACGGGCAAAAAGCCAGCTCACTCAGTCACCTGCCGGCCCTATAGGCGGGACCCCGGAGACGTTACTTTTCGTTTTGCTGCAGGTGTAGGAGGCACGCTTCTTTTGTTGCTGCAGGTGGAGGGGGGGGGGGGTCTGTTCTTGTTGCGCGCGTGTGCGCACTCATTGTTCCCGGCAGACCGAGAACCTTCTTTCCCGATGCAGCCATTTAGGTCAGGTTCTATGTGGCTTACAGGGCTTATACTCAAAAGCCGTTTGGGGTGTTGTGCTTTCTGGTTTCCAGCTGTGGGCCTTGCGGTACAATGGGCCCTGAGGGTTTGAGGACTTTCGCGGTTTAGCGAGTGTAGTGGCGAACTTCTTCCTCGATAACCCCTTAAAGATGCCCCATATAGGGTGGACTATGGCGATTCTAGAGCCCTCCTAAACCCTAAACCCTAAACCCTAAACCCTGTTGGTTATGGGCCTAACGGCCCATCCTAGTAGGGGTTCATCCTCAGGTGGGCGAGATGGACGCGGAGCTCCGAGCGCGGCACCCTGGGTGCGGCCAACCACAGGGTTTAGGGTTTAGGGTTTAGGGTTTAGGGTTTAGGGTTCAGGGTTTAGGGTTTAGGGTTTAGGGTTTAGGGTTCAGGGTTCAGGGTTCAGGGTTTAGGGTTTGGGGTTTAGGCTTGGCATGTTCCTCCTTATACTATCAATCCTTAATAGGGATTATAGTACCCCCTATTCAATAATCCCTATTACGGGCTGTTAGCAGAAGGGGGAACGTCCCAACGTAAGGCTTCTGAGGTGTTGGGGGAATCGGATTGGGACATTTACGTATATGGTTCCTTGATAATTATACTACAATTATTTCCCCCAAAACCCTCTTCTTATGATTCAGGCCCCTATGTTCCGGAATGTCCCCAAAGCCTCAACGTACCCTCTGCCGAGGTACTCTGAACGAACGAGTCAAACATGTCGCCCAAAGGTGGGGATTCTCGAAAATAGGGGCACCCCTGAGATACCCCCTAAAAAACACTACAAATCCTTTCAAAAGAAGCCCCCAAAAGGGCGCCCCCAACCCTAAACCCTAAACTGGGTCCTTGTTGAATTCAATTTTACATTTTTGTCCTATTAATTCCCAATAAGGAATAAAAATGATAATTCTTAATATGACCCCAACAAGGAAGCAATAAACCCTAAACCCTAAACCCTAAACCCTAAACCCTAAACCCTAAACCCTAAACCCTAAACCCCCTATGTTCGGAAGCATCGGAAAACCCTCAGGTTGAGCTCAACTCCCGGCTGCGCCTCCTCACTGCTGACCTCAAGGGTGAGATCATGTCCGCCCGGCCCTCGGACCAACGCGGAGCCCAAAAGCAGTTTAGGGTTTAGGGTCTAGGGTCTAGGGTGTAGGGTGTAGGGTTTAGGGTTTAGGGTGTTAGAATCCTTATAATCCAGCCTATTTTGGGCCTTTTAAGGGGTTATAGGGTAGAATAGCCCAAGCTGGGATCCAAAAGCACGAGCAGCCCAGCTGCGCTTTGAGCCGATTGGATGATTTCATGTTGGAATTCAGGGTTTGGGGCTTTGGCGCCGCTTCACTTGGTTATGCATTGAGCTTTGAGAGTTAGGGAAGTTAGGGTCAGCATTCAGGCGCTCTGTGTTGGTGTGCGTGTGTGAGCCCTGATTCTAGAAGCTAAGGGTTCGGGCATTGTGATGCCTGAGCAGCGCATACGTAGCGCTAGCAAGCGCAGTTTCTGTGCAAATCTGGACTTGCACATTTCTTTGTCAGCGATGTTTTGGGAACTTTTATAAATCCGAAAAAGGCGCAAGATATTTTTTCCCAAACCTTATTCCCTCTTTTTTATTTCCTGGGGATCCCGAATTCCTAAACCGGGGGGGGGGGGGGGGGGGGGGTCCTGATGTTTTTTGTAGAATATATTCCCTCAGCCCCTTTCGCGAAGTCCAAACGAGCGGGATCCGAAATCTTATTCCCTGAATGTTGTTATCTGAATGGTTTTCCACAAGGCCTAAGGATGGGGACCCCTGAATCCTAGCGATTCCTGGAGAGGAGAGAGCCCTTAAATTCTAACGGCTGAACCTACTTCTCAAAACACATGTCGCTACATCCTAGCGAGCGAGCTCCCTTCATCTTTTTCCCTTAATTTCATTCCTTAATTCTCATTCGTTTAGGATTTAGCGAGCCAAATTTAAGCCCTGTGGGGGAGGAGTGTCAAAAGAAGCAAAATCTTCTCCTGAAGCTTTAAGGACCTTGATTCTTTGAATCCAAATGGTTTAGGATTTTCACGGTAAGATTCAGTGAATAAGGTTTCGGGAACGATATGTGTCATTGCTACTCTTTTTTTCGGATTTAAGGATCCCACTCTTTAGGCTTACACTGGGGACGCGACGCCATGGAGTTGGGATGCAAGTGGGCCCCCACGGAATATGCACATTTTGGTCAAGTGCATTCTTGAAGTGGTCCAACTATTCTGAGTTTCTCAAGGGCCCCAAAATTGAAGCCCTGAACGGGCCTACGCTCTGAACATGTCCCCCAGCTCTGCACAAAGCTTCCTTGTCGCCTCAAACGAAGCCAGTTGCCCTAAACCCTAAACCCTAAACCCTAAACCCTAAACCCTAAACCCTAAACCCTAAACCCTAAACCCTAACCCTAACCCTAAACCCTAAACCCTAAACCCTAACCCTAAACCCTAAACCCTAAACCCTAAACCCTAAACCCTAAACCCTAAACCTGAACCCCATATTTCCAAAGCAGGATGTGGCCGCGCGCATTGCGGCTGCCGAGGCCGCCGTCGGTGGCATCGAGGTGCATTTGCCGGAATGCCGGCTTCATTGGGGAAGAGGAAATATGGGGGGTTTTAGGGTTTAGCGTTTAGGGTTTAGGAGGGGTTTGCGATATTAGGGGGTACCTTGTTGGGGTCCTTTCTTATAAGGGGATCCTACTATTGGGGGGTCTATTTTGGGGAGGTCCCCCTATTTTCGTACAAAAAACCCCAAATTAAGTATTGTTGTGACTCCCATATCTTGGTTTGCCTGAAAATTGTAGCATCGTTGTTTTACATTACATGCCTCAATCCACGTTTCAGTGGGAAAGAAGCGCTGTGACTAGCCCGGAATGAGTCATTTCGGGGGTTTCTTGGCGGGAAAAAGTCCCAAGCTGCGATTGTTATGTCATGTGGTGCATTAGGGTCCTTCTTATGAGGGAATCTTACTATTTCGGGGTCTAAATTAGCGGTCCCCGACTTTCGCAAACCCATCGATTCTAAGAGACTCCGCAACTCGTGCCTACTGAGGCCAAGCTCTCCAGCGATCTCGATACCGTCTGCGAGGATGGGCCTTTTGAGATCAGATATAAGCTGGCTTGGGCCTAAGCCCTAAACCCTGAACCCTACACCCTAAACCCTAAACCCTAAAAGCAAGTCAGGCGTTCAGGATGGTCGGCGTAGGGCATTACATTCGAAGACAAGGAATCACGGTTGTGTGCAAGGTTTCGGGTTTAGGTTTTAGGGTTTAAGGTTTAGGGTTTAGGGTATAGGGAACATGTTTTAGGCATTGCCCTTTTCTCTGAAGGACTTCCGTGCGTGCCTCGAGAGCCTCAACAAGGTGCGCTTTCCGTGTCTCAGGTCGTAAGTACACCTTCTTTGATTCGAAACCTAAACCCCAAAATCTTTCTCAGCGCGGCTCATGTCACAGTATCGCTCTGTCGCTTCCATTTGATGCTGGCCTTCTTCATCAACATTGTTCACGTGATCCCTACCATTTCCAGCGCACTGTTGAGCCATGTAAAGTTCTAGCTGTACGAAACAAGATCAAGAGCCCACGCCTCTGTGCAAGGCCCTGCAAGGCCTGCGGCGGTATCTAAAGGTAGTCCAACGAGTCGAAAGTTACATGTCCTGAGGTGCTGCTTTTCGCAGATCTCTCACACATCTTTGAACAATCCCTAAACCCTAAACCAAAAAACCCTAAACCCTAAACCCTAAACCCTAAACCCTAAACCCCAGTAGAAACTAAAAGCCAGGCAAGCCTCAGCACTCCCGGCAACTGGGGTCCCCAGTCTTCCTGCAAAGCCGAGCCAGGCGGAGCTGGTGCCCAGGATGAAGGCCCTGGAGGACCCTCCTCAAGGGGGTTTAGGGTTTAGGGTTTAGGGTTTAGGGTTTAGGGTTTAGGGTTTAGGGTTTAGGGTTTAGGGTTTAGGGTTTAGGGGTGCACGGTTTGTTGTAAGGTTTATAGTTGAGGGCTGCTGGGGTGTTGGGCTTCAATGCCTTCAAAATTTTTGCGATTGCCAAAGGCCACAGGTAAGGTGTGTAAGCTTGCACAAGTCAGCGCGCACGGCAAGAATAGAACAAACAGACACACACACACAGACAAACTCAGCCAGCCATGCTGCAACAAGAACTGAAACACCCTCTGGACACCAAACCCCATCCTGGCAATAAGGCTCGCTGTTTATGCCTTGTTGGAGTGTGAAATATGTCAGACTCTGGTTCTGAACAGTAAAGCGACGTATTCCAAGTCCAACAAGGAAGGCTAGAAGTGGGCACGAGCAAGTCTCAACATGACATCGTATCGTATCAGGCAGTCTGAATAGTCGGGTCACAAATGCCGAAAGAGCCACACGCTACTTCAATCGAAGTCAAAGCTGGTTACCCATACACCAGTTGGGCAAGGGTTCCCAATATCAGATTTTCCCCCTGGAAGCGGCTACGTACAAGCATCCGGCTTGAGCGCATCTCACTTACTCTTTCACTTGGAGCAAGTCGAGGTGTTTGGTACTACATCCCGGGGCCGTCCTCTCTCGAAGAATCGAAGTCGAGCATGTTGTAGCAGAGCAATATTGTCGATGCAGGACCAGGCACATCGGACGAACTTGGTGCTGTCGACGATCCAGGAGGCGAAGAGGGTGAGAGGGTTACGAACTTCCCGAACACGTGAGGAAGACCGTGAAGACGATGGCACCAACATGTTGCAACTCCTTCTTCAAGACCCGAGCCTCAAGCCCTGGGCAGTGAATCCCAAACCAACTCGGGAACATGGAATTTCTAAGCCTCATTACCACATGGCAGGCACCGAACCCAACGAATTTCAATCGCTTGTAAGGTCTGCCTCCTTAGGTCAGTTGGGTGTTGGAAAGGAAAGTCTCTCAGCAACGAACTGCTCTTCAGAAGACATCCTGGGTGAGTTTTTGTGGGGTCGTTGCGGTTTCGGGGCTCGAGTTTTTGGCGCCGAGGGTTGTCCAGAGGCTGCGTAAGGTTGAGTGCCTTCGAGTTCTGTATGTTTCCAAGGGTTCAGGTTCGCTAATGCTAGGTTAATGCTTGCAGGCGAAGTCACGAGACGTCACGGTCGAGCCTGCGACCCAGGTGTCCGCTGCCGGTGCATCTCGTTTTGGGTTTGACACGGCTCGCACCAGTCCCCGTGTGCGAGACCAGGCGGCACTCCCAGCATTTGCCAAACGAACTCTACACTACCGTTCACTCAAATCTTAACCCTAAACTCAGACCCGACAACCATTGGCCCCTCAATCCAAGCTTAAACAGTCGGTCTAAGCAATCAAGACCCTCAAACCATATGTCTTGCTTGCCGGTTCGGGGTGCAGGGGGGGAGGGGGGAGGGGCGGGTGGGGTGCAAAGACCCCCACCACCCGCACCACTGCCCACCCCGAATCCATGCCGGGCATCCAAAGCTACTGTGAGTTACAAGTCCACACTACAATTTTATCATCCCTAAACCCCAAACCCCAAACCCTAAACCCTAAAGCCCTAAAGCCCTAAATCCTAAACCCTAAACCCTAAACCCTAAACCCTAAACCCTAATTTCCCTGTTTCCTTCAGCCTACGGCTCTCCCGAGGCAGCGGGAGCGCAGCCAGGACCTCACCTCAAAGAAAGTCGTTTGGGCTTTGGAGGTCATTGTAGCATTCATGGTTCCAAAGAGTTAGCTACTGTTTGCTTAAGAACCCCCAAAAAATATTAATCCCTATAGTACTCTTATAAGGAAGAATAGTTTTGTTTTTTTTTTTTTTTTGGGGGGGGGGGGGGGGTCTTAAGCAATTGGTAGTTAGGGGGGCCAGGGCCCCTTTAAAATGAGGGGCTTGGCTGAGGTGGGTTTGGCTGTAGATTGTTGCAATCCGCAGTCCTGGTCCTCTGGTTCCCCTGCATAGTGTTTAGGGGTTTAGGGGTTTAGGGGTTTAGGGGTTTAGGGGTTTAGGGGTTTAGGGGTTTAGGGGTTTAGGGGTTTAGGTGCTCAAGCATAGCTGTACATTGCTTGGACTTTGTTTGCTCGGGGAGGGAGGGAGGGGAGGTTTGTCCCCTAAACCCTAAACCCTAAACCCTAAACCCTAAACCCTAAACCCTAAACCCTAAACCCTAAACCCTTCAATTCGCGATTGGGCTGTTGCGACTCGAGGGCTTATAGCACTTGCACATGGAGTGCGAAGTTTTCAGGGTACGGATGTGTAAACCCTAAACCCTAAATTTACTAAACCCTAAACTCTAAACCCTAAACCCTAAACCTGTAGTTGGGGAATGGGAGGGGGGGATCCCTGCATCCCTGAATCGGGTCCCCTTGCAGGACCTCCGGCCAGAGGCAGAAGCCGAGAACAAGGCAACTGGGATGTTGGCTTTAGGGTTCAGGGTTCAGGGTTTGTTCTCGGTGTTTGTTGTAGAGTTTCATGGCTGAGCTCAGGCGGCTTAGGGGATTTCGATGCGTTGTTGCTCTGACCAAGCCACCGCGGGTGTGTGGGTTTCGCTGGGCCTGTCTAGGAGCAGGTCTTGTTCGCTTATGTTGTGGGCTTAGCGCGAGACACAGGACGTAAGCCTACGAGCCTACACAGCCCCCTTGCAAATGCATACCAAACCCAAAGGCTGAATGCAAACCTTCAGACACCCTTCAGCAGCCCTAAACCCTAAACCCTAAACCCTAAACCCTAAACCCTAAACCCTAAACCCTAAACCCTAAACCCTAAACCCTTGTTCCCCATCCCTGAGCCTTGACCAAGGCTAAGCTGCTGATCCCCACGGGCCTGCGCCAGCGCCTGCATGGACTGAGCCCCGGGCCCTTCTTGCAGCGCAAGCACAGTAAGGAGGTTTAGGGTTTAGGGTTTAGGGTTTAGGGTTTAGGGTTTAGGGCCCCGTTGGTTCATCGGGATCTCCGGTAATTAATTATCATGTAGTGGCACGTTCAAAACGTGGTATAATCCCCATATCTGAGAACGTCTGCAAACACCACAAGTCACTTTGCACGACAATCTGTCACGGAGGCCGTCCTCTTGCCTCGTCGAGAGTCCATTGTGCCAACCGAGATTTGGGTATACGCCAGCATGCTCTCGAGAAATGAGCCGGAGACAAGAAATGTAAGAATCGAGAGAAGGCCCAGACATGGAACCGACTCTCCATACTTCATCCATTGCCTCAAACTGTACATCACGCAGGCAGGCAGGGAATGCATCAAAAGCCTGGCAAGCCGATTCTTACAGAAGTAGGGCGCGGGTGGAGCCTCACAGCATTTCCCGACGCAATGAGGAGGACCTCACATCCCAAAGTCTACAACCGAAACGAAACGCTCAACCTCGACCATGCCCCTCTAAACATCACCTTGCACGTCAGCTATCAACGACTCCGAATGGAGCACGTTTGCAGGTCTAGTGTCCGCCCTGAGCTGGACACTGGGCCAGGCGTCGAGGGTGGGGAGCATGCAGGGTTGCAACGTGTAGATATGTGTATGCCCCTAAACCCTAAACCCTAAACCCTAAACCCATGCTAGTGTCGTCCAGCGATGCTAAGGTTCGCTGGAGTGCACGGGTTTAGGCGGAGAGTTTCGACTCAAAAGTCTTGGGCTTTGCAGTGGAATGAAGGCTTCGTGCACAGCTTTTCAGATGTAATGCTTCAAGGTGGCTAAGACTTAGAGTCAGAGACTCGGGGCTCGCTCTTTGCTGCATCCTCCTCCTTGTAAAGAAGAGCCCGTGTCTGCAGACCATGACCCACATGCATTTGTTTTGCAGACTTTCCGATTGCTGTAACAGATATTTACAGATCCATTCGGTAAGCATAGCCCAAGCCGTGAGTAGACTTCTTCTTCATCCTTAGAATGCAAAGTTTGGCGGCTGCACCAGAATCACCCTCCACAACATGATGAAGTGCGATGTCGCGTCAGGGATGTGGAGAGGTTCCTGCAGTCCACGATAGACGAAAGACTTGGCAACCGAGCCAAATTAACTTGCGTCCCATCAGCTACATCCTAGATCGTGAATCTGAAATCCTTGAATCCAACGTTAGCTATGCTGCATATCCAATGAATCTCTGGCCCTCTTTGTGTCTGAATTGTCAGAGTTGCGTTGCAACTTGAAGCCCAAGTTTTCCCCCCTAAACTCCCAATGCCGAAACCCCAATCCGTTCAACCAGAATCCTAAAACAAACCCTAAACCCTAATGTTGTATCCTGATTAGTGTGCTCCCCCGGAATTGTGGAAAAAAATCCAAAAATTATTCAGGGGGATCTATTTGAGGAGGACCCCCGGAATTGTGAAAAAAAATCGGGCGATGCAAAATTTCGGCGAGGCTGTCGACTGGTGTTGTCGTCCATAAATCGCTTCTGAACCGAGCCTGAGAGACCAAAGATCAAAAGTTTAAAGACTGAAACCTTGAGGCCTGAGGTTGTCGGGCCCTGAAAATTTCAGTCTCCAGGCCGGGCCCAGGGCTAAGATTCCCTTATTAAATTCTTTTGTACCGAGGCCGGGCAATCAAATTTCAAAGGGGGTAGTCCAGCAGCTGCCCGGATGCCGTATAATATAAAAGTTTGCTCCCCCGGAATTATATTTTTTTTTGCGGGCTAGTTGGGTTTGGATCCAGAGGCCTAAGGGCTGAGGTTTCCTAAACCTTGAGGCCTGAGGTTGTCGGGCCCTGAAATCTTCAGCCTCCAGGCCAGACCCAAAACTAAGATTTCCTTATAAAATTCTTTTGTACCGAGGCCGGGCAATCAAATTTCAAAGGGGGTAGTCCAGCAGCTGCCCGGATGCCGTATAATATAAAAAGTTTGCTCCCCCGGAATTATATTTTTTTTTTGCGGGCTGGCTTGGTTGGGATAGATGGATCCCCTTTAAATTCATATAACCTCATCCTTCTTAAAATCGTATGGATCCCTCTTAATTTCATATAGTCTCAACCCGTTTAGAATCATATGGATCCCTTTTACACTCATACGAGCTCATCCCTTTTAAAATCATATGGATCATATGGATCCCTTTTAAATTCATATAAACTCATCCCTTTTAAAATCATATAAAACCAGACCCCCCCCCCCCCCCAAATTGCCCCCCCCCCCCCCCCCCCTCTAAAGAGCGGGATCCTTTCGTTGAGGGGGGGGGGGGGGGGGGGCACACTAATCAGCAGACAACATTAAACCCTAAACCCTAAACCCTAAACCCTTCTCTCACCAGCGCAGCAGGTGCCGGTGCAGACTGCTGAAGGTGGCAAGGATGGCATCGAAACGAGTAGCTCGGATGAGTTGGTATCTTCGCTCCCGTGGGAACGGGTTTCCTTGAGGGATGTTTAGCAGTTTACTGTAGTTGTTGCAGCTGGGTTTAGGCTTCAGGTTGCAGGCAAGTGCCACCTAATGTGGTTAAAGTGTCCATGAGGAGGTGGTCTGCACTTGTCTGCATGGGCTGGTCTCGGCCTACACATAGTTCAGAGAGACCTTCAACCTACATCGCGCAAAGCCTCAAAAGCCTCCCGAAGCCAACGGTAAGGGCCATCTAACAGAGTTCAGCAACTCCAGCACAGCATCTATATGGAGCTGAGGGATTCAACTTAACAGACTTCAGGCATCATAACCCTCGTCAACGAATCTGCCCAAGCAAACTAATCGGTACATATCGGCATCGCCCTCATAAGAAACTGCCAGTAAGACCATGCGACCAAGATGTACAACTCAGTAGGCGGTTCCAACGCCAATGGATTAACCCTCTCATTCAAAACTAGATCGTGAGCGTTCATGAAACCCGTCAGGTCCCACTGCATCGAGACGATCAGACAGGGCGCGACTGTCCAGAGTTTCGTGTTTTGTTTGGTGGTTCAGTTTCGAATTGCCCATTGTTGCGACTGTCTCAGTGATGACCGCGCGCGTGCGCGCGCGTGCGCGTGGCAGCGGGAGCGGGTGCAGCGAGTGCGGGCGCGGGTGCGGGTGTGGATACAGTTCCAGGGTTGGAAGTTCACCGTTAGTACATGGCTGTGTCTAGAGGTTCTGGGTTGTTTTGGGATTTGACGTTTGCAGTTCAATCAGGTACTGGAATGTTTGCGTCTTGAGGTTCACGGGGTACATGCTCAAGATTCCGGTGCAGTCGCATATGATGACAGCGTCGTCTGTTCTTGGCGTGCTGTTGAGCCTCCTGTGCAGCTTGAGCACGCTACAGTAGTGTCCGTGGCGTGGCTGTTTGTGTTTTTTCCTTGGGCTTGCGGCTTGCGCATACGGCGTAGAGGGCTTGTATATTATGTCAAGTCAACATTATTCCGGAACAAGAAACACGAAGCACGAAACCCGAATGAACCTGTTGACTTTGCGTTTCCCAAGACCAACCCCGGTCCGAAACTCCAAAATCCGAAACTCCAAAATCAGCAACTACAACATCTAATACCCCCCTAAAAATCCAGCAGAATTTTTAAACCTTCGCAGCGCTTTCACACACATTTGAAGACCTTCAGCCTCAAGCTGCCAACGCTGACAAATTCCGATTCCCTTGGCAGCATTTCGATACATGTTTTCCACAAGTCTCCTGGAGGTCTCGGATGGCAATGCTTTGGGCATGAGGAGCGCATTGCTATCTGCCTGGGGATCTTCCCCCTTGTACTAAGTAATAGGGGGTACTACAATCCCTATTAAACATCCCAAAATGAGTTTACCATTCTTAGGCGCTGCCTTCGGGTAGAGGGCTTAGGGACATTGCGGACTGCGGAAGCTTGCGATTCAGGTTTTTTAGATTCACCAGAAAGAACGCGAGGCTTACTTCTCATGGGCAGTCCAGCAACGCGCCTAGACCAACTACCTCTGCCAAGACATGTGGAAGCCACTGAACACCAACACCCCGAACCCTGTCCTCCCTTCCTGAAGCCTCAAGGGTATCAACAACCCTAAGCCCTAAACCCTAGACCCCAAACCCTAAACCCTAAACCCTAAACCTAGACCCTATACCCTCATTTCTAAACTCTAAGTCCTGAACCCTAAACCCAAACCCCTAACCCTAGACCCAAAACCCAGGCGTGGTGGAAAGACTTGCAGTCCTGAGCCAGCCTTGGTCTGCAGGACACGCACGTCAACCTCAGCCCTGCGCCCTGATCCGAGACGCTCCAGGAAACCGGGGAGGAAGTATTTTTAAGATCCCCTAGAGTACGTGATTCTACGTGGTTCGACCTACTTCTGCATCCCCTTCAGGGCAATGAACGCCTATAGGCAGTTTACTGCAGACTGCAACTGTTATCTACCATGGCTCGTGTCGACATCTGGATACGCACAAGACTTGATTCATGAGCCCTTGCCCCACGATTTGGAACTGTCGTTGCAAAAAAGCCTGTTGCAAAATCGAGATGAAACATAAAGCCCAAGAAAGAGAGAGAGAGAGAGAGAGAGAGAGAGAGAGGGAGAGAGGGAGACGATCTTCTCTGACCCGGCCGGGTCGCGCGGGGACCAGTCGACAACCCTGAGTCTGATGATGAACATCGTCGATGCCGCATGCGGCAGTGTAGATTGTATAGGAGCCATTACGAAATCTAGAGCAGGGAAGAGGACCGAAGAGAAACAGAGGGAGAGAGAGAGAGAGAGAGAGACTCCAAGCCCGAGTAAGAACCCTGAACAGTTGATGTACAGATACATACCGATCTGATCTTCCATCCCACTTCTGAGGGAGGCGCAGAAACTCTAAACCCTAAGCCCCTAAACCCAAAAACCCCGAACCCTAAACCCTAAGCCCTGTTAAGGCCCTGTTCAGGCCCTGTTAAGGCCCTCTCAGAACTCCCAAGCTTTCAGGACGCTGTCGCCCCAGGGCCCCTCGACACCGCAAGCCGGCAAGAGCCACATCGAGGAGCTGCCCTGACCCTGGACAGCTAGGGTTTGGGGTCAGGGTTTCGGGTTTCGGGTTTTGGGTTTAGGGTTTGGGGTTTAGGGTTAGGGTTTAGGGTTTGGGCTTCGGGTTTAGGGCTTAGGGTTCAACATGTCGGGAGCCTCCTGGTTTGTGAGGTATGTGGAGCCCAGGGGTTCTTGTCAAGCTTTGCCAGTGCTCGGTTGCGAACCTTGCTCATGGAGGTAGGTTTTTAGGGTTTTTGGGTTGTTTAGGGTTTAGGGTTTAGGGTTTAGGGTTTGGGGTGAATAGTACTGAATCCAATCGCCTTAACGTTGAATCAACTTCAAGATCTTTTTCTGAGGCGCACGCAGCCTCAGCTTCCCGCTACTCTGCCCATGGACGGGGCAGGCAGGGGACGTGTTCGTGCTGCAAGGTTTGAGGCAGAGGTCTGGAGGCGCGACGTTTCGGCTTTGCTTTGCTGAGTCTTTACCGAAGTGAACGGAGAATCCGGATAGTTGTCGGATACCTGGATTATGTTGGAAATCAAGAGCCCCCCCCAAAAACAAACAGCATGCCCAGACCCCAGACTATATGAAATCCCCCTTGGGAATTATTTCGTATTTTTGTTTATATAAAAACCCAAGAGGATATTGCGTAATGTTTTTTTAAATTAATTAAGGTTCCAAGGGGAGTATAGCAGATCCTGGACCTTTGCGCGACCTGCGCCTCTTGACAGCATGGAGCCTTGATCCCCGAACCTCGGAGCCTCGAGGCTCTAGGGCTTACCTTCCGAGCCCTAAACCCTCAACCCTCAACCCTAAACCCTAAACCCTAAACCCTAAACCCTAAACCCTAAACCTCAACCCTCAACCCTAACCCCTAGACCCTAAACCCTAAACCCTAAACCGCTGTCCAAGCCTTGATCTAAGCACACTCCAGGTGCAAACGTCCAAGCTGGCCTGCTTTTGCCCCAGTCGCGGTTCCGCTTTGGGGGGTGGTTCATGGCTTAATTCTGTTCCTTAGTAGCTGAGTGAGCACACTTTACACGTCTTGGCGTACTATACTCCCCTTTTGGGGCTCATGAACTCAGCAGCGAAGGTTCCACAGTGCTTTGCTGAGGCGTTCAGGTTGAGGGCTTGATGGCTCGGGATTGGTCATATGAGGTTAAGTGTTTTGGGAGTTGTGAGATTTTGGAGCTTACGTCGCGGTTTCAGGGCCTTTGAAGAAGTCCAATCTGACAAGGTTCGGGCGTAGGAGGGACCCCCCACATTCCGACAAAAGCACATCCTGCAAGCATGGCACTAACTTGTCCTTCCGCCCTGCATACCTTCAGGCTGCCGGCTTCACACTCAGCTTAGACATCTCTCAGGTTTTGCATGAACCTCCATTGTTTATAGGGATAATAAAGATTATAAACAAAAAAGGGGACATGACAGCGTCGTGGCCGTTCCTCCTTTGCGTTGCCAACCTTTAGTGGCTGGGCCGCTCAAGCATCGTAAGATGTGTTGACACTTGCTTGCGCCGGAAGCTCGATTGCTTGCAGGACGAGAGCTTTATGACCACATTGCCGGTAATTGATGAATGGCCTCGCTGTTTGTTTGGCTTAGGATTTCCTTGGAACAGTAGAGCTTCACAGTAAGCAAGACGGATGCCAGCACATTCCTGAAGCTGCACAACCGCCCTCTTTATACCACAGGAGAACGGGCGCTCTGTTGAGAGAAACAAACCTCATACGCCCTTGAATTGACCTAACCTGCAAATGTTGAAGCTCCTTTGATAAACCTCTGGTCCTCCATGGCCTTCACCGCAAGGTCAGCCACGTTGCCCTCCCATCAAGCCAAGAGCTCAGCCCAATTCTTTCACGTTTGACTTTTGATGGCGGTCTTGGCTGGGTCATGCCCCCTCAGAAGGGAGATTTGGATTGAGAAGTCTGTCGCAAAGTTGACAGCGCCTCCACCGAAACATCAGGTTTTGGGTGGGTAAATAGTAGGCGGGGGGGGGGGGGGAGGCGGAATGGAAGTTAGCTGAGGATTGCTCTTATAACTGGCTACTTGTAAGTAAGTCTCGGACTTCCCTCGCTTTTGGCGTTCAACAGCCCCTTTTTTTTGGTAACATTAGCATCGCCTCCGCAGTTGTGCCTTCGAAGCCTTCGACGGGAAGATCAGATGTGGTATTGCAAAGTAATGGTTAAGGGTTTAGGGTTTAGGGATTTTCAGAGCTCTTGTTCAAACTTTGTTACGTGAATCCGGATCCGTCAGCAGCTTCGGCTAACTTTCTCAAGCAGATGACCTTCCCAGGATGGGCCATCAGGCCCTAGGGTTTAGGGTTTAGGGTTTAGGGTTTAGGGTTTAGGGTTTAGGGTTTAGGGTTTAGGGTTTAGGGTTTAGGGTTTAGGGTTTAGGGTTTAGGGTTTAGGATAAAGGGCCTGTTTACGGGCACAATCAACCCCATAAAGGACCTGTTTAAGGGGGTTATAGGGTATAACAGCCCCTTTTGAAAGGGTTGTAGGGTATAATGGCCTTGTTTTAAAGGGGTTTTAGGGTATAATGGCCCATGACCTTCGGGTTATCGGGCAAATGAGGCTGAGCTGGCAATGCGGGCCCCGCCGAGTCGACAGCAGTCACAGCCACCTGCACGCAACATCCGTGTTTAGGGTTTAGGGTTTAGGGTTTAGGGTTTAGGGTTTAGGGTTTAGGGTTTAGGGTTTCGGGTTTGGGGGGCCAATTCCTGCAAGCATCCGGACCTTGTAAAACGTATACTTACCCCGTTTAGGGATTTTTAGGGTACCTTATTCCCTCATTCCCTACTAAGTAAGCATACTTAAGCCCTGCATCCGGTGTGCCAAGCCATATAGGCCTCCTAGATGTTTGAAGCATCTGCTTCTCTTTGTTATTGCTGCAAGAGCAGGCTTGGCAACGCCCGACTGACATGTCCCATGTGAGCGGGTGTGTTGTTTGCTGAAGTAACTAGGTCCGGGATTGTATTCCGGAACCCGGGCGCAAAAGTGCACGGCCGGAAGGGTTTGCCGGAGCACACCCCACGGAAGCACAACATCAATTACGGTTTGAACCCTAAACCCTAAACCCGAAACTTGACTCTGTGTGATGGGTTTAAAGGAAATCGGAGTTTCAGGTTGATCGTCTGCCAGGATTCGAGGCCTCCCGGATGGGCTAGTAGGCCCTATCATCCCCATAATCGACCCTATAAAGGGCCTTTTTAGGGGCTTCTGGCCCCGTTTAATAGCTACTATACCCCATAACCCCTTATTAAGGGGTTATGGGGTATAGTAGCCCCTTTGTTAAGGGAAGGGCATGCATGGAACATAGTAGCCCCCTTTTAAGGGGTTATAGGGTATAGTAGGGGTATAGTCCTGGTCCGCGAAGTTGGACGCGAACTCGGCGGAAGCGTCGTTGAAGCGCCCGCAGAAGTTGCG
This sequence comes from Symbiodinium natans, assembly GCA_905221605.1. Lineage (NCBI taxonomy): Eukaryota > Dinophyceae > Suessiales > Symbiodiniaceae > Symbiodinium > Symbiodinium natans. The sequence goes on from CAJNDS010002366.1 coordinate 252,254, forward strand.
CGGAAGCTCCATGGACGCTTGCATGCCGATCTCAAGGTCCATGCATGCCCTTCCCTTGAAAAAGGGCTACTATACCCTATAACCCCTTAAAAAGGGGCTACTATACCCTATAACCCCTCAAAAAGGGCCCTTTATAGGGTTGATTATGGGGATTCTAGGGCCTCATAGCCCTTCCTATTGAGTCCGTGTGCTCTTGAAAATTGATGGGCTGCAGCTGCTGCAAGCTCAAGCGGCAGCAGAAACTCCTTAGGATGGAAAAGAGTTTTTTTCGCCACCTTCGCAATGCTCTTTCATACTCTTCCACACCGCACACAACCACCCAAGTCCTGCGCCTCAGCCCTAAACCCTAAACCCTAAACCCTAAACCCTAAACCCTAAACCCTAAACCCTAAACCCTAAACCCTAAACCCTAAACCCTGAACCATGCCTGCCCCTTCCCTATCCACTACGCGCTCTAAGCAGTCCGAGTGTAGCGATACAACTGCTCGAAGTTCCAGCACCGTTTCCTCGAGTTCGCTTTAGAGCACCCGGCACGTGTTCAAGTTTATCCTTAAAGACATTTAAAGACCTACTCGCGGAAGCAAGTTCTCAAAATCGCACGAAATCAGCTCGCGGAAGCGTCCGCGGAAGCAAATATAACGCAGCGGGTCAATCGAAACTTGAAACGGTACGCGCGGAAGGACCGCGGAAGGGTTCCGCGGAAGTCATAGAAAATCTTGTACTAAAACTAACATGCAATGCCCAGCTTGCGGATTCAGGGATGGATGGCTGTTGGGGGCGCAACGTGTAGGTTTTGTGCGCTCAAGGTTTGCAGGCTGCGGTGTCAGGAGGTCGTTCGGCATTTTTTTTGCGAGCTTTCGGGTCGAGCTTCAAAGTTACATGCTTTGCCTAGCGCGGCAGAAAGAAGGCCATACTGGGGCCCAAGCTTGCAGTAAATTGGAAGAGAGAGAGAGAGAGACAGAGAGAGAGAGAGAGAGAATGCGAGAGAGAGAGAGAGAATGAGAGAGTGAGAGAGACGGAGAGAGACGGGGAGAGAGCCAGAGAGAGACGGGGAGAGAGCGAGCGCCAAAAACAGAGAGAGATGGTTGAAAGCCTTTTTCCCCGAGCTCACCGAACTTGAGCATGCCTCGGCATCAAGCTCCGCTCAGGTCTCAGCAGCCTTTGGGACCAGGGCCGCGCCAGCCGTACCAGCAGTCAGGGCACTCAGCTTTTCGTCTAAGCGTTGTTTTTTGACATGGACCTTTTCTAGAAACCCAGAGCCCTAAGATTCCTCGATTCAAAACATTCCCCTTCTCCGCACCCAAAACCTACACTCTATGCCCTACAACATCCTACAACTTTGCCCTCTGAAATGCCTGGGTGCTCCTCTGGAGCTTGCGAGTGGGGGGCATTGGAGGAAGCTGCGCGTGCCTGATGCACATTATGGAAGTCTGTCGTGCGGGGTGCTCCCATCCTCGCCGCAGTCCGAGACATTCCGAGACACCCACATCAAGCGTCCAGTATGTCCAGTAAGATTTCAGTAAACGACATCCCCCCTTCCAGGCTCGGTTTCCGTTCTTGTCGCTCTGGATCGACTTTTGGGGCTGGGCCGGCTTGGTTTGGTTTCTGTGCTGGGAGCGTGGCGCAGGAAATTCTGGGGCCAGGCGCCCCGGTGCTTGCGCCTGGAGTCCAGGCTTGGTGTGCCCCGTAGTTGAGGCCACCAAGTCCATTCCCAGCACCACAGATGCGCAGACTTGGGCATCTCCTGCACCAGTGACATTTCCCACGTAGACATACAGGATCCATGCGATCAGTGGGACACCAGTCCAGCCCGGAATGCTGCTGCAAGAGTGGAAGCAAGGATAAGCCTAAGGTTTTGCAAAGCGACGCGCTCGGTACGTGGAGCACTGCTGCACATGCGCTGGAAAGGCTGAACAGAAGACAAATAGTAGGATTCTCTTATAGTAAGGACCCCAATAAGGTACCCCTATATTTCGGAAACCCCCATATATCGGTGGTGTGCGCAGTGTGCCTGCAGCTCCGAGGCTCGGATGGACATTTTCGGCTTCGGGGATTCGTTACAGCCCACGGAAATCCCGCTTTGAGTCCTTGGCCCTGCCCCCTAGACCCCGTAAGCCCACACTGATCGAACAAACCGTTTTTGCGAGTGGTCTTCAAGAGTTGCGAGTGTTCCGCGTCGCAGGGCTGGAACCGTGCAGGAAGATGGCCAGAGGCTCCAAAGAACTATGCGATCGCTCGTGGTGAAGCAAAACTGAAGTTTATTTGACACAGGTGGTGCTGCCGTTTGACAGGAAGCGCTGTCCAAGCCAGCAGAGCAACATGCACGGAAGATGCTTTAATGTATAAGGTGGAGACCTGATGCAGTGGTGCGCCGCGAGCGGATATTTTACAAGCACATATGAAGCCTTTCGCTCTCCAATAAGATCGACTAGTTTTCTCGCGATCTCAAGTTTATGGTTTTTGTTTGGGATGTTCTCCCTTGTTAAACTAGCAGTCCTGAATAGGGATTTTAATAAGGGGGTACTATAATCCCTATTGAGGACTGTTAGTTTCTTTTCGGGGTCTGGTTTTGGTTGGCAGCACAGGCCGGCATTGCAGCCTTCACAGCGGCAGTGGCGCGACTGCAGTTGCTTCCCCTATAGTCCCCATAAATGAACCCTATGAGGTTCTTTTGGTTGTAGGGTAGAGTAGCCCATGCTCGAACCCTCTCGAATCCTAAGCTGTGAAACCCAAGCCTTCAGACACTTGAGAGACTTGAGGGATGCTTCGGGCCACCACTTTCCAGGTCCCGACCCGAAACCATCTTCTGTTTTTGAGCGTTGGTGGGCTTACCTGCATGGGCTATTATACCCTATGACCCCTTGAAAAGGCCCTTTATCGGGTTGGTTAGGAGGATGAGAAGGCCATGCTGGTAGGATTTAGTGCCTGAGGGCTGTTGAAGCCTCGATTTGGGTGTTCAGGACGGCATAGCGGTTTTAGGGGCAAGGTCCTGTCAGCCTTTCAACCCATACTTCCGCCTTGAACCTTCAGCTAGAGATCAACCAATGATTGTCTAGCATCGCAGGCGTTAGAAGAGCACTGAGAATTGGCTTAGACCCAACCCCCCCCCCCAAAAGAAAAAAAATCAAAAGAACAACAGTAGCAACAATAATGCTCATGATAATAATTAGAAAATCATAATAACAGTAGTAAGAATAATCGTAACAATAATAGTAGATAAAGATAATCATAATCATAATATCGCCAGAACTTGATGGGATCTGGTCTGCGGAGCCCTTTAGCTGCTCCCGGCCATGATAGAAGAAGAGATCCAACCAAGGATGTGCGCCGAGAACGGGGCTAGCATCGCTGCTTGGCCCCTTCGATGCAAAGCGCTACAGTTTTTTGTTAGCTTTGTTTACTTTAAGGCCGCTGATACCCTATACAATCCGGCAGCCGACGTTCGGGGTAAAGGGCTGAAGTCAAGCTTCGCAAGAAGTTTAGTTAGAAGTTTTCGACCTTCAGGCTTCTAAAGTGAAGCTCACGAGCTTCCCCTCATTCGAGGGTTCAAACGCAGAAGCTTCAGAGTCTTATCATCTGTTTCACAAACTAACGTGGGCGTGCCTTCGAAAACGTGGTCACCTGGGCTTGAACCTTCTCCTATCCTGAAGTCCCAGGCCCAATGGTACTGGCATGAGCAACCAGCGCCGAAGTACGGCACCCAACCAGGCTGGCGCAAGGGTTTGGTTGTGTTCTCCGTCTGGGGAGGATGCAGGGGAGGTGCGAGGGGCAGGGGGCAGGGGCCGGGCTTAAATAGGAGACCACTCAGAAGCCCCTTGAAAGCCCTGTTTGCACCCACAAGCCTGACGTCCGAACCGCCCTGGAACAGAACCCCCAGCTCCACTTATAAGCCCTGTCCTCAATTATTTCCCAGATTTGTTTGAAGAGATCTTCGAGACATCGCAGAAAAGAGCCTCTACAAGACCATCCCATGTCGAAAGGAGGCCTTTCATCGTCATACTATGAGCAGCCCACATCCAGAACCTCCCGAACCATTCAAAGGTCGACCTAGGATTTGGGAGTGCGCGTGCAGGTTGCACCTCCGCGGCGACAGAGCCCCAGAAGTCCGCCTCCGAGCATGGGCGATAATTTGGCGTTGGGCTTTTAGGGTTTAGGGTCTAGGGTTTAGGGTTTAGGGTTTAGGGTTTAGGGTTTAGGGTTTAGGGTTAGGGTTTAGGGTTTAGGGTTTAGGGTGCCTCGGGTTGGAGATCAGGTCACCTCCTTCGGGACAACGTTGAAGCCCATGGTGTTGCCCCCAATGTTTGGGGAGCCCCAATTCCAGCATGGGCTATTAGGCCTTAGAATCCCCCTAACCAACCCTATACAGGGCCTTCTTCAGGGGTTATAGGGTATAATTGCCCCTTTTTTAAATCCCCTTTTTTTAAGGGGTTATAGGGTATAGTGGCCCATGTAGGAAAGCCCTGGCCGCCGACCTGACAAAGGTGCGCCGGGCCCGGTGGGCAGTGGCCCTCCGCACGCCGCAGGCCCGGGAGTCCAACCGAGGACCGCCTGCCAGGGTCTTCTTGAGGTAATTTAGGGTTTAGGGTTTAGGGTTTAAGGGTTAGGGGCCTGAAATAATTAGAATAGGGTTTTGGGGGGGGCTATTCTGGTAAAATAATCAGGGGACCATAAAGGGAATGCTACTAGTAATGATTCCGACCCCTAAGTTAGGCTGTGGATTCTTGGCTATTTCAGTTTTGGTTCATGTGAGCAAGGCAAACTAGACAACTCCGCACTGAGCCGCCAGCCAGCCTCTCAAGCAATCGAAAAGAAACTCAACTTGTTCGGGCTTGCGTAAGGCATAAGGGTTGTAAGGTTTAGGGCCACGTGGCCAAATTTGGCCAAGAAACCTTCTTTTGGATCCTGGTGCACGCAGCTGACCCTTCTTTCCCACACCCGTCCCCGCCCCTCGCCACCTCTCCTCCAATTCCGTTGACGAGGGCTCGCAGTCTTACTCTTAAGTAGCACTTCTGTGGAGCACATAGTACGGTGATGAGACTGCGCACTCCGCTGGGTTTCCGACAAGTACGTGAACCTGTGTCAACCTAAGGTGTTTTGAGATCCCGATGCTTGTTATGTGCATCCTGACTGTTGTGTTGAGGATGATGCAACCTGGGATGATGCAAGTGCAGCACAGGTGGGCGCGGTAGTTCTGAGTTGTACAATTTCCAAGATGGGCTATTCCGCCCGATAATCTCCATAATCAACCCTATAAAGGGCCTTTTTTAAGGGTCATAGGGTACAATAGCCCATGCTGGTACCATAAACCAACCCTAAACCCTAAACCCCAAACCCCAAACCCTAAATTACCTGAGTTGTAGAATTACTGGGCTTGAAGTGACAGGTCTGTAGACAGTGGTTGATGACGATGGCAGAGAGGTGTTGAAGTGAGCTGCTGAGGTCATTCGAGTAGGAATGGGCGTGTAGTGCAGAGCCTAAACAACCCTGGAAAGTCGGTCCCCCGCCCTAAACCCTAAACCCTAAACCCTAAACCCTAAACCCTAAACCCTAAACCCTAAACCCTAAACCCTAAACCCCCCTGGGAATGATCCCTCGGGAAGTTCTAACCCCAGGCTGAGCCCACCTTCCGTCGTGCACACTCTTTGCATCACAACGATGTGCTGGTCAAACCTGGCACTCCCGGAACGTTGACTCCCAAAGCGCAAGACCATGTCGGGGTTTACCAAAATAGGTTTAGGGTTTAGGGTTTAGGGTTTAGGGTTTAGGGTTTAGGGGCCCTGGAATAGACCCCAAAAAATAAGCATCCCCGTTAGAATAAGGACCCAATAAGGTACTCCTAATCTACCACTTGCTTAAGAACACCGGAAAAATATAAAATACTCGTCCTTAGTCAGGGTAATAAGGGAATACTATTTTGGATTCTTTCGGGGTTCTTAAGCAAACAGTAGTAGTTTCGTAAACCCCCCGAATGTAGCCTTGACAGCAAGGCCGCCGAGCCGACCAGGCTCGATGACCAACTCGCCACGGCCCGAAGGTTTAGGCTGTAGGGTCTAGGGTTTAGAGTTTAGGGTTTAGGGTTTAGGGTTCATGGCTCCAGGATGATCCACGGAAAGCTCTTAAGAATTTCAGTAGCCCTTGATCACACGCCAAGGCACAGCCTCCTTTCGCAACACAGCGATCACACCGAAGTGCAGACACAGCCGCGCATGTGTGTGTGTACACACGGCCTAGGAGGGGTTCCGTATTTAAGTTGAGGGTTTTAGAACGTTTATAGGGCTCGGACATCAGGCTTCTCGTCCGGCCGGGGCCCTCCGTCTCAGCTTGCAACCACACGGTTTCAAACTTCCCAACCTAACCAACACGGACACCCACACCTCCCTAAGCAGAACCCACGAAATTGGGGAAAAAAACATGCGACTTGGTCTTTCTTCCTTGGGGTCCCTGAACACAATACAGGGTTTCGGGCTTGCATTGGTTCCCCGTAGCTTTACTGCGCTTACGAAAGTGCAGCTGAGGCCCTTCAGTCCCCCTGCTCATCGATCTCCGCAAGTTGTGCCGGGAACTCGAGTGGTGCGCGAGGGTTTAAAGGCTGCGAGCTCGGTTTGGAGTTGGGCTGTTTCCTCTCATTGTTTTCCTACATTCCCATGTGTTGGTTGTGTTTTTGCGTTTGCTCTTTCGGTTTTGTTTCCCCCACTCAGCTTAAGTTGCAATATGAACACGTTGGGACAGGCGAGAACGCTGTTTTTATCGGTGGAGTCCAATGCACTGGCAAACTTCCGGTGCGTGCAATAAAAAGCGCTGCCGCTACTGTCATCTTAAAATGTTTGGTCCTATTTGGACGGAAACAAGTTGGCAGCGAAGCCTTATTCGACGGCTGCCGCCAATGCCGCCCACTTCCAGATTTTGGTACGGGGGGTAAGGGGGTGGTGAGGGTGGCGAATCCGGGGGAAGTGGGGGGCAGGGGGGGGGGGCAGGGTGGAGGGTGGAACAGGGGCCACGACGAGTGCAAGAACGGCTGGCAAAATCTGCTCGGAAGAAAAGACTGGCTCGGAAGAAAAGACTGCACCAATTGGCTGGAAGAGTCGATATTTTTGAAGAAGAAGACATGCTAATAGAGGCCCGAGAAACCGACATAAACATGAGGATCCTACGGAATCCCCACTATAGGGGCCCTGATACCCAAATAGCACGATCCTTATGTTTATGTGGATTTTTGGGCCCCTAGTTAAGGGGATTTCGCAAACAGGCAAAGCCTAGTGGAAGTGAGCGGGCCCCCCTGAGAAAGAAACACTGTAAATGTCGCATGTGCATATGGAAGAGGGATTTCGCTGCTGCCAAAGTCTTGAAAAATCCATGGACTTCCTGGCCCCATAGGGGAGGGTCCTGAACTAAGGCTTGAAAATGCAGGTCCCGGGGACCGCATGTTGAATTTCAAGTTTCCGGACCCAGGGGAGAGCCCCAAATAAGAAACATATCGAATCTTAAAGTGCCAGGCTGGGGCTGGGGGGCGAAGGGGACTTAACTTCTGCACACCTTCTGAAAATCTAGGTCCCTGGAACCTCAAGGACCCTTATGTCCCAAAGGGAAGGGCGGGACCTGGAATTTTGAAGGTTTTTATTTGTTAAGAAGCTATAGCTCCCCAATGGGGGACCTGAATTTCTCATGTTTTTATAGATCAGGCCCGGGGGGCGTAGGGGGACTCTCAACCCGGTTCTTGCCTTTGTGGCCACCAAACTTGAGGTATCCCAAGCAGGTTCTTTCCTTAGCGGCCACCAAATTTGAGGTATCCTAACCGGGTTCTTGCTTTAGTGGCCACCAAACTTGAGGGATCTCAACCGGGCTCTTGCTTGGCCACGCCACCCAACCGAGGTATCCCAACCGGATTCTTTCCTTACCTAGTACCAGGGCACGTCGTTTTGGAACTCGGGAAAGTGTCATTCGGGAACGTGCCGAAAAGACGCCGCCTGTGTTCCAAGTTGACGTCCGTGTCCAAAATGATGCTGCTCGTGTTCCAGACTGATTCTTCTTCGCTCCAAAGTGATGCTGTCGCGCTTGCGTTCCATATTGAATTCTTTCCATAGAGCCAGTCGCATCGACGGTGATGCCCACACGACTTCGTGATTTCTTTGATACGTAAGTCTCGGATGTCGGGCAGGGAGCACAGCACAAAGAGGAGTGTACATATGTATCAGACAGACTCATAGGGCTGCGACCGCGGGCGTGCGCGAATGATTCTTAAAGCCCTGAACGCTGAGGCGATTGGCCCAAGGCGAGAACCATTGTCGGAGTGAGGGTTGCCTGCGTAGCACCATGCCCCTTACCATTCAGGTGAGCCTGCTAAGTGGCAGGACAGCTTCACTCGAAGCAGAAGAGGAGGAGTGGGTAGGCTCGTTCAACAACAGGGCACAGAAGACTCTGGAAGTTGGCAGGGGCCGACTCGTGGACTCTTCTGCAAGCATTCTGAACTCAGCAGCCACTCTTGGGGAGTCTAGGTTGCGGAGCGGTGATGTGCTCACCTCGCAGATGAGCAGCATTGTTCACACCAACATTGCTGCTTTTGCTGCGATCCTTGGCACCCGGCAGGGGGGGGGGGGGGCTGTCAGACGGCAGCTGCAGCATGTGCGACAGATCCAAGCATCTGGAGTGGGCGTTGCTGCTATACTGGGCGATGGGTCTGTCGTGACCTGTGGCCCTGCGGACTGTCGTGGTGTGCAACATCAACTGATGGACGTGAAGCAGATCCAGGCATCTGAGGAAGCATTTGCTGCCATTCTGGGCGACGGGTCTGTGGTCACGTGGGGTTCCACTGACCATGGTGGAGACAGCAGTGCTGTGCAAGACCAGTTGAAGGACGTGCGGCAGATCCAAGCCCACAACACAGCTTTTGCTGCCATTCTCGGTGATGGGTCTGTTGTGACCTGGGGTGATGCTGACAATGGTGGTGACAGCAGTGCTGTCCAAAATGAGCTCAAGGGCGTGCAGCAGATCCAAGCTACCATGTCGGCTTTTGCTGCCATTCTGCGCGATGGGTCCGTTGTGACCTGGGGCAATGCAGCCCGTGGTGGTGACAGCAGTGCCGTCCAGCATTGGCTTAAAGACGTGCGGCAGATCCAAGCAAGTTTGGTGTCGTTTGCTGCCATTCGGGGCGATGGGTCTGTTGTGACCTGGGGCCGTTGTTTCAGCGGCGGCGACAGCAGTGACGCACAACATCGGCTGCAGGACGTGCAGCAGATCCAAGCTACCGACTTCGCATTTGCAGCCGTTCTGGGCGATGGGTCCGTCGTGACCTGGGGTGATGAAGGCAGCGGTGGCGACTGCAGTCATGTGGAAGACCAGCTCAAGGACGTGCGTCAGATCCAAGCTACCAGCGATGCTTTTGCTGCCATTCTGGGCGTGGGTCTGTTGTGACCTGGGGCGATGATGGCCGTGGTGGTAATAGCAGGGCCGTCCAAGGTCAGCTGAAGGACGTGCAGCAGATCCAAGCATCTCCGTTTGCCTTTGCTGCCATTTTGGGCAATGGCACCGTGGTGACCTGGGGAGACAGCGACAGCAGTCTTGTCCAAAATGAGCTGCAGGGTGTGCAGCAGATCCAAGCCAACGGCTCGGATTTTGCTGCAATTCGTGTCGATGGTTCTCTTGTGACCTGGGGCCAGAAGCAACGCTGACGACTTTGTAGGAACAGAAGCACAGCGTTTCTGCAGCGTCAACGCCCTTTGCCACAATCTCTAGCTTGAGGCAGCGACCGTTTGCAAGCATTTGTTTTGCAGGCTGCAGACAAACCGCGAGGTGATATCGTTTGCAGAGACCTTGTCTTGACATTCTTACTATGGCATTTACCCACTTTGAAACTGGTGTCTAAGCCCTGTGTCAATATCCAGCTTTGAAAATTCAAGCGGCTTCTGCCTCGCAAAAGACTAGCAGAGTGGCATATGTCGTCATAGACATTGGACTCGAGCGGGGTCATTTGTGAATCCCGCTCTAGGCATCCATTGAGGTCCTGGCTGTCGACAATCCATGAAGTGCACATGTTTCCAATAATGGCGTCGAAGTGCTTTCGGTAGGAACATGCTTCCCAGGATCTCATTCTTTTCTTTTCAGCTTGGGTATGTCAGGTGCCCGGAAGCAACAGCCTCCGGGGGAAGTTCGAAAAGCACTTCCTGTGCCCTGACATCTTAAGTTCAACACCAGAAACGAAGATTTGCGACGTCGTCCTGCAGAATGAGTGCAGGCCACAGACGCCCAATGCCGCAAGCCGCCCGGAACCCTATGTAACATCCAACCTAAAAGCCTATAACCGGTCGAGCTGCTTCCCTGGTCGTGTCCTCTGAGAGTCTAAGATGAGGGCGTGGCCGGTGCACTGGTCCACAATTGCCGAAAAAGGCACGGAATCAATCCAGGCCTCCTGCGAACATTAAGGGTATGTTTTAAAGGGTTGTTGCACTTGAGCATGTGTCAGTCGCAGGTGACTCGAGGCTTGCATGTGATCCTCTTCCGATGATCGGGGTGTGAGAGAGCTGCAACCCTGTGGAAGCTGCTCCACAGCTATCATGCTGACTGTCGCTCCGAAGCGGCTAGCCGCAATGCTGCATGCAATGTCATGGTGGCCCATATTGCATACACCCTCTATTTGTGTTGCTTGTGGTCTGAGTCAAAACGCGCGGACCCTTGTGGCAGCAGGATGTTCGAGTTCTTTCAACTGCTTACGGCTTCATTGGCGCAGCAGCAACATCCTCCGGAAAACCGGAATCTTTGTCTGGGGCTCGTGCCCCAAATTCTTCGCATGGCAGGGCGTATTCGAAGCCTGGGGATCGACCCCTGGAACGGAGGCACTTGTTGGGGCCTTGACACGAACAAGGGGACTTGAGCGAGAATGGAGGATTTTTGGTCAGGGCCCCAAACGGCACAGGAAGGGAGGAAGCTGCTTTTTCCCTGAAAGAGTCTGTGCAGAGCTTCCGTTCCTTTGGGGCTGTTCTCATGGAATGCGTCGGTGATGCGTCAGATGCCGTGGCTCATGGCAGAAAACAAGTTGCAGCACCTCACAGGGTTACTTAGGGGTTAAAACCAAGTGTCGATCTTCCGAAATCGGCTGTTTCGTGGGGTTCTGGTACACCTTAGGTCCTAGATTAGTGGCGCTAGCTGTGCGATGAAAAGAGTGAGGGGTGGAACAGGGGCGACGAGTACGGGAGAAACCCGACAAGGGTGGCAAGACAAAGCCAATTGGTAGCGCAGCCTTATTAGAGCTTGGCTATGCTTAATGACTGGCTTGGGTCGTTCAGGTGAGCCCAGATTCTGCGTGAGCCGGCAAACCCTGAACAAACTGAAGCCCTGAACCATCTCTACCAGGATGGACTATTTTTGGCCTTATCTTCCCCATAATCAACCCTATAAAAGGGCCTTTGTTAAGGGGTATATATCATCTCATGGCCCATGCTGGTACCAGTAGCATCAGTCTACAGCTTTCAACAGCCAACTGAATCGAGGATGCAGCGGCCCATGGCTGCCAGGGCCTTGGATGCTGTTGTCCTGGGACGCTTTCGGTGTGGCCCGGAGATTCCCTGGCCTATACGGCGGTAGGGTTTAGGGTTTAGGGTTTTGGGGTTTAGGGTTTTAGGGTTTTAGGGTTTAGGGTTTAGGGTTTAGGGTTTAGGGTGTTCTCGGCTGCCTTTTGAAGGGCAGAGGAGAAGGGGTTTTGGAGTCCCAAGGCCTTGGAAGCCCCTCAAATCGGCCTCGTTACAGCTGGCATGTCGAAGTTCAGGAACACTAGGTTTAGGGTTTAGGGTTTAGGGTCTAGGAGTCAACATGGTCATGTGATCGAGATGTGCTGACGGCCTTATGTAAGGCCGGGTGGCATTTGCAAGCCCTAAGTTTTGTGGGAAAGCAAGTGTTCAAAGTGCGAATCTCTGCTAAGCACTGTAAACACTCACCCTGCCACATTTTGGCGATGAACCTTCTAGCCATTCTAGCCCAAGCCCCGCAAATCCTGAGCTCTAAAGCCCTGAATCCCTACTCCACATGGGGTACCTTCGAATTCAATGTCGACTTGGCATGATTTGGTCTTTGTGCTTTGGCGAGCTGAATGAATATCCGAAAGTTCGGCGTTGCATTAAAACAAAAGCCCAAACACCATACAAAATCCTTTTGTTGGGGTTGGGACTTTTAAAACGTCTGGGGCGCGGGACTAAAGCCACGCGAAAGTCAAGCTGGATCCAGCACGCAAGATGCTCTCCGGACTTTCCGGGGCATCTTGGATCATGGATCTATAGGACAAACAAATGTATCTTTGGGCACGCGCGTGCATACACAGACGCACACATGCACATGTGCACGCACACAAGCACGCACGCAGCCCCCCCCCCCCCCCCCAACACCCACACACGTAAACACACGTAAACACACGTAAACACACGTAAACACACGTAAACACACGTAAACACACGTAAACACACGTAAACACACGTAAACACACGTAAACACACACACACACACACACACAGACAGAGACAGAGGCACGAGCGCACCTGCGGCCACACCGCGCACGCGCGCGCACGCGCACGAAGTCACACAGAGACACACAGACTCACACGGAGACGCGTGCAGAAACAAATGCACAAATGCACACATGCAAAGCAACCCCTCTCAAGAAGGGTTTGGAGGGCTTCATCGCGCTTGGGAAGAATCAGAGACGTTCACGTCTTCAAGATACCCGCAGCCCCCAACCCTTCGCCACTGTTATCGTGCATAGGAAGCATATTTCAGGCTCGGAGCTACTAAGCCGCTCAGCTAAGCGGGATTAAAGGCCAAGGCGTTCGTGATTGTGCCCGTTCGGGCTTATTATGCTTCGAAGCACGCAGACGGAATCACAAGCCTTGTCTAGGCCTTGGCAACTACATCCCAACATCAAGATTCATTCCTCGAGCGTGATCCTGAAGCTTCCTCCAACTTTGTGTGGGTTTTGAGGGTTTAAGTTCAGGATCTACGTTTAGTTTACCCACCGGGGGGGTTTACGAAAATAAGGGCCCCCGAAGAACATAGAACCCCCAAATAGTAGGGCTTCCCTCAGAACACCCCCACATGTCTCCAAGATGGGTCAGCCACTTCGGTGAGTTCGTTGCGGGCGCAAGGGCGGATGGCCTGATCTGAGGGGGCCCAACCAGGGGCTCCAAAAGAGGAGTTCGAACAGTCGCGGGCCTGAAAAAGGGGGAGGGTTACTCATAGTATTCCCTTATAGGGTTCCTCCATGATTATACTAGAAGAACCCCCAACCCCTACACTAAATCCTATAAGGCGCAGGATGTTGGATTTGAGGCTTCATGCAGGCATTCATTCTCAAGAGGTCCCGACTCCGTGCTGCCGTTTTTAAGTAGACAGGCGCCTTTGCACCAGATAGATTTGCCAACGCCTTAGTTGAAATTGCTAGGTGTCCAGCTGCCTCTCGAGAAAAAAGGGGCGTGCCAGCATTTTTGAGATGAATCCTAGAGCCCTGTTGTGTAGGCTTACATGCTGATCTGCGCACCAGGGGCAGCCCTAATGGGCTGTGAAGCGACAGGACTCAGCAGAGGACTCTCAACAGATATTGTGCGTCGCCACTGGTTTAGATGCAGAACCCTCCGCTCGGCCATGAGCCGCTCCCGAAACCTGGACCTTCGCTTTGCATGTTGAGGGCTCCTTAGGTTAGGGAGTTGAATTCTTAGGGTTTAGGGTTTAGGGTTTAGGGCCTTTCGTAAGGTTTCATTGCTGTAGGTTGAGCCTATCAGGACTTGTCACTTCGCCACGCAGGGCTTCGCAACTTCCAGCATGGGCCATTATACCCTATAACCCCTGAGAAAAAAAAAGGCCCTTTCTAGGGTTGATCATGGAAGGTTCTAGAGCCCTAAACCCTAAACCCTAAACCCTAAACCCTAAACCCTAAACCCTAAACCCCAAGCCTCCTGGTTCTCATGGCCCCCAACGAAGCACCCGAAGCCACGCAGGGCCAGCCCGACCGAAGCCGGGGAGTCCTCGACCTACCTGGCCCAGGAGGCCGAGGCAAGTCCCCGGTTCAGCAGGGGGTTTAGGGTTTAGGGTTTAGGGTTTAGGGTTTAGGGTTTAGGGTTTAGGGTTTAGTAGAATCCCCCTAACCAACCCCTGCACCTTTTTCAGGGGGTTGTAGGGTATAAGAGCTATCAAGGGCCTTAACTTGAGGGGTTTCTAGGGTAGAATAGCCCATGCAGGTGTTCAGAGGCTTCGGGAGCCCGCTGAAAGCCTCCTTAGCTTCTCACTGGGTCAAAGGCAGTGTCAGTTGCCTTAGGTACGCATCCCGCAGCTTCGATCAGCTGACGCTCGTAAGATTTGAAGGGGTCTTGGGTTCTGGTTGCGGTTCATGAAGCCGACGTCAGTGCGCCTAGCGCAGTCCCGGTGAAAGCTAGATTGGAGCTGTTAGCCCCAATCGCGCAGGTGGTCTCGCTGCCTCACCACCGTAACTACATGTAGCCCGAAACCCTAAACCCTAAACCTTGAGAAGCCTGGGAGACATGGAATATCGTTCAAATGTGGTTTGTCCTGGAAAGCTCTCCGAAACATCTGAAGCGCCATGAATGCTTGAAGGGTCCCCCAACCACCTCGGAGGAGCCCTTGCCGGCCACGCCGACATACACCGCCGACTCGCCCGAGCTGCTTGGTGCATCTAAGGGTTGAGGGTTTAGGGTTTAGGGTTTAGGTTTTAGGCCCTGTATTCCCCCGGTAATCAACCTTCTAAAGGGCCTTTTTAAGGAGTTCTAGGCCATAATGGCCATCATCAACCCTGTAAAAGGGCCTGTTTAAGGGGGGTTATAGGGTATAAGAGCCCATGCCGCTCAGGGCTGTTCTTGTTAAGGATACGTTCGGAAGCACTTTGTAAGTTACTTAAGTCCGTGGGGGCAGAGCATGGGAGTCAAATCCAATACCAATCCCAGGTTTCAGGAGGAGAACGAGCCGGAGACGCCCACACTCGAGGCCGGCCGTGAGGTTGTGGCGACGGCGTCGTTCCTTGAAGCTTGCACCTTATAGCCTCGGATCCCCAGCATATTGATACCCTGCAGCCCCCTAAACAAAGGGCCCTTTATAGGGTCGATGATGAGAATTCTAGGGCCAATCATGGCCCATCCTGCCCGCTTCAGCTCAGAGCCATGAAGCCCTCAAGTATCATGTCTTTTCCCCTTTGCCATCACTCGCGCCAATTCCGACTCCTCACGGTGAAGTCCTCTCCTTAGCATGCCTCAGCCCTATTACAAAACCCTAAGGTTGGGATGTTCCCCCTTACACTAACAGTCCTTAATGGGGATTAGAGTACCCCTAGGTTGCAATCCCTATTAAGGAGCTGTTCGTATAAGGGAGAACATCCCAGACCCGAAGCCGAAGATTTCAGCTTCAAGCCTTTCAGCCCGACGACGAAGAGCTCTATGAGTGGGAGGAGGAGCTTGCCAAGTCAGGCGTCGCTCTGAGTCCCGGAGTTGGAGGGTTTAGGGTTTAGGGTTTAGGAGGCTTCAGTATACTTCGTGCATGTGCGGGCCAAGAAGTGGTTCATGTATCCAACGGGTTTAGGGTTTTGGGTTTGGGGTTTAGGGTTTAGGGTTTATAACGGCTGAAGGTTTGAATGCTCGGTGCCCGTGCTCCTCCCACACTGCAACCAGAACACAAACTGAAGCCACCAGCCTTCCTGTAGGTTCAGCAAGGGTCTGCAACGTTCGGGTGCTCGTGAAAATCGAGAAGTGTCACATGCAAGCTTTCAAGAACCTAGGGTGAAAATGCCTGTTCAGGAAAAATACCAAGCAGCTTCCTGCACGTAAGAGGCAAAGCCAAAGCCGTGCCGAAACACTTTCAAGAAGGTCAACTGACATGGCCATGAACTCTCTTAACTTGTTTTGGTAGCTAGGTCTCCCCTCGCAGCACTTGCAGAACCTTCTCAACATCTGCCAGCTTGTAAACAACGTCTTTAGGCACCCGAACGTAGCCTACGTCCTGCAAGCAGGCTTTCCCATAAAGCAGTGCACTTCTCAACCGTTTAGGCGGTGCACTTCCGGGCATCATTGTTGACGTCAACGTGGTCAGGCTCATCCGCAACCCTTACGTAACATCTGGTTCTATATCCGCCTTGGGAATTATTGTTTTTTGTCGTTCATATAAAACCCAAGAGGATATTGACAATAATATGCTTATTAAGGTCCTAAGGGGAGTATAGGGTTAACCCTAGGCCACTTCAGCCTGAAAAATCAGGGTTGGTATTCTAAGAGACTTGAGGACTTCAACGTTCATGCGAGGGAGCGACCTTGTTGCCTAAGCCGATTCGCCTGAGCAGTTCACATGCAATTTTTGAGGGCGAGGAGGTCAAAGACTTAAGCTACAGAACTCCGGAGGTGAACAGATTCACTGGACCTACTCTAGGTAGGCCTTTGGGACATTTTGATATTTTCCCTTACTGGCTTTAAGAGGATCATATTCAGGAATTATTTTTCAGAGGGTTTTAAGGGCCGTCCTAGTATTGAACTCCTCTCGCAAAAGATCGACGCGGTCTTGTTGGTTCATCGGCCAGCATGTCAAGAGCACGGACATGAAGATGAGCTCACTCAGCACAAAACCCTGCCAACCAGGATGGGCGATTAGGCCCTATAATTCCCAGAATTAACCCTACAAAGGGCCTTTTTAAGGGGTTATAGGGCATAATCAGGCCCTATAATTCCCGGAATTAACCTTCTAAAGGGCCATGTTAAGGGGTTCTAGGGTACAATAGCCCATGCTGGAAAGGCACCAGTAGCACAAGCTCGTTTGCCAAGACGTCCCAAAGGCAAAGCCCAAACCTGTGGCGACGGAAAGTTGCAGCGTAGATGCCCGCAACCGAGTAACAGGAAGAGGCCAGCACCCGAATTTTTAGGGTTTAGGGTTTAGGGTTTAAGGACCAACTGCTCCACTCCTTCAACCTAGTGCCAACACCTGAAGCCTGGATACCGAATCGAAGGGCTACTACACCCCATAACCCCCAAATTATAGGGTTCTGAGCTGTTATACCCTAGAATAACCCCTCAAAAAAGCCCTTTATAGGGTTGTGGGCTACTATACCCTATAATAACCCCTTAAAAAGGCCCTTTATAGGGTTGGTTAGGGGGAGTATAAGGCCTCATAGCCCATGCTTGTAAGGGGCAAAAGACTCGCAGGGGGGGCGAGCCTGAGCACTTGGATGCTGCGCAGCTGGCGCAGCTGCTCGGGGGCTCAGAGTTTAGGGTTTAGGGTTTAGTGGCACAAGGTATGAGCCGGCTTGCACGCTTGGTTGTTCAGGGTTTAGGGTTCAGGGTTTGAGAAAAATTGCACCGGCGTTGTGGCTGAGACATTGCTTTGAAGCTCTACATAAGTCATGTCGTGGTCATGATTGCAGCTTCACCTGTCGTTTCGCAGTATGTGTCTGCTGGGCACTGCTAGTCTGGTACGGAGCAGTGACGCAGATTGGATTGCTCCGCTTTTTAGGGTTTGAGGCCGGGGGTTTTGGGGCTTCTTATCAAGGACTCTCACACCTTGAAGGGCTTCGTGTCTTGTGGCTTGGGGTTTAGGGCTTAGGGTTGGCGCTTCCGGTGCTACCTACATAAGAGCGTCTCGATCCAGCAGGGATCCCGCCGTCGTGCAAGCACTGCTCCACGTTTGTTTCTGGCACACAGGCTCGCAATGAGTTCTGGAATACAAACTTGTCCCAAGCATCTTCGGGGCCAAGGCGTGCGAATTGTCTGTACAAAACTAGCCTCTCAGAAGATATGTAAGTCTTCAAAATAATCGCAGAGGTGGATAGCCACTGAAACCGATAATGCTTAGGTCGCCCGTGGAGCTGGCTCGGCGCCTTGCAGCGCCCGGAGCATGAAGCTCAGTGACTTATTTATATGTAACCCCTTAAATGGTATATATATATATATATATGTTTTAATCCCTTAAAGGGTATGTATAAATATATATATATATATACTCCCTAAGGGCACTTTGGGGAGCGATTTGTGAAAGAAGTTGCACTGAGCAAGTTTGGGTCAGATCCAGGCAACAGCTCATTTGAGGATCCCTGGAATGTTCTGCCGGGTTCTTCATGTGTACTGTAGGGTTGAAAGGTTGGGTTGGGGCTGTTGTGGTTTTGGGCCGAGGGTCTTTAAACGCGCCTGCCAACATTCCAAAAGAACTCGTGCACTGCAGCACGTGGGAATCAGACACTCAGAGGAGCCCATACAGGCTTCAAACCCCTCTGACAACTTGGAGACACCACTGCCTGCCTCATACCGTTGACGGTCAAGTGACACATTCAAGTACAGCCTGCCCTCCGCATCCCCCTGCCCTACGAATCCCTAAATCTTCAAACTCCCAAGCAAGAGCTAGACAAGGTGTCGGTATGCAACTCAGGCTCGAAAATGCAAAGCCTTCATCCCACAACACCTTTAACGTCTTAAAATGGCCCTTCAAGAAGCCACATGTCCGAAGACTGTGCAGGCTTCTAAAGGTCCGAAGCTTCACTTTTCAGGCCTTGCTTGCCGCGCGAGCGCAGGGCCTCATGACGATGGCACGGACACCAGCAGCAGTGAACCCAGCTGAATGCTTCGGGAGAGTATATGGACTTTCAAAAGGCGTTTTGGGCTGAAGGTTTAGAGTTTTTGGAGAGAAACTGGACCCGGCAGGCATCTACTTCTAGCACTGATCGAGCCGAGTCCGATGGCGCTTTGGGTTTGGGAGTTGTGGGCTTTGGGGTTTAGGGCTTAGGGTTTAGGATGTTCCTGCCGTTGATGCGGTGTGTCTTTGATTGGGAGGGCGTCAAGAGTCGACATGGATAGAAAGATGCGTGTCGTCATCGCTTGTTGCTCACGATCGCCTACGTAGCGTCTTCGGCCACAGCAGATTTCCGGATTATGATCCCGATTATGGAGCATCTTTGTTAAGTCATGTCCGGGTCCTGTTGAGGAATATACGGATTCGGGTGAGAGTAGTGTGGGATTAGAGCATTAGAGGGTTACGGGCCTTGTGGGGGATATTGGGTTTAGGGACATTGCAAGCCCTGAGTTTCAATATTTGAACCTGCAACCCTGCTCATGCTGGTAAAGTCATGCAGAAAGCTCCAATTACCCAGATCTTCCAAAACCCTTTAATTAAGGTATATACCCTAATTCATAATAAGGACCCTTAGTAGAAATTGGGGTATATTCCATAATTAAGGGGTTTTGGAAGATCTGGGTAGTTGGCCCTGAGGCTAAGGCGGCTAAAGCGGATAGTCGCCTTCCACACTTTCAAAACAGAAGCTTGTGGTGTCCCCGCAAAGGCTCTGAGCTAGCTTCGGGGCTTTCTAGGGGCTTTGAAAGGTCTTCTCAGGTGTCCTATAGGTACCTAAACCCTAAAGCCTAAACCCTAAGCCCTAAACCCTAAACCCTAAACCAAAAAACAAAACCTAAACCCTAAACCCTAGACCCTTTGGGGCGTTTCGGACATCATCTCTCAATGCCCGACGATGACTCACTCGTCCACGCCCATGGGCCAGTCGGATATAGTGGGGTACCTGGCTGAGGCCAACTTAGGGTTTTGGGGTTTGGGGTTTGGGGTTTAGGGTTTAGGGTTTAGGGGACTTGCGACATTGTGAAGACTCCATGCGGGTTCTTTGTTCGTTCTTGCAGGTTCTTGGAGCACAGGCACCCCATAGTGTTTTGAGAACCTTGGGCTAGCTGCTAGCTGTCTCTTGCCCACAATGTAGGTGGGCGTTAAGCTGCACAGAAAGCCCTGAGGCCTGAATCATCTGAATCCCCCAAAGCTAGGTGGTGCGGCTCCCTGGCATGGAGCCGCCAACGCCGAGCTACGACCCCGACGAGGATGGGTTTAGAGTTCGGTGGTCATACAATTTACTTTAGCCTTGGGGGATTTTAGGTTCCGGGATGTTTTCCTGATTTGCATGTTCTGGGGCCAGGTAGGCGGAACCGCAAAGCATTGGTACGCGAAGCTCAGCGCTTCGGACCCCTTGGTAAGCCTCAGTAGACTTGACCAAAGTTGATAGAAGTTGAAGACCAGCAGCTGCTTTATGGGTATTTTCCAAAATAGGATACCCCTTTTATACCCCAAATAGAAAAGAATCCCCTTAAGGGGAGCCCTCAAAAAGGGTACCCCTATTTTCAGAAACCCCCATATGGCTACCGAGCCCCCAAACCCAAACCTTCGCCGACACCCGCAAAGCCTCAGCCCGAGATCCATCAACGCGCTATTCTGGACAGAATCCTTTATCAACCTGAACATCATATAAGAATAGTCATAATAATAGTAATCATAATAATCATATAATATAATAATAGTAATAATCATAATAATAAGAATGATGATATCAACAATAATAATAATAATAACCATGCCCTTACACCACAGCCCCAAGCCGAAGCAGCCTCCGATGCAAAGCTGTCGAGTTCGACTTCAGGAAGACGAAGACTTCCAGCTGCTTCACGAGGAGCCGTCCGAGGACGTCTACGTGCCGCCAACCCAGCTGATCCGAGAGCTGCATCGAGTCAGAACAATCTAAGCCCTCCCGGGTTAAACCAGCGCAGAGTTCATGCGAGGATCCTCAAGGACCTTGAATCCCTGCGCGCGGGAACACAGTGGGGAACTCCAACAATGGGTGGACGGCCCACGGTTTTCAGGCCCCACAGTCGAGCCATTGCCCATCCTATAACGATTGCTGATCCTTCGGCCCTGAAGCCAAGCATCCCCCGACACCGAGAGAAACCCGATGCAAGGAACCGGCATGATTTTCACGTGGAAAATTGTCCATAACGACCTCCACAGAGAAACGGGTGTTAAAAAAGCATGTTTATTCAAGAAATGCAGAAACGGATGGGTTTCCATCCAGTCTCTCTTTTCTCTCTCTCTCTCTCTCTCTCTCTCTCTCTCTCTGTGGCTCATACGCTACCTCAAAGGTCCACTTGATATTTGGGTTGTACCCCTTGTATCCACTTGATAGCTGTGTCGTGCCATCAATGTTTCCTATTTCAGCAGGAGGGGGGGGGCACATGTAAGCATGTCAAGAGAAATCTAGCGCTGTAGCTGCAGTAGCACTAGTTCGGTTGCTGTGTTGATCACATCATCCACACGCGCACACATCCATCCACAATACGACAACATATCAGCACCTTAGTCTACCGTAATATTGCCGAAGCATAGCACGGAAAGACGGACAGACGGCCAGAAAACACAAGCGAGAATATCTGTATATGCCCGCCGAAAACAAGGAACAAGCAAACGCACAACCACTTGTGCCCAGACCTACGCTGGGAAGCTAGCAGGAACACGCTAGCCTCACCAGGGAGGACGCGGGCTGCAGGCATAATTCAACAAACACCCATGCACAGAAAGATTATAAGCCGCATAGTACTAATTCTCTTCCAATCGAACGGGCACAAAAGGTAGTCGGCTGTTCCTTCGCACTTCTGGCGGCGCAACGACAGAATCAAAAGCTACCACCAGCAACTCTTTGAGTCCACGACCTTCTCAAGAGAAACCTTTCAAAGAGCAATCAAAGGACCTGAAAGTGCTAACCTGTAGGAAGCTCGCCGGCAGAGCCAGTATGAACGCCACAACAAGAATGCAGGTGTCCTTTCTCAGGCACTTAGCCCATTCCGACTTGTGTGCCTTGCATGTCCTTGCGGATGACTCTCGTGTTTGGAGTGAAGCTGGGCCACCGAGTTTCTCAAGAGCACTGCAATTATCGGAGTCAAAGCCTTCTATTTTTGGGGCCAATCGCTCTTGGGTCCTCAAGAGACTAAGAGACTGTAGCAAATTACGCCGAGTTTCAGAAGAGCGGAGACCCGAAGCTGAAACCCTGCACGAATGACAGCAGAGCCTGGACAAATCAGGCCTGCGGCAGCTGGAAGTGCGGCTGTCTTTGCCTCAAGATATTCCTTGGATGTTGAGTCAGATTTGGCGTTTCTGCGTTTAGGCTTCGGAGGGGCCAGGGTTGAAGTATTGAGAGATATTTAGAGCGAAGGGCTGAACCAAAAAGGTAAAGGATCGAGGGCCAGGATTCAGGCAGGGGTTGGGAGAGGCAGGTTTAAGTCGTCCCGGTTTCCGGATGAAGGGGTGTGGTCCCGAAGACCAATGTGCTGCAGGGCACTATTGCGATGTTGAAGTACTGTGCGCACGGTTTTGAGATCTTTGCCCAGCCCGGAACCCAGACGTCTAATCCCCAAAGCCACTTGCCAACAGCTCACTTTACAAGCAGGCTGCGTGGAGTTGACGCGCACGACGGTTGGGGTGTATCGCCTGAGTGCGCAACGAAACCATGTTCCCTTGTGGCTCAGCTCTTCAAAGCTGCTTGCACGCGTTGCTTCTGGGGCTTCGCAATCCAGTGTCTGACAAGCGCGAGCGCAAAAACCACATGTGCTCTTGGAGTTTGCCTGTTGCTGTGCCGACTTTTCACCGGCTGGGGGGTGACTTCCCGCCTGTACTGCAAGCGCCATGTATAAAGCTGGTAGCCCGACAGCCACGCCTGCGCGCTCATAAGGCCGGTTGCGGAAGATCGAGTGAGCATTGAGCCGGCGAAACGGAAATCATCTTCATAAGTCTGTCCTTGACAAGCTGCTACCTATAACCGATTGCTACCCCGCATATATGTCGACCACGGTTGGAAGCAAGGCGGCTGAGATCAACGCCGGCAGACGGAGACCCCAGCAGGAAGAGCTGCGGCGAGCCAAGACAGGGATTCGGTCCGCGGTTTTGGCAGGTTCAGCTGGGTCTTCAGGGAACCGATACGGGAGTTCAAGAGCGCAGGATGCAGAGCCCACAACAACAACAGAGGCCCAGGCCACGGGCCGAAGAGTTCTCATAGTAAGCTCTAAAGCCAATATCCAGAATCGCCCAAAAGGCCGCGAAGATCAGGCGCAATTCTCAGCCCCTAATCAAAGGCCCCCTAAACCTTCCGAACCTCCAACATCCAAAAAGGCCCCCCACCAAAAGAAGGGGGGCCTTGTGGGGCAAGGCCGTGTCAATGTTATTCTTGGCAGAGCCACTTGTTGCCCTGGTGGTCATGGCTTCTTTGAGGTGCTGAGAAGGCATAGAAACCCTAAACCCTTTGAACCCTAAACCCTAAAACCATACGATAACCAGCATGAGCTATTAGACACAAAAAACCCTCAAAAAAGGCCCTTTCTTGGATTGGTTCGGGGGATAAGGCCTCACAGCCCATCCTGGTAAACCTTAGAAGAGTAACCCTAAACTTAAACCCTAAACCCTCAACCCTAAACCCTAAACCCTTACAGAACATAGAGCAAAGGCCTCCTTGGAAGCGGCGCCAGAGAAGGCGGCAGGAGTGAAGCTCACTGGAGTGCAGGGGGCTTCATTCAGAGCATAATTTTGGGGGTTTAGGGTATTTAGGCGCGGGAAGAATGTGCGAAAGGGTGGGTGCTAGGGGTCCTAACACATCAGATTGAAGCTTTTAAATGTTCACAAGTTAGCTCAGTGCGTCTAGACCGGGAGGCTTTATGCGCGAACCTCCGCGCGACACCAACCCGTAAAGGCAGCAGCTGCCATCGGATGCATGGTGCAGGATGTGCTCGTTTGGGTCATGCGGAGGATCGTGTAAACAGCCCTCGTGTGATGATGCGGTCATTGATGGCGCGACAAAAGCTCTGGCTGCAGCTGGCCAAAGCCGTAAGCCCCAGATCCTTGACCCCGCTTCAGGTTTATTCGGATTTGCAGCAAAAGCTCGCGCAGGTGCTAGCCAAATAGCTACTGTTTAAGCACCCGTTTGTGGCTTGCTGAAATTGGACTTGATCTCCAATCCAGAGCGAAGGCCTCAGAAGGGCAAGCGCATGGTCTGCACACTAAGTGCTAAGTCTGAGCTTATAAACTCTGGGAGCTCTGAATTCGCTAATTGAGCCCTAAACTCTTCAAGCCGACGTCTTAGTCAGAAGCGGTCCAAGCTTACACCCCAACGCTTAGCGTCCTCGCTTAGCGTCCTTAGTCGGTGGTTGCCCACATCCCGAAAGCACCGAATGCCTTCAAAGAACCCTTCAGCCCCACCATTGATGGGGCGTGGGGCTTATCCTTCCAGAGTATGGTTCTTGGTAGTGGTAGCGTCAGGGGTAGTGGTTGTGGTGGTGGTGGTGATCGTGGTGGCGGTGGTGGATACTTTCTGTTGTTACTTATTGATTTCTTGTTTTTTTTTTTTTTTTTTGGGGGGGGGGGGGGGGGGCTGCATGGCCTTAGCTAGTCAGATGCCGCAGACCCTGGCTTAATTTCCAAGTGTGGCGGCTTGAGCCCCATGCCCCAATCAGCTTCAGATTCCAAAGCTCGAAGCTTGCACCCAACTGTACCCAAGCCTCCAGCCGATATATGCTTTCGCTATCCCTAGACCCTAAACCCTAAACCCTAAACCCGGGGTTGCAACATTGTAGGCTCTAGGGGCATGTCATCGGCGTGTCTATGGGCATCCTGGCCATGCCCTACTTAGCCTCAGAAACCCTGAACCTCCAAAGTTGTATTCTCCCCCTCTGGCCGATGGCTGCAGTAAAGCCGCCGCTGCCTGCGCCTTTGCCTCCCGTGCGCAGAAACTCTTTGGTGAGGAACAGGTGGGCTCCCCAAAAGCCCTGGGCAGGAGTTATCTAATTCCGGTGACAGTCACTGACACGTGTTTTTCAAGAGTCAGAGGTAGGGCTTAGTAGAGCAGGAGCCCCTACAAACCGATTCTTTTCAAGTCCAACACTGTTGAGGCGCAACTCGGATCCCATTTGACAAGCCCTTTTGCCGGAGAAGACAATGGCTGACCCTCTTATACTAGCAGTCCTTAATAGGGATTATAGTACCCCCTATTACAATCCCTATTAAGGACTGTTAGTATAAGGGGGAACATCCCAAGTCATATACCCCTAAACTTCTGAACCCTGAACTTTTGAACCATAGAGGCAGAGAGCCCTGAGCCTCAACAATTACTGCGCAACTCTCCTAAACCCTAAACCCTAAATTCAAACCCTAAACCCTAAACCCTAAACCCCAAACCCTAAACCCTAAACCCTAAACCCTAAAACCTAAACCCTAAACCCTCACCCTAAACCCTACAGCCTAAACCCCAAATGCAACTCTCCAAAGTCATCGACAGGCAGTTAGCCCGGCTGCAGTCGCGTAGGGTACCCAGCTTTCACCGGGAAGGGCCTCGGCTCAGCTTGTTCCAGGGACTTCGGCTTTGGTATTTCTTGGCCCCTAAACCCTCAACCCTAAACCCTAAACAAGGATGAATGAGTTGGGGTTTAAGGTTGCTAGGAGGGTGTTGGAATATACCGTGCTGAGAAGATGGCGGAAGTTGGGGACAGCTCCCGTCAGCAGCAGAGCCATGCAAGGCAGCACCCCCTAAGCCTGGAAGCCATGGAAGCCCTGGGAAGCCCTGGGAAGCGCAGAGATGCGCAAAGAAGAGCAACGTCCAGCGCGCCGTCCTGAATCACAGGGTTATGCATCTTCTCCGGCGGCCTCGCTGCAGGTGCGAGATGTGACATGGTATCGGTGTTGCAGTCGGGGTTCAGGTATGAGAACCGGTCCCCCCACCTGCCATGGCAAGGTGAATCATCATCATCATCATCATCATCATCATCATCATCATTTCGAGTCGAGGGTTTAGGGTGCTGGAAACACTTCGTCCCCATCTCCCTGCATCCCCGTTGATAAGGCTTTTGAAAAGCCTCAAAACGGGATGGATGAGTAGCTGCACCCCCTTCTTGTGGTTTTGCGGGCTGAATTGGTCCCGAAAACATTATTGCCCTTGAGCAATACACCAGTTTCTGAGCGCTAGAAGAGGCCTGAATCCCCAAGTTCCGACCCCAGAACCATATGCCTGAAGACCGTAAGGGCCAGCATCCCCCCCCCCTAAACCCTAAACCTTAAGCCCTAAACCCTAAACCCTAAACCTTCACATCGCCAGTCGACTTAGGCCTTGGACAGCTCTGGGACGAGCTCCGAGCTGCCAGCCAGCGGTTGAAGGGACTGAGGGGTGTAGAGTTGCCCAAGCTTCAAAGCCTCTCAAGGGATTGTATGTACAGCGGCCCGAACAGAAGCCACAACCTCCCTGACCCTATTGAGAAAGGATGGCCACGCAAGTGTGTTTGGTTCGGGTTTCTGAGGCTTTGTGGTTCGTGGTGTTGTTGTCTGGGGCTGTTTTTGTGTCGCGGCTCCAACGTTCTGTTCTTACCATGAGCATTGAGTTTAGGGTTTAGGGTTGTAAGGGCTTGGGGGTTTAGGGGTTTAGGGTTTGTCCTGGCTGTTTGTTTTTAAAGCTTCTTTCTTTCATCTTGCTCCTGTACTTTGCACCTCTACGGGCCCACCGGGTGACTTCCAAGCCAAGCGAAAGTCGACCCGGGTCCAAGATCCAAGATCTGCAGGGTTTAGGGTTTAGGGTTTAGGGTTTAGGGTTTAGGGTTCTGGGGACATCTTGGGTCTTGGATCCTGGTCGACTGTTTAAGTGACTTTATAAGGATCTCCCCTAGGCCCGCGTGTATCTTGCAGGATTGGGATGCTGAATCTTCAACGTAGGCGTAGGACTCAGATGTGTTTGCCTACCAGGATGGGCTCTTAGGCCTTATAATCCTCAGAATCAACCCGCCAAAGGGTCTTGTTTTAAACGTTTATAGGGTAGAATAGCCGAATACGGGTATGCTGCCCTTTCTCTTAACCCGTTAACTCGAAAGATGAAAGCTCCAGGGTCCACCTTCGAATCAATTCCAAGGTTCCTCCTTGGCACCGGCGCCTCTTTGAGGACAAGTACTGCAAAGGCAGCCCCCGGGGGTCTGTTCTACAGGTGTGAATCAGGGATTTGCGCTGGACTCTCGGCGAATTCCTCGTCTATCATTCAAGGCGCCTCTCCAAGCCATAGCACATTCTGTGTGTTCTTTGCAGGCCGGAGGCGGCATCATCCAGTTTATGTTACGTAGGACTTCGTAGGTATCGGGCCGGGAGTGATTTTTTCATCCCCCAATCCTTGAGGCTCCGGTCTTTGGAGGGTCTATGTGGTCTAGGATCCGTGTTCAACACGGCTGGCGCGGGGGTCGCAGGTCTTGGGGTTGGGGTTAAATTGCTACATGAATAAGTCGGCTGAGAGGTTTGGGGAGGATTTGAAGGAAAAAGTCGGGTGGTCAGGCTATTCTTGCGACAACACTTTGCAGTACGGTAGAAGGGTTTGCCAGTAGTATGGACACGAATACACCTGGGCGTTGGGGCTTCGAAATACTTTGTTTGGGGTTTGGGGTTTAGGGTTTAGGGTTTAGGGTTTAGGGTTTAGGGTTTAGGGTTTAGGGTTTAGGCTTCGGGGGGGCAGTGCTTGACAATGCTTTGGTATGGAAGTCTCTGTAAGATGTTCCTTCGTTTCAGGGGCGACTCTTGGATGGCGGTTGGGTTAGCAGCCAGACCCGCGCAATTCCCACCACCCTTCGGTTCCCGTTCCCATTTTGTGGGTTGGGCTGGGCTTGAAGTTGCTGGTATGGACTCCGATATGGAACTGTTTGGCAATGGGCTACAGGGCATCAGCTCAGGTTTCGGATGCAGTCATCTACTACAGTCTACCTTGCATCTACTGATCGGAGGGTGTAAGCATTGCGATAATGCTCCCCCGATGGCATGGAATGGGATCGGCGGGTTTTCGGCTTCATTTTGTCCTTTCTGTGGCATTGAGTGAAGCAAGTTGTGCAACATGATATTGTCTTTCCCATTCTCTCCCCTTTCCTTGTGCGGAAACCCCAATGCTGTCCTGCAGTGGGACTGGCTTGGGACTTTGACTCAAAGGACTCTTTAGCTACTTCTCCCCCTCTGCGGATGGGACTTAAGGGGTTTCGGTTGAAATCGCCTGACCTTTGCCCTCCATGTGCTACAGCTCGTTTGCGATGATGTGCAGGAACAACTGGAGCCCCTGAATCCTGGTGTTTTGTGGCTTTGAGGCATGCCTACACCGCTTAAAGCTCCAACCAGCTCAAATCATCTCAAATCTCAAACCCAGACATCTCTCAAGAGGCGACTATGGTCCAGAAGTCTTGGTGCGTGCCACTTGTCAGAAACGTGCTGCTTTTACATTGTGCCGGTCTAAGAAGAATTTGGCAAGACTGCCTGCGCAAACCCCAAGTAAAAGTAGAAGCAACAATAGCATGGCAAACCTTAAAAGCACCGTTACCAGGATGGGCGATTAGGCCTTAAAATCCCCAGAATGTAGCCTATTAAGGGCATCTTAAGGGATTGTAGGGTATAATAGCCCATCCTGGTAGGGAGTAGCCCAAAGCCTGAAGGTCTGCGTTCACTCTCGACTGCAGGCCCTAGGATTCCACGAGGTTAGCTCTGCGTCTGGCGTGTTGTTTCTGTTGTGGCTAACCCTAAACCCCTAGACCCCTAAACCCTAAACCCTAAACCCTAAAGTGCACGGCCATACCTTCAAGGAGATCCACGCACTTCGCGCTGGAACGGCCCTTGTGCAGAGGGTGCAGGAGGCAATCAGCAATCGCCAGGCGCTTGAGTGTTTAGGGTTTAGGGGTTTAGGGGTTTAGGGGTTTAGGGGTTTAGGGGTTTAGGGGTTTAGGGTTTAGGGTTTCTGTATTGTTCAGGGTTTTTGAACCCCTACATTGGGGTTTAGGGGTTTAGCGTTTTGGGTTTTTAGGGTTTAGGGTTTATGGGGTTGATATCTACATCGTACATGCTAGACCTCAGACTGCAAACTTGAGAACTGATAGCATTCCAGCCTGAAAGCAAGGACCTAAATCCCGAAAGCCTCGGCCGCTGAGCCGTGTACCAACGCCGAGCGCACCTAAACTACGAGAGCACGGTCTGCACTCAGAATAATCCCAAAGCCCGAAAGCCTGCTTCAAGCACGGGCTCTGAATTAGCCCTCAAACCCTAAACCCTAAACCTCGATACTCCCTGCAGGAAATCCTCATCTGGCTTACGCTGCTGCGTACAGGCTACGAGGATACGGAGTTCCTGACTGCAGGAGGGGCTCGGACAGTCGCCGTGCCTCGGGTTTAGGGTTTAGGGTTTAGGGTTTAGGGCTTTTAGCGCCTTTAGGGCCTTTAGGGCCTTTAGGGCTGTTTTGGGACTGAAGCTTTCAATCGCGCCCATTTTTATAGTGTGGGTTTGGATGCTCAGGTTTAGGATATCGGGCGGAGCCGTGTTCGACGCTGGATGAGCCTCAGGCAGAGCATTGCGGAATGCTGCCAAGAAATCAGGTAAAGAGTCTGCAATAGGGGGGGTTTACGAAAATCAGGGACCCCTAATATAGGCCCCCAAGTAGTAGGGTCCCCTTAAGGACCCCAATAAGGTACCCCTCCTAAACCCTAAACCCTAAACCCTAAAACCTACACCCTAAACCCGAAACCCTAAACCCGAAACCCTAAAAGCCCTCACTTTGGAAACCCCCACATGGACTGCGAGCCTCAGAGCCTCATGCTGCAGTAGGCACTTTGCCTCGGCGGCATCTCTCACAGCAGTTGCAGGCCTGGAAAGAAGGGGTTTAGGGTTTGTAGGGTTTAGGGTTTAGGGTTTAGGGTTTAGGGTTCAGGGTTTAGGGTTTAGGGTTTAGGGTTTACGGGCCCAGACCTCAAGTCATTTGTGTGATCAGATCCTCAAGGAATGCATGTTGTCGGAAGGGTGTCAAGCTCTACTTATGAAGGCGTTTTGAAGCAGTTTCGACAAGGAATGGTTGAGACACGTTTTGTTTCTTTTGGTAGGTGCGGGTGTGCGCGGGCTCAGGAACCTGTGGTTTGGGAGCGACTCTGAAGAGTCGATGGCTTTGTTTCCAGTGGTCCTTGGAGTGTGGTAGCTTCTTGCAGATGAGTGCTATCTAAGCCAGCCATGGGCATGGGCCCCTCTCTGTGCCTCTACACTGACTCTACTGTTCTTCGTCGGCTTGGAGCGTTCTCATTGACTTGCTGCCTAAACCCTAAACCCTAAACCCTAAACCCTAAACCCTAAACCCTAATTGCTGCCTGACTGAAAGCCCGGAAGGCGCTTCGCTTCGCCACGGTGGCGGTTGTGGAGTTGCTGCATCTCAGCATATCTCAGCTGTCTGCGACATTTGGGGATTTACGAAATAAGGGGTACCTTCTTGGGGTCCTCATCATGAGGGAATCCTACTATTTGAGGGCTTCTATTAGGGATCCCTGATTTCCGTAAACCCCAATTTGGGGGAAGCATTGGGGGAGCCTGAGACCTGAATAGCCCCCCACAGTACGCCTGACGGACCCTTCCAAGTGTTCACCTGGATTCTTACGAGCCTTCAAATCCTGGGATGTAAAGTTTTGAGGATTGATGTCTGTAGGGTCTTAGACCATCTTAGACTTTTCTAGACATAGTCAGTTGAGATGCGGTTTAGCATCCGGAGTTGCGCAGTATGGTTGTAGTCAGCATCGACATGTCAGTACGTCCGAGCTTTACTTTGCGGCTTCATTGGATTCATGGTGTGAGGACACTGGGTTTTGAGCGGCCCGGCTTGAGCATCTGCAGGTTGAGGCGGTTGAGGCCTGTTGTTTTTTTGTTGCTGCTGTTGACCCGGAAACCCTGAACTCCAATACAGGTGCAAGCCACAAGTACAGCCCAAAGTATCGCCCAACAATCCCAGCACTCTCGGAGCTATGTGATTTCAATTTTTGAGTCCATGCATGGCAACATGCCGAATTTCAACTCAGACTATTGCGAGTGGAGGCAGCTGATCGACTCGGGGTCCAGGGGTGGCTTTGAGGGCTGCGCTTGCAATGTCCTCTCCCGTTGCACACTGTTCCAATCACCGACTCCATATTCGGGCCGAACGGCCTCCACTTGTACATGTCATGTCAGCAATGCACGGTTAAAGCTCTTTGGGCATCTTGCAGTCCGGAGCAATCATCTCATGCAAGTTCTCCTTTGCTGGCGGAGTTGAAAAACCCAGCCAAGGTCAGCATGGCGCTCATACGTGGCGCCACGGCCCGGAAAGCACAAGGCGCGAGTGCTTTTGAAGCTTTCTGTTAGGGGCAGGGGAATAATTTAGGGGTCCAGGGATGTCCAGGGTATGCTACATCGCGGCTGACAGTTGCAGTAGCAGTAGTAGCAGCCACAGCAGAAGGAGGAGGAGGAGGAGCAGCAGCAGCAGCAGCAGGAGTAGTGGCAGTGGCAGGGGTGGGGGTGGCGGTGGTGGTCGTGGTGGTCGTAGTCGTGCTAGTCACGAGCAGGAGCAGCAGCAGCAGGAGGAGTAGGAGCAGGAGCAGTAGCAGTACCAGGAGCAGGAGGAGGAGGAGGAAGAGGAGGAGGAGGAGGAGGAGGAGTAGGAGTAGGAGTAGGAGTCGGAATAGGAGGAGGAGGAGGAGGAGGAGGAGGAGGAGGAGGAGGAGGAGGAGGAGGAGTAGCAGTAGCAGTAGCAGTAGCAGTAGCAGTAGCAGGAGCAGCAGCAGTAGAAGCAGTAGTAGCAGTAGTAGCAGGAGCAGCAGGAGCAGCAGTAGTAGTAGTAGTAGTAGTAGTAGTAGTAGTAGTAGTAGTAGTAGTAGTAGTAGTAGTAGTAGTAGTAGTAGTAGTAGTAGTAGTAGTAGTAGTTAGTAGTAGTAGTAGTAGTAGTAGTAGTAGTAGTAGTAGTAGTAGTAGTAGTAGTAGTAGTAGTAGTAGTAGTAGTAGTAGTAGTAGTAGTAGTAGTAGTAGTAGTAGTAGTTGTTGTTGTTGTTGTTGTTGTTGTTGTTGTTGTTGTTGTTGTTGTTGTTGTTGTTGTTGTTGTTGTTGTTGTTGTTGTTGTTGTTGTTGTTGCAGCAGCCGTACTTGTAGCAGCAAATAGTCGCATTCCACTTTGCACGGCTTTGTCGGCCTGCGCTTTTGCACTTTCCGTGTCTCTTCCATGTACCCCTCTTTCCAAGAAATGAAAACCCGAATTTTCTCTTCGTACGCTCTGAACCTCAGGTTAGCTTCGGAGGCCCAGTGGCCCGTGGTGCTCTTTGGCCCTACGCTCCCTGGCAGCTTTACTCGGGGTTTCGTGCGTGCGTGCGTGCGTGCGTGCGTACGTGAGTGGGTGGGGGTGTGTGTGTGTGTGTGTGTGTGTGTCTCTGTCTCTGTCTCTGTCTCTGTCTCCGTCTCTGTCTCTGTCTCTGTCTCTGTCTCTGTCTCTGTCTGTGTGTGTGTGTGTGTGTGTGTCTGTCTCTGTGTGTGTGTGTGTGTGAGTGTGTGTGTGTCTCTGTGTGTCTCTGTGTGTCTCTGCATGTCTCTGTGTGTCTGTCTCTGTGTGTGTGTGTGTGTGTGTGTGTGAAGCTCTGTTTTTGAAAGTTAGGTCGACTATCTAGTGATTCCAGTCGGTAGGCGGGAATTTGGTACCACTTTGTTGATTTCTATCAGCAGGAGGCACCAGAGAATGCTTCAGTTCTGCTGCTGCCAACGAAGACGGCTGAAGCATCTTGTGAGATGCGGAAGGGACACCTTTTGCACGTACCTGCAATGGCCATCCCAAACAGTACCCTAAATGCAGTTGGTTTCTATTCGGCCGATCTGGCCTTACAACTATGACAACGGGCTTCGACCAGCTCGCACGAGCGTTTGATTGCGTGAGTGGGTGCATGTCACTGCCTGCCCAAAAAGTTCAAGGTCCTTTCTTGATTCAACAAGACCCAAGTACAACAAACCATAGCAAACCGCACGGCAAGTCACCACAAGGCACTCACACACCAGGTCGGGCCATTAGACCTTATAACCCTTAAACAAGGGCCATTGCAGGGCTGGTTTTTTGGGGGGGGGGGGGGTTATAGGGCCTAATAGCCCATCCTGGCATGATGACAGGCAACTAATTGGATTAGCAGGGTATAGGGTTTAGGGCTTTAGGGTTTAGGGTGCCAGCAGGCTAAGTACCGGGAGTGAGGCCATGTTGAGGCTCCAAGGTCTTAGGATCAGGTTTTAGGCGGGTGCAGGTTTCCTGCCCGAAACCCGAAACCCTAAACCCTAAACCCTCAACCCTAGACAACTCTTCACTTTGTAGGTGCTCTCCTTCGTTCCAAGCGCCCGAAGCATGCAAAGGCCGGCCCACGAGGAGACCTGGAGGAGCTCGAAGATCAGCTCGAGGAGAGGGCTGTAATGTAAGGGGGCCTCAATAATTAGAATTTTAGGGTTTAGGCTTTAGGGTTTAGGGCTTCGGGTTTAGAACAGGTGTTTTTTTTTTTTTTTGGGGGGGGGGGGGTATTATAGTATTGTCATAGAATGGGCCATAAGGGAATACTACTAGTAATTGTTCCGACCCCTATAGTATGAGTCTCAGGGTTCAGAAATCTTCAGCATTGAGAGATTCGGGTTAGGGTTATAAGTTGAGGGTTGGAGGTCCAGTGTCGAGTTTCGCAGTTTCGGATTTTGGCTTGAGGATTAGGTTCTGGGTGTTTAAAGGGAGCAATGCTTGTGGCGCGCTGGGGCTTTTGCGAGCTTTTGGCTGAGAGCTGCAAAGACCTCCGATGTGTGAGGAATGCTTGCAAGTTGAAGGTCCTACACATGGTCTGAAAGCCAAGGCTTCGGAATTTGTTTTGAAGGTTTTTTTTTCAAGGCTGCCTGGCGGACATCTCGTTCTTTGCGCAGATCTTCAGTTTGTCTCGGAAAAGCCCAAAACGGCTAAGCCCCAAGCCTTGACGTGCCTGAAGTCTGCTCTAAGTACCGTCAGGAAACAATGGGGGAAAGCGAAATTCAGCGTGGAAACAACCTTATACGGATTGGCCTCTCCCGTGCTCATGGTTTAGGGTTTCGGGTTTAGGGTTTAGGGTATGAGGACTACCTGTTGCACCTGGCGCGCGATGACACAGCATCTGTGACGCAACTGCTCCCGGGAACCTCAGGCCTTACGCCCTCAATCCCCGGCATCAAGAGTCGAATGTTTTGGAGAGCTAGTCTTAGTCCACCTGTGCTTCTCGCGGAGAAGATGTTGAGCCAGCCAGGTCGTTTAGGAGGTTCCCTTTGTTCTTCTTTTGATGAATCAGCTCGCAATGGCGAATCTCTACTCTGCGCAGGTTCCGCACAGGGTTCCGTGACTTGCAGCGGCTTCCCGTCAACCCTTGCATTAACTGCCCTTGAAATTTTCGTTTAGCGGCGGCTGTCCGAGTCGAGGACAGGGGCTGGGTGGTGCATTTAAGTTGATTTCGAGCTCAGGGTTCAAGGCTTTATCGGGCTTGTTTTCTGTGTGGCTTTCAGGGGCCTAAGTTTCTACATGCAAGTGCTATGTCGGAAGTCGACCTCAGATGTAAGCACTTAAGAAACTGCGCACCTGACATTGTGCGTTGAAGTCCAGTACACGGGCTTGCTGCCAAGGTTTCGGGCTTAGAGTTTAGGGTTTAGGGTTTAGGGTTTCGGGTTTAGGGTTTAGGACCTATGCAGGCCCTACGCCCCAAAGCAAACAAATCAAGTTCTCGACCTGAGGTCGTACGCTGCTTCGACACAGTCCTTGAAGTCTCAGACGAGCGACTACACACAAATAGAATTGGGGCTTAAAAGGGTTGCAAAGGCGCGAGAAAGAAGGCGGGGGTTAATTTGTGCGTTCCGCCTTTGGCTTGAAGCTGGCTTTTGAGGTTACGGGTTCGAGAATTGCCTTGGGGTTTCCAGTGTGTTTTTGTAGTAAATCGTTAGGCACCAAACTGCCTCCCTGTCCACCTTACCCGCCACGCCCCCTCCACCCCAGTACAGGGACTTTATCCGGAGGTTTGGCAGGGTAACTGCTACCGACGTAATATGGTATTTCTGTGTCCCAGGGTATGTTTATATGACTATATTGCTACATGATTGCAAAATACTAGTGTTATACAGCAGTGGGAAAAATTAGCGTAATTGTACAACATCGCATGCATGTCGTGATGATTGCTACCTCTCAAGCATTTTGCAGTTGGAAAATGGGGTGGCTCTTGCATGGATTAAGGGCTGACTAGTCCTTGGTCAGCTTTCATCACGCCTGTTTGTTTTTTTTTCTGGAGACGAACTCTCGGCCGGCTTCTTCTCAAGGATACGACCCAGTTCAGACAGGTCAAGAGCGACTACCCCCCCCCAGACTATCTGTTGCGGCATACCGAGTGCCCGGATGATCCCTGCAGCGCCAATCAAGTTGGTTGCTTTAGAGATGTGTCAAGGGTTTAGAAGAGAGGTCGTTTTGGCTCGGCAAGTTGTAGAGATCTCCGAAATCAATATAGCACCCACCAACGGAAACCCGACTTCTTTGGACCAGATCCAGTCTGGGTGTATTGGCTTACGCTGCAATGAAAAGGACTCCTCCAAAAATCGAACGCCCCATGGGTTGCGAAACTCATCAAAGGTGCGATCCCCTTCTTCTCCACGGCTCCATCGGAGGCTGTTGGGGAGGGCATGCACGGGCACGAGGCTTCACTCACGAGAGATTTCGTGAGGGCGCATTAAGTTATGAGAGCTTTTTGGGCCAGGGAGAACAGAGGGGTCATCTGCATCTTGGCCTGTGTCCCCAAGCTGCCAATCTCCTAGCGTCATGTCATGCCATGTCCAAAAGGTTGCACGAACTCAACCTTGCCTATTTGCCCTCAACCTTCTGCTCTCTCTCCAGGCGTGGGTTGGAAAGAGAATGGTAAGCTGTGCCCACCCCCCGCAGACGCCGTGCAGCGAGCCCGGTTCGGCGCTGAGGTTTGCCTTTCGCGGTTTGAGTTGCGATTCGAGAGTCTGGGGCCTTTAGGCTATAAGGCATCGGAGGCCTAATTTTTGTTATCCCTCTTCAAATCTTCACGCTTCAGGATTCGCTCAGAATTTTCAAGTTTGTAAGCAGAGGGCTCCGCGCCCATCACGAGGGTTGGTTGCTCTGCGCCAGGAACTGCAAAGGTCGAGACCATCACCCCTGAACCCTGAACCCTAAACCCTAAACCCTAAACCCTGAACCCTAAACCCTACAGCGTTTTAGGGACCTCAAGCCAAGCCAGAACACCTATATGGACTCCTCTGAACCAACAAGTAGGCAACATCCTAGAGGGTGTGTCCGGCGGTGGTACCAGCCAGGATGGGCCCTTGGGCCCTTAGAATCCCCACAATCAACCCTACAAGGTTTTTTTTTATTTTTTTTTTAAGGGGTTATGGGGTATAGTAGCCCCTTATTGAAGGGGTTACAGGGTATAATAGCCCCTTGTTTAAGGGGTTATGGGGGAAAAATAGCTGGAAGGCATAAGGCACAAGAAAAGGATGCCCCATGCAGCGAACCCTCACTGGGCCCCCTGTTGGGTTTGGAAACTTCCGCCAACCATCAAGGGTTTAGGGTTTAGCGGTTTCGGGGTTTAGGGGTTTAGGGTTTAGGGTTTAGACGTGTACAGCGAGGGTCTGTGTCTACACAAATTTTAAGCAGCTGAGCGCAATCACGTGAAACGACTGTCTCTGGCTGTTCGACGCGCTGCGCTTAAGGTCTGACAGCTACCGTGGGTGGGTGGGCAAAACAGAACTGCGAGCCATAATATAGATGTGCAAGAACTTCCTAGCTCTTGAACTATCCCACTGTGATGAAGCTCGCGCTGTCCTTCGGTGACCATGTGTTTTCGCCTTTGTCATTGCATCCAGCATACTTGGGACACTTCAAGCCGTGTCGTTACCTGCTCACAGGCTGCGGTTGGCAGCTCTATAAGAGAGAATGCCTTGCACTCTGCAGTTTACAAGTGCCGCTTGTTTCCTTGTCAGCTCACTCCTTGCAGTTTGCAGCTAACTCCGGCTTCTCTTCTCATGCCTTGCACTTGCTAGCTTTCGTTTTGCAGTTTGCCACTCCTGCTTGCAGCTTGCCAATCGCACGTCACAGAGCAGCTCACCCCGGCTCGTACTCTCAGTTTGCATCTTACGCCTTGCAGCTTGAAACCCACGCCTTTGCTGAAACTCTTTACATATGGCAGCTTGCCCCTTGCAGTTTGCAGCTGCCTTGCAGTTGGCTTGGAGATGCAGTTTTTGCCATCTTACGCCTGCTTGCAGATTGCACTTGGCATCTCATATACCTTGCAATTTGCAACTCACGCTGGCTTGCAGCTCACGCCGTGCGGTTAGCAGCCAACGCCGGCTTCAATTTGCCGCACGCATGGCAGTTTGCCGCTCAAGCCTTGTAGCGTTTTGCAGCTTGCAGCTCACGCCTTGCACTTCGCAGTTCACACGAGCAGTTTGTAGCTCGTTCCTCAATTAGCAGCTCACGCCTTGCAGCTTCCAGCTAGCGCGTTGCAGCTTTCAACTCAAGTTTTCGAGTCGGCCTCTCTCGTGTTGCAGCTTGCAGTCTTGCAGCTTGCCCCTTGCACTTGGAAACCACGCACTTGCAATCCGCAGGTAAATCCTTGCACTTCAGTTCACAGCTTTCAGATGTTGTCCTGCGTTTTGCTCCTTCCTTGCAGCTTGCAGGCTCGCGTTGCGCTTGGCTGCATGCATACGCCTTTGCCGATTGCGGCTCCTGTCTTGCCATTCGAAGCCTGCGCCTCCCAGGCTGTCGCTCTTGTCGTATGCTTGGCAGCTTGGCAGTTACGCCTTGCAGCTTGCAGCTGGCGCCTTGCAGCCTTGTAGCTCACGCTTCGTTTCGTTGGTGTCGGAGGAGGGTTGGGGTGGGTCGGTGGTTGATCGCCATACGAAAAAGCGCATGAAAATTATGCATCTATATGGCTTAACAGAACCGAGGATGGGATATTAGACCTTATAACCCTCAAGAAAGGGCCGTTGTAGGGCTGTTTTGGGGGGGGGGGGGGGGGGGGGGGGGGGGGTTATAGGGCCCAAGAGCAACGGATCTTCACTTCTGCTGTCCAAGGCTCGAGCGTGCTCGCTTGACCTTGCTCGAAGAGGAGGTCGCGCTGAGCACCCGCGCCCTGGCGTCCCCGAGCGGTCCAAGCAGATCGCTGCGGCTTGCCCTGAGATGGCTTGTTTGCATAGGGGGCCCTCAGAAGCATGAACTTGCTTTTCTGAGGACTTCTCGGGTTGCGAACGCAAAACCATCCTAAAGCCTCAGAAGCCTATACACATGACGAGCGGCATCCAGTTTCCCAGGCCTTGAAATCCTGAATCACAGCAGCTCCTAATCTTCGGTTGGCTTTTGTGAGGTATCGGTGTAGAACTTGGAGGGGAACTTGGAGGGGCTTTCAGTGTAGGGACCGGCTTTCAGAGATTGAGGTTGCCGAGGTTTGGCGGCCGTCCCCTGAATGGGCCAGTGTTTAGCTGTTGGCTCACTCTTTTTCACGCTGGTTCATTCTGTTTGCGATGGCCGTGCTCTGCAGATCAGCGTTCGGGGGTTGGATGGGTTTGTCGTCGAATCGAGGGTTTGCGACCCCAGCCTCAACGTGTCCTGAAGACGACTGAAACCTGCATATCTCAAGTTCCGACTCAGTCTGACTCAAGAAAACAGAGTTTTAAACCCGAAACCCTGAACCCTAAACCCTAAACCCTTGCAAAACCCTAAACACCCCTCTTAGCCTTTAACAAGCCACCTTGTCATTAACGAAAGAGAGAGAGAGAGAGAGAGAGAGAGAGACAGCATGCGTCTTTTGGAGAAAGCGCGCCTGACTCGAGGGCCGGCTCGTCTCTCTCAGCTTTCCCCAAGTCTGGCTACATGGAATGCATGCCCCTTGACCGCCTTAAGACCTGGGGGTTTGGGGTTTAAGGTTTATAGGGTTTAGGGTTTATAGGGTTCAGGGGTTAGGGTTTAGGGTTTATAGGGTTTATCGGGTTTAGGGTTTAGGGGTTAGGGTTTAAGGTTTAGGATGCATCTTGGTTTTCTTTTTCAGCTGACGACAAGCCAACCGAGGCACGAGTTGTCCTTCTTTCCTGGCCCCTTCTCAACTAGTCCTGGAGTTGAGTAAGCCTATGCCTGGCTAATGCCGACTGCTAGGTGCCTGGAGATAGTTTAACTCGCTTGCCTGCCAACCAGCCTCGAACTTAGCAAGAACCCCAAGTCAGGGTTTACGAAAATAAGGGACCTCCCAAAATGAACCCCAAATAGTAGGATTCCCTTATATAAAGAACCCCAATAAGGTACCCCGAATATCGTAAACCCCCCAAAAAGCCCCTCTGAGACCAAAAAGCCTCGGAAAACTCGTTGACGCCCACAGGCCGCAACCTCTTAAGCCCTGATAGCCCTAAATCCTAAACCCTAAACCCTAAACCCTGGACCCTCCATGCCTTGAAGCAGCAAACCCAGGACGGCACCCCTGAGACTGCCACTCCCTGGGGCACTTGAGCTGCACCCAAAAAAGGGCTGAATTAAGAGCTTTAGAACAGGTCTTTTTTTTTTTTTTTGGGGGGGGGGGGGGGGGGTTTAGGGTTGAGGGTTTAGGCTTTGGGGTTTAGGGTTTTAGGGTTTGGAGTGATTAGGGGTCGTCATTCATGTGTATCCGCACCCTCCCTTACTATTTCAATCGTGGATTCGCAAGGCGTGGCAAGAAAACGCACGAGCTGCTGAGCCTGACAGGGCTGCCGTAGTTCACATGGTTTTGGGCTCAGGGGCTCAGGGTTACAGCCTCTGCTGCAAGAGATCAATGAAACGGCCTTAAGATTTTGTCCCCAAACCGAAAGCCAGAGAATTGTCCCCTTGTCGCCTTGCAAAGGCTTCGCATGCACCCAGACCCGGAGCCTAACTCCTACACGACAGAGACGAAATCTGCATCCCTACCCGAGCGAAGGGTGTTTACTCTGGTGTGTTTACTCGGGTGATTCCTAAAGTAAGACCTTATATAAATTATGCAGAATCTGTATACTGTATCCTAAGGGCCACAGAACTTGCATCCCCCTGAGGCGCCGGAGGGCCTCCTCCATGACTTGATCTCAGAGTGGCGCGGGAAGCTTGCCAGCTCACAGAGCCTTGGCTCTCGCCGGTTCTGGGTCTTGTCCGCCCTCCCAAAACGTCTCTCTTATAAGCCCTGAACACCCTGTAACCTGCATGGGCTATTATACTCTAAAGCCCCTTAAAAAAAGGCCCTTCATGGGGTTGGCTAGGGGGATTCTAAGGCCCAAGATAAACCATGAGAAGCCGACGTGCATCCCAGGGCATCTCTCCCCATCGGCGACCGGCCAGTGCTGTCGGCAGTACTAAGGCTGCGATCTTAGAACCGCCTTAGATCTTTGGAGTTTAGGGCTTAGGGTTTAAGATTTACGGTTTAAGATTTAGGGTTTAGGGTTTAGGGTTTAGGGGCCTTTTAGGGATTCAGAGTGCTCGCCCATGGACTGCCACCTCCCCGCTCCCCACACCCTGAAACCTCCGCTACCGCTACGGCCTCCTAAATTATGTTCCTCTGGGCTCCGGTCAGCCCGAAGCTAGGTGAAGGCCTGAAATGAACCTCATCGGGCTTGGGAGGTTTCAGGTTAACAGTGAGTGAGGGTTCTGCACGATGCTGTCGCACGAATGTTGGAGGTTAGTCTTGAAGCCTCTTT
This sequence comes from Symbiodinium natans, assembly GCA_905221605.1. Lineage (NCBI taxonomy): Eukaryota > Dinophyceae > Suessiales > Symbiodiniaceae > Symbiodinium > Symbiodinium natans. The sequence goes on from CAJNDS010002366.1 coordinate 292,562, forward strand.
GCTCTTTGCGCTAGCAAGTATAAGCAGCAGCAGCCAGCAGGCTGGCTTCTTATCACATCGACCACAGGGGATGTGTAATCGTGAGTTTCTGCTTTGTTTTGAGTCGAACATCTCAGGACCTCCGAAGTTCAGATGGCACAGGTGAGGAAGTTTAGGTGGTTTGACTGTTGTACAGATGTGGTTCAGTCAAAGCCCTCACTAGGATGTCGTGAGCTCAGCAGGTCGTACTCCCGTGAATGGAATGCCGCTTGGCCTGTTATACCTGTTGTGCGGTCTTCTGTCTCCGGGTTTGCAAAAGTTTATGGCCTTGCGAAGCTACGGCGTGCAGCTTCAGCAAGCACGTTATGCGCGTCTAGGCTTCGGGTGGGCCCCTATACACTAGTGGGCAATGCGGAAGCGATTGCAGTTGCGATTGCATTTGGCCTTTTAAGCATCTTCCCAAACCCCTGCTTGTTCCTGAATCTCAACATCCCTCATCGCCTAGCATTCCAACACGTGAAGTCTCTGCACCCTAGTTCTGGAAACCTCCTGTTTGTTTGTGAGATGTTGTGAGGACAGAACAGTTGTGCAGACTTACTTCTGTCACAGCATCCCAACGCGTTGCGGCGGTTCTCCTGCCCACGTCGGACTTAGGGTCTGTGATGTCTGTCCCAGGCCTCGCAGGAGTTGGGTGTCGCCGGAGATGACAAGCTGACGCGAGGTGTTCCCAGCTCTCTAGCACTCCAGATTTCCCGAAAATCTAAGCCAAGTAAACGTGGGTTCGCTCGACGTTTTGGAAGAGTCTGGACAGCGTGCGGGGCTACAAAACCTGCACTAATTCAAGACCTTGTGTCAGAAGGCGGTTATGAGAAGGGTTGTGAGGGCGTGCGGGCTAGCCACCCACACGTGTTTAAGACCTTTTGTTGGCAGGCTTTGGAAGGCGCGCGCTCTAGCAACGCGCACTCGTGTAAGAGCTTGTGCTTGGAACGGTTGCAAATGTGGGCGACAACGAAGCGCATCAGTTTAGGCATCCTGAAACTCCCAAGTAGACGATTTGTTGGTTCTCTCTCTCTCTCTCTTTGTGCTAAGTCCTCCTCACTTAGCTACTTTGTTCCTTCGTGGTTCTGGCGCTTATTGACGACCATGATGCTGCGAAGGTGGAACGCCTCAGCCAGCTCGCAGACGGTCTCAAACATCACGGAGGCTTTGACTCCTAGCTTCTTCTGCTGGGGCCGGGGGCAAGGCAGCATGAAGACTCATTTAATATCATTAAAGTTCAACGCTTCGGGTCGTTTTTGCAGAAGCAGGTAGGTGAATAAAGGGACGATCAGCGGTCAGTTTTAACTCAGAGCTTATGGGGGGTGGGCCCAGTAAGAGTGCAACCCAGCTTCACACATTAGGTACAGCTAGCAGTCTCACATGCTCGGTACAGCTGCGAGGGGGGGATCAACAAAGTCCATTGGGAGTGGGCCCAGTGAGCATACGACGAGGCAGTAAGGCTGGTGGGAGATAGGGGTCGTGGGGGTTGCTAAGGGTCAATGTGACCCTGCGAAACAAAGTACATGGGTAGTGGGCCCGCAGTGAGATTGCAACTTCTGCGTTAACAGCTTCACAAGCCCACGTGCTCGGTACAGTTGAAAGCAGTCAGGCCGTTGCATCTGTTGCCGTGGTTGGGGGGGGGGGGGGTGGGAGGGCGGTGTGAGAGTGGTAGGGGAACCCTAAACCCTAAACCCTATTTTTGGTGACCGCCCCCCATGCTCCAAGATGCCTTCCGGCTTGGCGGGGTACCCGGCTTGGCGGGGTACCCGTTCAAGGCAAAACAGGCCCTAAACCCTAAACCCTAAACGAAAATAGGGGTACCCTTTTTGGGTTATTTGAAGGGAATCCTCCTATTGGGGGTCTATATTTGGGGTCCCTTATTTCGTACACCCCCAAAATCAATCAAAAACGGGTTGCGCAATGGCGGTTTTTCGAACTCTTTGCATGTTCACTTCGCCATGTGTCTCATGCTACCAAGGTTACCAATCTGACCAAACACTACCCTAAACCCCAAACCCCAAACCCTAAACCCTAAACTTTAAACCTTAAGCCAAACTGTGAGGTGGCGGCCGCGGACGCGATAGCCACGACAGTGACTTTGGGCCAAGCCACAGGGCTTCGGCATGATTGCGGGCTTAATATAGGGGTCGGAATAATTACGAAGATTGTTCCCCTTATATTTCCTTTACGATTATTCTAGAACAACCCCCCCAGAATTATTCAGGCCCCTATTTTTTACACGGAATGGTTGAGCCGCCACGGGCACAAGCCTTGATGCACAGCAGCTTGATCCACCTGCCTCGAGGCAGCGCCCAGGATGCACGTGCAACACGCGCGTGCCGATGGGCCCTTAGTTCGATGCAGATCAGTGGCGGTACTTGGTAGCGCAGTGGTACCCTTTACCCTTTTTTTCTTTATGTTTTTTTTTTGGGGGGGGTTTTTGGGTTCCCTTGTAAAGTATCCAAGCTAAAAAAAGGGTGCGCTTGTTATGGTATGGTTACTGGGCTACCAAGGGTATGAACATCTGTTCAAAACAATAGCCGTGGACAAAAGCCCAACTTGTTTTTTGTTCGCTCGCACAGCTATGGATAGGTTTCATCGTATTCAGAGCTGAGTATATAAGAATAGGCAGGGCCACGAAGGGCTTATGGATACGCTGATTCAGGGCTCGCAGTTCAAAATGTAGGATATTGAAGAACACAAGGTAGTGAAGGCTTCCGGGTTCTCTAATTCCGTCGCTTTTCGTGGTTGTTCTGCACCCTGAACTCGGCAGCAACGCATTCGCTGCTCCTTGCAGTGGCCCTGCATTAGCAGTATCTTATGAAGAGCCACAGGAAATGCATCGTACGGATCTTCAAAGAACGGACAGGCGTCCTAAAAGTTTTAAAGCGTCGGACGCCTGAAATTCACAGTTCCTACCTTGGGACCGAAATGAACCCTAAAATTGGGGTCATATACCCTGACAACTATGATCTCCTATTAAGGTGTATGAACCATAACCCTTTTAGGGTTGATTTAGTCCCCAAGACAAGCTAAACCCTAAACCCTGAACCCTAAACCCTAAGCGCTGAGCCGGACTCTCAACTTTGAGAACCCAAGCGCCTCGTGGATCGTGGACTGCTGACACAGCCACACGGAGCCATAGATGCTCTTTGTCTAGGTTACTTAGTACTTTAGGGTTTAGGGTTTAGGGTTTAGGGTTTAGATGTCAGTGTAAGGACTAGAAAGATGGCCTACAACACAAGCCATCCATCTGGGAAGAATCTCAAGTGAGCGTGGCTTGGTTTGCTGTGCAGAGTTTGGCGCTTTGAGTTTAGGGTTTAGGGTTTAGGGTTTAGGGTTTAGGGACTTCGGACAAGAATGCGACAGCGACCCTTTGCACCAAAGCCTGACCTCCAGTGGCACGTCCACCGGCGCAAAGAGTTTTTCTGGAAGATGCCCGTCAGCTGCCAAGCAGCTGCTAGGTAAGGCTTGGGATTCCAGCTGGTGAGTTTGGTGTTTAGGGTTTAGGGTTTAGTTTTGGGGGTTTAGGGTTTGGGTTGGGTGGAGTGTCGGAGTTTTCAAAGATGAAACCTCTTCAAAAAACTTTGCACATGCCGATCGTGAGGTCCAAGCTTTGTAAGGGTGGAGTCCTTGGATGTAGTTGCAGGCTGTTTTCCAGCTTCTTGCAAAGATCCGGTGAGAGGCAAAGCTTCGAACACCGCATCTGATGACCCAAGGGCGTTGGACGAAAAGCATGGCTTTGTGGTCCCCTTGCCAGTTCTTCCGACTGGGGTTTAGGGTTTTAGGTCGTTTTCTGGGAAGCCTCGGGTTCATAAGAGCTTAACAGGGTTTAGGGTTTAGGGTTTAGGGTTTGGTTTAGGGTTTAGGGCTGAAAGTTTAGGGTTTAGGGTTTAGGGGTTCAGGTTGGGGTGTTCTCCTAACAAGTGGTCGTGGGAGCTTGAGCTCGTGGTTTTGCGAAGAAGGTCGGGTTGAAGATTTCCGTGCAGATGTGGTTTAGGGTTTAGGGTTTAGGGTTTAGGGTTTAGGGTTTAGGGTTTAGGGTTTAGGGTTTTGGGCTGCTGGTCGGTCACGATGTGTCCTGTGGTCGCAGACGTGCTGAGCCGGGGTGGTTTCTGCTACCGCCCGCCGCGGAGTCCCCAAACCCCAAGCAGCTTCCCAACTTCGTGGCTTTGGGGGGTGGATGATTCCCGGTTTGGGGTTTTGGGATTAGGGTAGTTAGCATTCTTTGCAGTGGCCGTGGTTCTTTTGGGGAAGTTGCGCCGCGATGTGTCTCAGTATGCCCCTCCTCTTCACTTCTCCTCCACCAACCGCTTAAGTAATTCGCCGACGACCGAACTGTCTGCGAGTTTTTTTTTAAGCAGGGTGCGCCATTTCAGAGCACGAGCTTCACATAAAGCCAGAATCCTTTATCCCTGCAGGCGTCCGGCCTCCAGTGTATGTCCAGTTCAAGCCCCTTACGAAACCACCAGCGCGCGCCCTAAGACCCAACGCCTTTGGGATTTTCCGACCTTATACTACTGGAACAGTCCTGAATCGGATGATGGTACCCCCTCTTAGAATCCTTATGAAGGACTGTTAGTATAAGGGGGGAACATCCCAACACAGCCTTTGAGCATTTCCTGAAACCCCAAACCCTAAACCCCAAACCCCAAACCCCAAACCCCAAACCCCAAACCCCAAACCCTAAACCCTAAACCCTAAACCCTAAACCCTAAACCCCATGAGTCTTTGACTGTTGCCGCGCTCCCTGGCCACCTCGGCTCCCAGCGGGCGTCCGGAAGAAGAGGCAGCCATGGCGCACGCTCCCCAGGGGATTGTGGCTGTTTAGGGTTTAGGGTTTAGGGTTTAGGGTTTAGGGTTTAGGGTTTAGGGTTTAGGGTTTAGGGTTTAGGGTTTGGGGGAAGATGTTGAGACCTTGAATCACCTTCCGAAATTCCAGGATGGGCGATTTTTCGCTATAACCCTTAAAAAAGGCCCTTTATAGGGTGGATGATGGGGATTATAAGGCCGAACAGCCCATCCTGGAATTCCTATCTAGAAAATGTAGCTGTCGGCTTCTTGGCAAGGCTTAGGTCGTCATGCTTCTGGGGAGCTCTAAATTCCTAGACTCGTTGAAAGCGGCATATCTACCTGGATGGGTTATGAGTTAGACCTTATAGCCCTTTTTAAGGGCCTTCATAGGGCTGTTTTTGGGGGTTATAGGGCCTAATCGCCCATCCTGGTAAACGGGTTGGTGCAGGTCGGGGCCCTCAAGCCTTCTACAGGACTTCAAAAAGGCGCTCTCAATCCCTGAAACGTCGCCAAAAAACCAGCCGCCCTGCCCTAGCCCTAAACCCTAAACCCTAAGCCCTAACTCCTACTTCTGATGGTACAGGACGAAACCAGTAAAGTCCCTGGAGTCCGAGGAGCAGCGCAGTCGCCTTAGCATACACTTCTACAGGGGCATAAGCAAGCGGCGATTTCAAGCTTTCGGGACTTGAGCTGGCTTGAGGACTTTGCGCGTTATGAGGGCTTCAGGGCTTGGCTTCTAAGTTCACGGTTTGAAGTCGTAGCGCTTTCGGATTTAATTCAGGACCAGCATGGGCCATGATACCCAATAACCCCTTTAAAAAGGCCCTTTAAAAATAGGGTCGGTTATGTGGATTGTAGGGCCTACTGGCCCATCCAGGGATGTACTGCTTCAAAAAGGCACTGTGCTTGGAGTCCAGGCCTCCATCGTATCCGCATCACCCTGAGCAGTCGCGATGCCCGGGGGCCCAGAAAGAGCAATGGAGGTTTCCGAAAGTTGAGGGGGGGTACCTCCTTGGGGTCCTTATGATAAGGGAATCCTACTATTTTAGGCGCCTCTCTGTAAAGAATTGGGGAGGGGGGGGGGGGGGGGGGTTTGGGGTTCCGAAATGGGGGGTTGTCCCTTTTTGGGGCTTCCTCTAATAAGGATTCTGCTATTTTGGTGTATATTAAGGGTCCCCCCTGTTTGGAAATAACCCAAAAAAAGACCTTGCAAGAGCTTTCAAAGATGCAAGCAACACAATCGCATGGGGCTAATAGTGGCACCGATAGAAGCCACTGTCAGCCAGCTGGACAACCTTATGCACACATGCGTGAAATTCGCGTCCTCTATCCCTTAGGCAGGAACCTTTGCTTGAGCCTCGGAGGTCAGGGCCTTGAGAAGGTCTGCTCCGATCTTGTAAGCGGTGCCAAAGACAAGGCCACGGTCACAGGGTTAGTTTTAGTGTTTAGGGTTTGGGTTTAGAGAGTTTAGGGGTTTGGGGTTTAGGGTTTCGGGCCGTTCTGCAAGTGCTTGCATGTCATCAGCAGCAATGAAAGGGACTTTGGTTCCCAAACGCCGCTTTAAAACGACTGTTACAGGAGGGCCAATGAGGCCCTAAAGATTCCCACAGCCAATCCTACAAAGGGCCTTTTTTTAAGGGGTTATCGGGCATAATAGCCCATGCTGTGAACATCAGCTTTTGCTGTGTGGTTACTCTTCGAATGTATTTTGAACATGCGTTGCCGGGGGCTCTGGCACCCCGAAGTTTAGGGTTTAGGGTTTATGGTTTCAGGGTTCAGGGTTTAGGGTTTTGTGTTAGGGAGGATTGCCGGGACACTCCACAGGGATGCTTTGCGTCTGCAGAGTTGGACCCTCCAGGGAAATTCCCGTCCGTCAGGTGTCCCCTGTCCGGCTCGGGGAGTGGGGCTTCGGATTATGGGGTTTAGGGTTTATGGGGTTTAGGGTTTAGGGTTTAGGGTTAGGAACTGTGCGTACTTGGCTGACGTTGTGCGTGACGACGGAACTTACTATTCCTGGGCATAAAGCCAGGACAGCATAACTGGGAAAAACCTTGATACTCTAGAAAACCCAAAGCTCTCAGAGCACGATTAGGATACTCAAGGTGAACACCGCACATTCGAGGAAGTTCTCAACTACGTTCAGCAGCGTCACTGGGAGGGAAGGTTGGAGCTGGTGTCGACTTTGGTCAAGCTCGAGATGGTGCTAGAGGCCGCATGTATGCTCTGAACGCCGGTTTCATCTTCTCGGCTCGAGGCATGTCGCCGAAAGATGCATGAAAATGAGCGTGTGCAGCCTACGTGGTGTTTGAATCAGATCTTGGACCTTATAATGGGCTCTAGACTCGCAGCGTCCAGATACTTAGCCATGTCCACAATTTGGGGTTTGAGTTCGGGCCCAGGCCAAGCCGAGCCAGACCCTCACCCTAGACCCTAAACCCTAAACCCTAAAACCCTCATGCTGTGGGACTCCCTGACACCTCGACGAAAGTCCCGCCCGCGCGACGGTTCAGGTGCCAGTCAAGGGCTGGATGTCAGGTTCCTTTAGACCAGTTCAGTTCAGATGCAACATTTGAGCGTAGATGTGTAGTTTGCTTTATAAATATGTAAATATGTAAATAAAATATATATGCAAATATATAAATATGTAAATATGTAAAGAGACAAGGAGACACCTCCGGCAATCTCCTTGGCCAACCGCCAGAGGAAACGTTTCGCCGCTTTCCGAGACCCCGATGCTGGCTGTAGATAAAGGTCAGAGGAAGCTCTTGGCCATTCAAAAGATGAAGATCATGCTTTGTTGTCATAGTAAAGTTGTAACTTTCCTTAGGTTGGTGCCGAAAACCCTAAACCCCAAACCCTAAACCCAACCCTAAACCGGGTGCAATCCTCAGGTTGGGAGCATGAGACTGCAGCGGGCGACGCGGAAGGGTCAGCGGTGGTGCTGCTCCCCGCCCACGCGCCTGGGATCGGTGTACTATAGGGTCCTTAGGGTTTAGGGTCCTTAGGGTTTTGGGTTTAGGGTTTAGGGTTCGGGTTAGGGCGTTAATGCTTTAAAAAGGGTTCTTGGGGGTTTATTATAATAGTATAATTAAACTAGGGTTTTTTGGGGTTATTATAGTATATAAACAATTGGTTTGTGGGGGTTTTTATTATAGTAGAATCTAAAGGGGTCGGGGGGGTCGCATTATAGTATAATTAAGATAGGGTTTCTTTGGGGTTTTGTTATAGTACAATTGTAAAAGGACCCCTATATTACTTGATTTCCTGTTTCGTTTGGGCTTTAGGTTTTGGGCTTGGACTCTAGAGGACTTTGCGACTTTCGCCCGGAACCCGAATGGCCCAAATCCGTCGTCTAAGCACGAGCCAGCGACACCCCACCCCCTGCACCCTTCGTCTTCTGGTGCCTTTATGGTTTGAACGTTTAGGGCTTCAGCCCAGAATTTACAAAGCTACTGGCAGGGTTCGAGAACGCGCTCTCGACTCTCGACCGTCTCAGGCTTCATGGGGACATCGGTGCAATTCCAGGAAGCCGCGAAACTCCGCGAACTCGGGGCACAAGAAAAGCCGGGGAGTTGAGACCCCGCAGCCTGCATCGCATGCGCATACGCAGGGCATGGCTGCTTTGTGATAGGTCTGTATACCAGCATGGGCTTATTAGGCCCTAGAATCCCCAAAATCAACCCTATGAGGGCCTTTTTAGGGGGCTTATAGGGTATAATAGCCCGTCTGTATAAGGCCCGACGTCTTGTTCGGCGTGTTTTCTGGTAGCGCGTGGAGGCATGCTAGATTTGATTTTCTCGTCGGTTTTTGGGAGGCATTGCTATGCGATTGTGATTATGCATGTGAGGGTTCAGGAATGCTTCATGGCTTCATGCGTCTGGTGGTGCTGACTTGAATCACCCAAGTTTTCACGGTTTTCGCCATGCCCCACAGTTCCTTTACCCCCCCTTATAACCCCCCCCCCCCCCTATAGCCTCGCTCATACCCCCATAAACTCTAAACCCCCTAACCCTAAACCCTAAACCCTAAACCCTAAACCCTAAACCCTAAACCCTAAACCCTAAACCCTAAACCCTAAACCCTAAACCCTAAACCCTAAACCCTAAGCCCTAAACCCTAAACCCTAAACCCTAAACCCTAAGCAGCCTGAGAACCCAGGAAGGGCTACATGAGCCCTGGTACGCCTAGTACGCCTACCGCCGGCGCTTGCCAGTGCTCTCCGCAATGCGCAAGTTTCCGTGTGCTGACACTTGGGAGGGTTTAGGGTTTAGGGTTTAGGGTTTAGGGTTTAGGGTTTAGGGTTTAGGGTTTAGGGCTTACCTTGTTGGCTGAATCTAGCGAGCCCCATTGCCTCCAAGTTCTTCATTGGCTGGGAGGTTTCAATTCTTCAGGTCTTTGCTGTCCGGAAAGTTTAAGGATTGTTTTGGGTTTGTATCCGCTTGAGTTTCAGACTTTCAGATGCTGGGTCTTAAAAGGTCTGGAGTTCAGGGAAGCTGGTGCTTTTTTTGTTGAGAAATTTCCGGTGGCGATTTTGGTGTGAGGACCAACAGCAAGACCCATCCTAGAAACATCCAAAACGGTCCAAAACCATTGACTCTCGGCAATTGCACCCCCAACTCACAATCAGAAGCTGCCAGACGAAGATGGGACCGGACTGCTGCCATCCTTTCTCAACACCACAAGACCCACGATACTGGCCTCTCAGATTATCGGAATCCCAGGAACACATATACCTAAACCCTAAACCCCCCTTTGTTTGCGCGCCTTGTCTCCGAGGAAGCATCCCCACCTCGGCATGGGGCTCACCTTGCAGGGGGTTTATGCTCGTTGCAAGTTGGAGGCGCGTGCATTGGACACGGGGGGGGGGGGGCCACGTGGGCTTGGGGAGGTTGTGACTTTAGGTATGTAGGGTTTCGGGGGGGGGGGGGGGGGGGTGGGGTCTAGGGAAGGAGCTGTTAGTACGGGGGAACAACAGTTTTTATTATTTTATTCATTTTTTTTGTGGGGGGGGGGGGGGGGGGGGGGAGGGGGGGTTATTCTCGAGTCTTGGAGGTTTCGACCCGCATTAGCAGAGTGCCAATAAAGCCGAATTCTATTTTGCAACCTTAAGGCCTCACATGACTCAAAGCTGCTGGACATCTGTTGCCGAGGGGCTTTGGCTTGCTGCCTTTTCTGTGGTGCTAAGGAAGCAAATAAGCATTAAGGATTTTGATGCAGCAAATAGCTTGGGAGGATGTGTGGGGGGGCACCAATCCCCTGGGCCTGAACACTTTGGTGCCCTTTGTTTTCCAAGCAATGCCAGGCCAAGTGCCCCAAGCAGAAGATGTCTCGACTGTCTTCACTCCTGGAGGAGATTTCAGTGCTGGCGGAGGGGATGAATAGGGACTTCAGGTCTAAGGCTAAGGGTTGTGAAGGGCTTTGGAGCGGACTTGAGGTTGAGGAAGAGCTAGGGTTGGTGCACCACACGACCCCACCCTGGGAGGTGTGGACCCCAGAGGCCCTGAATCAACAATGCGGTGGGGTGGTTGACACCCATTAATCTTCTGGGCAAGGCCGAAGATTTTCCAGATCGCGTGCCCACGGGTGCCCATAATTTGGCATGTCAGACCCGCGCCGGGGGGCGGCTGCCACCACTTGTCCTTGTGGTGAAGGCGGCGAAGGATCTATCATCCGCTCTTATTAGGACCATCCCCTTATCTTGCATTTGGTGCATGAAGATCCCAAAACAGAAAGACAAGTTCAAGCATGATGACGCCGGCTCTTGGCTGTGTGCGCACGCGCGAGCATGTTTCACCAAAATGTTCATGAGGCAAACGCCGTGAGCAGAAGCAACCGTGACGATCATCTGAAAGTTAAACCATTCAGATGCGATCGCGCCGGCAGCCTGGTATCACTGGTATCCTCCAAACATCAACAAGCAGCCCTTTACCGACCTTAGCGAATCGCATGTAGCATGTAGGCCTCAGAAGGCCTCCAAGTCTCCCAGTCTTCAGAAGTGCTGGATTAGAACCTCTGAAATCATGAGACCCTGCCTTCCCAGGACCCGCTCTTCTTCGAGGAGCTGCACCTCGAGCCATCTACGCCTTCTGCAGCCTCCGCGCCCTCCACGCCCGTGCGCAGACGTGGCCGTCCGCCAGCCTGGAGGGGTCCCCACCCGGAGGCCGCGGCACCAGGGTTTAGGGTTTAGGGTTTGGTGTTTCAGGTTTAGGGTTTAGGGTTTAGGGTTTAGGGTTTAGGGTTTAGGGGGCTCGCGTTTTCAGTTGGCTGGATTGCCACTTCAAGCCCATGCGACGACATTTCTCACTCATGTGTTGCTGGATTATCCACCCCTGCACAAACGTCAAGCTGAACATCAGAGGCCTTAGTTCATTGTTAGTTGGTCTGACCTGGCGTCTCTACTCCATCAAGGTCTGACTACGGGGCTGGGATACCCCGCAGTCCTTCCATCAAAGGAGCTGCGACGAATGCTGCCTTCTTTGCGCGTGGCCGCACTGGAGAGGCCCTCCGACACCGAATCCTGAGTCTGGCTGTTCAGGGGCATGCAGAGTCAGAGGGCCAAGGCACTCGGGGTCATCAGGTCGTGGATCCAGATTGACCCCCCCCAAAAAAAAGCCGAGCCGTGAATGGGGGTTCTGGTTTTTTGGGGTATTGAGGATGGGCTAATCTCCATCATTACCTGTAAAGGGCCTTTTTAAGGGGCTGTATAGGGTGTAAGAGCCCATGCGGCCCATGCTGGTTTGAGGGGCTTCACACTCCCCGAGTCGAAGCCTCACCACACAACTCACCCCCCGGCGATGGGAAGGAAAGATTCGGAAAGTTGCTGTCAATCCTTATATGCCCTAAACCCCAATCCCTAAACCCTAGCCCTAAACCCTAAACCATAAAGGCTTTTGGTATGTTTCGCGGCTTCAGGATTCCACCATCAAACATGTGTAAGCAAGCCGGGGACTGCACCATGAGAAGCTCTCCCCCCACATTAGGGGTACCTTATTGGGGTCCTCATTGTAAGGGGAATCCTACTATTTGGGGGTCTGTATTAGGGTCCCCTATTTTCGCAATCCCCCACATCACGTCCTTCATCGTTCTTCCGTTCTTCCGGGCCTTCCGCACAGGTTGGCCGCGGCCGTCGAAACCCACGACCTGCTGCTCCGGCAGGGCATCGTCGACATCCTCGTCATTCCCCTCTTGCGGGAGCCCGCTCAAGTGCAGCTGCTTGAACGCCAGTTTGGCGCTAGTGTTGCACTATGGCTTTGCGCTATAGCACTCAGTCTAAGAGGTCTAGGCATGCTTTGAACAGAAAGAAATGTGAGGGCGCGTTTTGGGGTTGGCAACCGTTGCTGCATGGTGTTACTCTTCTCCCCTCTTATCAAAGCCGGTTGGCCTTGAAGAGGGATTTCATACTAACATGCAAGCTGTGCGTGTGCCAGGTAAACGTGAGTTTTTGAGCGAATACATCACCTTTCATCTCTTGTATTGGAGGGAAGCGAATGGCTTGTGAGCAGAAAGCTGCAGTGAATCTCCTTTTTGTGCGTTTCTGGTCGAACGATTGGTGCATCAGGGCTCCTCTCGCACAAAGCTGGTGGCTTTGTGGAATCTTTTGCAGCTCGGGACTTGTTTTAAGGGCGTGATGGTGTAGATAGATGCCTGAAGAAGGCAGTGTGCAACTGCTCAAGGGTCCGCAGCAGGACTTTCCCTTGACCCAGGCGCCCGCTTCCTACAAGCCAAGGCAGAAGCAGCAAAGCAAAACCCTACAATCGAACACGCACTTTTAGACTTGTCTAGGGCTCGGACTCGTTGGCAACCCTTAAATTGCCCCATACCCACAGACCGCGTCGAAAAGCCCTTCAGAGTCAGAACGCCTTATCCATGTCCCCTATAGCAGCATTTGCTTTGAGAAGTGTCTTTAGGCTAAAACGTCTTCTCAGTCAGATGATCGCCCCCAGCAGGATGCCCTCAACAACGAAAGCCGCGCGCTGGCCATGGAGCTGGCCATTCCGGCAGCTTGGCGATGCATTTGACCGATATTTTGGGGAGTTTTATGCCTTTGCCCGAATTTGTTTGGGAGTTTTGGTTTTAGGTTTAAAGGGATGGGACAGAGGGGGGACAGGTTCTGAAAGTGAGGATCCACCTCCGACAGTGTTTTTTCAAAGTCTGCTAAGAATCGAGGCAGCCTCTTGGAGCGGTATCGTCATCGTATCTGGTAGTGAGTCTGCAGGCAGTTCTGGAAGTAAGTTGCGCGGACCATCTGGTGATAAGTCTGGAGTTAGACCTGGCTGTAGACCATGCGGACTCTTTCTCTTTCTGGCATCTTCGGTCCTGTTGGTGCACGTGTTGGCTCCTTGGAAGCCCGGTCCGGCGAGAGGGCGACCCGGAAGTCCTCACATTGCACGAGGATGTTGGACAATGCGGATCGTTTTCGCGGCCGACGCGGTGGGTCGCTGTGTAGCAGGCGGCTCATGCTTCGAAGGTTCCAAGCCGGCCATCCCGCGAGAGCCATGTGGAAGAAACGCTTCTCCGGCTGCGCCTGTGTCGTGGCATGGGCGCGTCGGCCAATATTGCAGTTGCATCACAGCAGAGATGCCATCGCTGCATATCGATTTCAGCAAAACATCTGTAGCAGGTGGTGCGTGCTTTCGGGAGCGGACTGTCGTGCCGCGCATCGAAGCCATGGACCGGAGCACACGTGCTGCGCCGACTGGCTGTGTTCGTGGGCAGCTCTGTTGTCGCTTTGTTGGCCTTGGCTCGAGCTCTGGGCTTGTGGTCTTGGAGCGTTTTGTGGGTCATCTTGGAGTGCTCTTGGCTTGCTCTTGGCTGTCGGGGTGCTTCTGTGGAGTGGTGTTGCAGTGTTTGACATCTTCGGCAGAATGGCTGCTAACTTTGGTGTGACCATGATCGTGTGGCTTGAGCGGTGTCATTCTTGCGGGATTTGACAGCGGCAGGTGGCGGATGTTCGATGTCTGAGTTGATTCTACTTAGAAGCTGTGCTCATCTGCGGTTGGGCTGGATGGATGCGTTTCACGTGCTAGACTTCTACTGCGCCATTTCCACCCCCAATCACGCCAGCATACAAGGATCCAGTTGCAGCGTCACAGCTTGAGAATTCTGGGTCTGCGCTTGTGGATTGGTGGGTCGCAGGAGAAAACCCACAATCCTAAAGGGCTTAAATCGTGGTTCCAACCCTAAACCCTAAACTCTGAACCCTGAACCCTAAACCCTAAACCCTAAACGCTACGTAAACCCTACATCCTAAACCTTAGGTTTCTGCTACCCAGGTTCTCGGGTTGCTCGTGGAGCTCCCCGTGATGGAGATCCACTTCCGGCAGGAGGGTGTCGGGTTCAGGTACATGCTGTGGAATATTTTTGGGGCCGTGAAAGCACAACACATGCCTCAGACCCCTAAACCCTAAACCCTAAACCCTAAACCCCAAACCCCAAACCCGAAACCCTAAACCCTAAACCCTAAACCCTAAACCCTAAACCCTAAACCCTAAACCCTAAACCCTAAACCCTAAACCCTAAACCCTAAACCCTAAACCCTAAACCCCAGTCCATTCTGCCAGGGCCTTTGGCACCTTCTGGGGGATCTCCGAGATCGGCTGCCTGCAGTGCAGGTGGGGATGGTTAGGGTTTAGGGTTTAGGGTTTAGGGTTTCGGGTTTCGGGTTTCGGGTTTCGGGTTTGGGTTTAGGGTTTAGGGTTTAGGGTTTAGGGTATAGGGTTTAGGGTTTAGAGTTTAGGGTTTAGGGTTGCTTCAGGATTCCAAGCTGGGAGTTTTGAGGTTTTGGGGCTTGGTCGGGTCAACATAAGCACACCACACGAACATTTTTGAGAATCTCAATCAAGCATCAACCTTTCAACCCGCATCCTTCAATACTAAGGCCGGCCTTCAAGAACCGTTAGGAAGTCCTATTCTTTGTGGTGCTTTACTGTAACTTTAGACCCTTAGCCTTTTTGGGTTCATTGGGTTTCTTGTTAATTTAGAGCTACCCAACTAAGTGCAGCCAAGCATTGAATCCCAGGCACTGCAAACCCCCACGCACGAAACAGAAAGCCCCCACCACCTCTGAAGCTCGGAAAGAGCAAATCTCGAGTGGTTTAAGGTTTAGGGTTTAGGGTTTTAGGGTTTTAGGGTTTTAGGGTTTAGGGTTTAGGGTTTTAGGGTTTAGGGGTAAGCATCGTTACAAGTGGTTTTGGTTGTTCAAAGCAGATTCCGACTGCACGAAAGCCCCAAGAAGAACAAGGGTGAGAACTTATGAAGTTGCCCCAAGCACATCAAAGCGGCCCAGGTGTTCATACGCCAACTCTGCACAGCATTGCGAAAGCGCGGTGTGTCTGCGGCCGCTGGCAATCTCCAAATGCGGAGCGAGGTAGCAGCCATTGTCTCCGAGGCAAGGCGGTTGATAAGTGTACTTAAACCCTACACCCTAAAGTTCATGAAACCCGTAGTCTTCACGTTTCAACTTCAACCGCAGGCCCCCCCCCTATGAAGTTCTAAAGCAAATTGATTGTATGTGCTGCCATTCTCATGGAGTTGCTTCACTTGCGCGGATGACCTCAGAAACAGCCTGTCTGCCCAAGAACATCGCCCTTCACCCCTTCCCAGGCCTACACGCAAACTCTGGCGACACTTTCGCAGTCACACACCACTCAAGTGGCACCCATACGACAGCTGACCCAGATCGATTCAGCACCGCTTTTTTGCCGAAGACGCCGTCTGCCCGCGTTCCGCGGGCCATGAAAGTGAAGCAAACCAACTGCCTCTTAAGGGTTCTCACGGTTCTTCAGCAGGCTTCTTCTTGCCTATCAGCCCCCCCCAAACGGTCCGAGGACTTGCCCCGCCTATGTTGGGGCATCTCTTAGGCCGAGGGTTGCTCGGGGTGCAAAACATGATATGGCAAGATATTGGGCTTCCGAAATTATAGGGGTACCTTATCGGGGTGATTATTCTAAGGGGATCTTAGTATTTAGGGGAGGTTTATGTTGATTATCCCCTATTTTTCGTAGGTTCGGACACGCTGGAGGCCTCCGAGCCAGCAGCGGCGCCAGCAAGCTGTGTGTCATCCAGCGACGAGGAGGCGTTCGCCCCGCTCGGTTTAGGGCATTCGGGATGTACCCAAAAGCGCTTGGGGCTTTGATCATGTGAGCCATGCTCCGAAGGGGGACGAAATGAACCCCAAAATTGGGGGTCATATACCCTGACCACTATAATTCCCATTAAGGTGTATGAACCACAACCCTTTTGGCGTTCATGTAGTCCCCAAGGTTCAAAGTCGACGCGGGCCTCGGTTCGAATCTTTGCAGCCTGAGCCTATAGGTCCTAGGTGCCGGCATGGGCCATTAAATCCTTAGATTCCCCCTGACCAACCCCGAGAAAGGGCCCAGGGGTTTTAGCGCATAATGGCTATGCAGGGCCTTTTTAAGGGGTTCCAGGGTATTGTAGGGTAGAATAGCTAGAAAGGGCCTTTCTATGGAGAATAGCCCATATGCAGGGTGGGCTTTCAGGCTCCTCGAAGTAACTACAACCAGAGGAGATCCTCTCATCCCCCCCCCCGCCCCACCCCCCCCCCCCCCACCCCCCCCCACCCACCCCCCCCCCCCCCTCCCCCCACCCCCGCCCCCCCCCCCCCCCCCCCCGCGCTGAAGCCAAACCCTAAACTTCCTAAACGCTAAACCCTAACCCTCCTCCCTAAACTTCACCCTAAACCCTAAACCCTAAACCCTAATGTTAGGGTTCCATTAATAACCCCCCCCCCCCCCTCATCTTGTTTTGGTCCCGGGTGGACAAAAAAATGCGGATTCTGGGGGTCTGGGGGTCTGGGGGTCTGGGGGGGTCAGCTGTCAGGGTCTGCGTTGCTTTGTCTTGTGAAGGGTTCTAGAAGACAAGCAATCTCAAACGAGATCTGCTTCTCTAAAGACTGAGCCTCGGAGCTCTTTCAAGCCAGCTCAGCTGAAAAGTCTTGTCTGCAATGGAACTCTTAAGCCATTTTCAGTAAAATTTTCAATTCCTGGCCGGAAAAATTTTACAATTACCACCCCATGATTATTATTATCACCGGACCCCCCTATATAGACTTGTTTACATACATCGGCCCGAAAACCTCCCGAATGGAAAGTAGTCCTCGGCTGGGAAGCCCTGACAGGACCTTCGGCTGCCAAAAGCCAGAGGGCGCTCGCCATCCACGTGCCGCCCCGGGATCCTGCTCAAGCGGGTCCCGGGAAGATGAGAGAGGGCTTGCTCGATCTCCGTGCTCTGAGCTTGTGACGCTTTAGGGTTTAGGGTTCAGGGTTCAGGGTTCAGGGTTTTTCTAGCTGGCCCGAAATGATCGTATGCTATTTTCAAAGACGGTAATGAGAAGTGTATTTCCCCAGCGACATTGCGACTCCCCACTTCGATGAACTGTCGGAACGCGTGCCAGAGCGCGGGGTTGCTGCAAGGAAGGCACACGGCGACCATTTCTTTCGATGGAGAAAACTGTTCTGCCGAGTTCTTAGTTGCAGAGCTTGGCAGTCCCTAAAAGCCGGGACCTGCTCATAACCGTGCACTGGCCCTGTTGAAGTACAGTCTTTCCGAGCTTCAGCGTATCTAGCACTCTTACGCATGGGCTGTTGGTTCCGAATCGATGAATCCCACAAGCCCATCTTTCACATTGAAGGCTGAAGGCCAGGATTGCATCCGAATCCTCCGACACTCCCTCAACACGCGGAAACTGTCACGCCCAGTACTGGGTTGTACCCTCAGGACACCTGTCTGTGCCACTTTTGTATTGGGCCTTGCAGTGCAGGAACTGAAAGTAGCTGGCCCGATTCGCTTCCTGGCTGAATTCGGTGACGGTTGGATTTTCCTTAGCCCAGCTAGCAGCGTAAACCTCCGAGCCCTGAAGCTTGGGGGAGGGGTTGAGCTTGAGTGCGTGAGTTGTCGGGACCTAGAGCTCGAAAGTGGCTTGGACTTGCCCTGTGGAGGCAATTGTGGTTGGAATATAATAGGGGGCGGGGGGGGGGGGGGGGTACTATCATCCCTATTACGGACACTACAATCCCAATTTAGGATACTCTAATACCGATGAAGGACTGTTAGTACCTCTCGTCAATGAGTCCTCGCATGCCGAAGTAGCCATCTACAGCCCTAATATGGGGGCCTCAATAATTAGAATAGGGTCTTGGGGGGGGGGGGGGGGGGCTCTTGTAGAAAACTAAGAAAGGGACTATATGGGAATACTATTCGTAATTCTTCCGACCCCTATGTTAAACCTGTTTGGCCTTTTTGGAATCTTCGGATCTTTGTAATTAGACGGCTCAGGGTTTGATATGTTCGATGTGAAGTGGAGAGCAGACAAGGGCCCCTGTCCGAACTGCCATGGGTGTCGCCGTCACCTTCTTTTTCTTTTTCAAAGTTGGTGTGAGATTCTTCAGGTTGAGACTCTGGGATGTTACCCCTTCTCCTAACAGTACTTCATAGGGATTCATTAGATTACCCCTGTTATGATCCCTATGGCCCTATGAAAAAAGGCTGTTAGTATAGGGGGGAACATCCCAACGCGGGGGGTTTCTGCAGAGGTTTGCCGACGAAGATCCTCCGCCTCATGGTGCGCAAGTCGCCGTGCGGGAGAAGGCCAGTGGATTGCTAGAGCTTTTGATGGCCACCCTAAACCCTAGACCCTAAACCCTAAACCCTAAACCCTAAACCCTATGCCGTTTAGGGTTTAGGGTGCAAGGTGAGAGGCACACCAAGCTCCATGACGGAGTTCTGAGCTGAAGCAGAACCCAGCAAAACGATGAGCTCGTAACTGCTATCGCGCGCTTGGGGTCGTGTGACCCCCCCCCCCCCCCGCCCTTTTGACCATGGATGTCTATCAAGGCCCGAGATGTGGGTTTTGGGTGCCCTGGAGCCCTTAAGCCATCAAACCCTCCGCTGCTTGAGGGTATGCCAGGCACCAACACCTTTGACCGGTGGGAGATGCGAATCCACAAGCGCCTCATTGACTTGCACTCCCCCTCTGATGTCTGAAGCTCAGCAACATGGATTTTCGTTAGGAATTGAAGCCCCAGTTACCAGAATCACAAATCTTACTGGGGACTCTTGCATCTGGCACAGATGCAAAAAGCACCCCAATCTAAACCCACAACTCCGAAAGCTGGTGACCCGTGAATTCAAGTTAGTGGTGTGCTGCTCCTTGGCCCGGGCGGACTCTAAATGCGCAAAAGCGACATGCCGATTGCATCACATATTTGAAGTCTTGCTCGGCGCATACCGAAAAGATTGGTGCCGTCGGTGGTTTTTGTCGCTTCGACTTTCGCGTTTGGGAACACCTTGCAGACATCGTTCTTTACAGTGATTAGCAGGGTTCTCATGCTGGAACCTCGTTTTTGTACGGCAGTTCCTGCCTTCTCTGCCTGGGGGTTCAATTTCCCAAAAGTAGATGGGGCACATCCTTGCCAATGAAGCCTATTTGTTTTCAGAACTGTTAAAATGTTGGCGTTCCTGACATGCTCGAAGGCACTGAAAGTTTGCTTTGGCACCTCTTGCCTCCTCCTCCCTCTCCCTCATCTCCTTCTCCCCAGTTGGTGCACTAGCCCCAAGAAGAGCTGATGTGCTGGTGACACTCACCTCGCATCTGGGCCCGACGTCTTCCCGGTAGCATCTGATGCTCACCTGTCAGGGTTGAGGGTTTAGGGTTTAGGGTTCAGGGCCAGCTGGTAGCTGGCCTCGGGGAGTGGATTCATGCTCGTGACGCTCGCGCAGTTCTGAGGCAGGTGTTGCTCAGGTCCCTCGCCTTGTGGCTGGCTGTACGCCATGGGGCAGCTGATTCGTGCCGGAGCTTGTTGAGTGTACACTATCCTCGTGGCCGGCCTGAGATGATCTCGCGTTGCGTCAGGCTCCGTCCAGGGCAGCTGATGATGCTCAAATTGAGGATGCTTTGTGCACCTGATGATGATGCTTTGTCGCCATTCAAGCAGGGCTCCGGCAGCCGCCAGCATCTGATGCACATGCTGCTCCGTATCGACGCTTGTCAGTTCTGGTTTCTGGGTGAATGATAGGGATCTTGCATCACTCCTGTTCACGACTGACTGCGTGATGACAACAAGGTCGTGAAGCAGATCACGTCCATCTCCATTGAGCCGGCGGCTCAGGATACTTACAGTCTCCTCTGTTATGTTCATGAACTCATTTGAAGGTGTGTCGCTTGGATTTGCGTTTATAGTTTTGGCTTGGATTGTGGCCTCAAAGTTGGGCTATTCGGGGCTCAACTTAAGGATGTGGGCCCCAACTCAAAGTGCTCAAGAGTCATGCCTAAGTTGACATATATAAGTTTGGGAACTGAAAAACATCATCTGCTGTTACCGGCAGCCCTGGCATCATCAGGAGGACTCAAGGTGTGATCACGGCATACGGGGACGATCCCCAGGCCACGCGGACGAAACAACAGCTGCCGACTGTACACTGTCCACCCGGCTGTGTCCGGAAGGTCAACCTCAAATCCTGCAAGCATTGCAAGCCTGAATCGAACTTGAGAGAAACCTAAACCCTAAACCCTAAACCCTAAACCCTATTAGGCCATGCAGGAAGTTGCCCCTGCTTCACAGGCCTGGCGTGGAAGTTGCGCGGCGCTCGGCGGGTCGAATCGGGTTCTTTACTCCACTAGAGCTACTGCTGTGGCCATTTTTTCAGCTCGCTTCTAGACCAAGTTTGTGGCGAAGTAGCTCACGGGATTTTGCAGCTAACAGGGTTTAGGGTTTAGGGTTTAGGCAACGGTTGCTGGTGCTGGGACAGTAGCAGGCAAGCGATCTGGTCGAGCTTAGCCTACAGCACCGTGAACCGCTTGTTTTTTTTCTTTTTTTGCAGTTCTCATAGAACGCCAATGTGGCCATGCCTCGATTCATTTGCAGCTACAGGTCATGTACCTTTTTTCCCAATCGCAGCAAATATCTGGTTAAACTTTTAAACGGAGAAAATCTTGGCCACAAAACTTCATAGCTTAAAGGTAGCAAACCGCTTTGGAACTTCAAGTCTTCGCGCATCGCATACCATGCACAACCCCTAAACCCTAAACCCTAAATCCTAAACCCTAAACCCTAAACCCTCCCACATCCCTCAAAGACCCAGGAGGTGACCATCGCTGACCTGTGATCGCCGTAGCTGTTGATGGCCGCCGGGCACGGAAAGAACAGAAAGAGCCCTTGAGCATTATGCTTAGGGTTTAGGGTTTAGGGTTTAGGGCTTAGGGTTTATAGGGTTTAGGGTTTAGGGTTTAGGGTTTAGGGTTTCGGCAGGTGATCCTAGGGTCCTAGACCCTCCCAGCAACATGAATAAGCTGGGCTGACGAATCGCTTTATCAGACCAACCTTGGATCCGATACAATCCCCAGCTCCCAGGCCCAAAGCCGCAACCCCAGGGCCCCCAGGACAAAGGACGATTAAACCCCAAACCCCAAACCCCAAACCCCAAACCCCAAACCCCAAACCCCAAACCCTAAACCCTAAACCCTAAACGGGATTCGAAAACCTGGTTCTGAGCCTTCAGACTATTAAAATAAAGGGTCGGCGCCCAGCTGATGGGGATTTCAGGAACTGTGGAAAGCTGAACCCTCGACACCGGTCAACGCCGCTAGGCGAAGATCGTAACATTTGCAAGTCCTCAGGACCTTACCATAGCCCCCATAGGAATTGCCTTTGTTTATTTATTGTATTTATGTATTTAAAACCCAAGGGAAAATTGACAATACCATTTTTTGTTAAGGTTCTTTGTGGGAGTATAGCTTCGGATCACAATTCTGGTGGCCACCGGCTCGATGCAGAGTCTGTCGTGTAGCAGCCTCCTCACCTATCAACGACATGGCGCCCGCGCCCGAGCCCACGGGGACTTTCATTGGGTTTCAAGGGTCGCGCGCGGTTTAGGTTTAGGCTTGGGATGTTCCACCTTATACTACCAGTCCTTAGTAGGGATTAGAATAAGAGGGCACTAAATCCCTATTAACGACTGTTAGCATAAGGGGGAACATCCAAAGTTCAGGGGTTAAAGGGGTTAGGGGCGGCAGAACGTGAGTTTAGGCAGTTCGGGGTTCAGGTTAGGGTTTGTGGCTTAGGAGTTATGTGCTTAATTTTACCGGCTTGACTCCCATGCCCTTAACTTTCCAACGAACACTCTTGCCCAAATCCTTAAACATTCTACAACTCAATTGAGCCTGAAATCCCCCGAGATGTGAGACCTAGGTCCCGGAGCCCTCGCAAGCTCTTTTCTCCGAGGACCAAGCCGGTAAAGTCACTCGAGTCGGAGGAGCAGCGTCCGAGGCCCAGCGAAAATCTGAGAGCCCCGCAAAGAGAGCCCAGAAGGGCGGAGGCCTTGTTCTCAGTCAAAGCTGCTGGTTCTTTGCCATCCGCAGCGTGCGAGGCCCTTAGGGTTTAGGGTTTAGGGTTTAGGGTGAGGGCCCTATATAATCCCTCAAGGGGTATATACACATATATATGTATTTACTATTAAATTTCTACATTCTATATATATATATATATACAATAGGGCCTTCATTCCCTCATTCCCTACGAAGTGAACCAGGGGGTTCCAGAGCAGTTTCCACCCAGGCCTGCATCGCATCCGCATCACCTTGAGCAGCCGCGATGTGATCGACTGAGGAACTCTGCTCCCTGTGGGGGTTTAGGGTTTAGGGTTTAGGGTTTAGGGTTTAGGGTTTAGGGTTTAGAGGTTTCTACGTATGGGGGTTCCGAAAATTATAGGGCACCCTTTTTGGGGGTCCCTTCAAGGAGATTCTATTCTATAAAGGGGTGCCCCATGCCCAGTGGGCTTGGTGTCGGGTCTCTTCTGGTCTTTTGCGGCTTCAGGCCTTGCCTCGACTCGAAGAAATCAGTCGGCACATTCGCCAGCTTTCTGACCCTCAACCACCTGGGTGGTTGTCAAAGTTATGGTCCCTTTTTGGATCCCTATTATAATACGGCCCCTAAAATTTAGGGTACCCAAAAGGGATCATAATTTGGACAACCACCCACCTAGAGCCTGATCAGGGCCTTCCTCGACATTTCAAAACTCAACGCGCAGGCTATCGGCTCCTGCATCGAAACCTCCCCAAATGACATGGAGTTCTGAGAAGCCCAGGATCACCAGTTCTGACTTCCCTTTTATGACGTTAGGTCGTTCCAGATCAGATGGAAGTGACCCAATGTGCCGAGAATATCCCGACCTCATGTTACACAGCCTGTTTGTTGCGGCTCTCAGTTCATGTTGCCTCTTTGAACTAGCACGTGGTTGTGTTAGATCGGTTCAAGCTCGGAGTCAAGTGTAACATTGCTGTGCATCCCGTGATATCGTCGCTGTGCACTTGCCACATAAAAAATTAGAGCAACGCTTCCTACCGAACAAGGGTTCGTAACTTGGAGGGAGATGTGCGGGTTTTGGATGTGTGCCTTGCTTACTACCTACTACCCGGCAGAGGTTGCTGGAGGTTCCCTGTTCTGAAGAACGCCACCAACAAGAAAGCTACCGTGAATGCTTCGTCCTGGACCCTACAAGGAAGGCCCTGCCCTAAACCCTTTAAACCCTTGAAACCCCTTTAAACCCTTTAAACCCCTCAAACCCCTGAAGCCCTTTAAGCCCTATTTAAGCCATTTAATCCCTAAACCCTGAGCAACCCTAAACCCTAAACCCTAAACCCTAAACCCTAAACCCTGAGCAACCCTAAACAGGTCAAGGCCCTGGAGAAAGTCTGCACCGACCTGGTCACCGGTGCCAAAGCAAAGGAAAGGGTGTGTGTTGAAAAGACTGAGGGGTTTAGGGTTTAGGGTTTAGGGTTTAGGGTTTAGGGTTTAGGGTTTAGGGTTTAGGGTTTAGGGTTTAGGGTTTAGGGGGGCGTGGTTCTCTACTCTACAATCCTGCAGGGAAACCAACCCCTGGAGGGGTTCTTTCCCCTTGCAGGGGCACCATGGCAAAGAAGACACGGAAGGGTTGTGTGCCTTCAGGTTCTCGAAAATCTCCAAGCCCAGACATCTGCAGCGTTTTTGCTTTGGTCGTGTGCCTGGTACCTTTTGTGAGCAACGTGTACTAACACCTACTGCTTGCTTTCTGTCATATATTCATTCCTTCCACAAAACACAGGGTTTTGGGTTGAGGGTTGCAAGTCAAGACTCTTAGCGTAAGAATGTTGACGATTTCATGCTGCCGGCTCGCATAAGTTGTTCCGTCCCTCCGGCGGTCACAGTGGACACCGCCTTTTTGAGGGGTTCTCTTCACCAGGATCTTCGGCACGCGGGACTCTCTGCCGGAATTTCTGTGGCTGGGCACCCCCAGAACCTCGACGGAGCGTGGGTGGGCACTGGGCACTGCAAAGATACTTGCCGGGACTCTCTGTGGGCTTGTCTGGGGGTGGGCGCTCCAGGGACCAGGCCAGGAGGCTGTGCGGGGCAACGGGCAACGAGGTGTGGAGAATGGCTGGCGGAAAAACCTGGCAACCTCACACCGCGGGTGGGAAGAACGACCGCCACAGCAACAAAAAAAGCACTTCGGCCGACACCAAGACTATTAATTATGCTTCAGCGATCCAAATCAGGGTTAACCAGGGCCCTCGGCCCACAGGGTGTGGGAGTAAAGTTAGGGGGTTCACGGCTTAGGCTTAGGCCTTTGTGTCAGGGCTGCCTTGGCTGGTGTCTGGCATTGCTTGGCTATAATTAATGGTTCGATCATGTTCGAACGCTGGGCCTTGCAGGCCCTAACAATTCCTGACATTCAAACCCACGCAGGCACCATGTGGGCAGACATTCGGCACTGTGGGCCGGTGTTTGGGCTGGTTTGGGAATGCCTGGGGCTGGGAAGGAGATTTGAGGCCTGGGCGAAGAATAAGTTAGTAAGTTTGGGTTGCTGAACCGAAGCGAAGCTCCCAGAGACTAAATTACAATAGGAACCCTAATATGATTTAAGGTATATTCCTTAATTAAGGGGTTTTGGAGTCTCTGGGCTTTGTATTTTCAAGACACCGGTATCGTCTACATAACCCCATGCCAAGCCCCTGAGCCGGTCAAAGCTAGCCCCCGCAAGGAGTTGAAAGTGGCTGGACCGGTCCGCTGCGACCTCAGCCCTAAACCCTAAACCCTAAACCCTAAACCCTAAACCCTAAACCCTAAACCCTAAACCCTAAACCCTAAACCCTAAACCCTAAGCCTCAGTGCATGGAAGACGACGTCAGGTGAGTCAGGTGACCCTCGTGTCGTTTTAGGTCTCAGGTGTGACGGGTTTCTGTTCAGTAAAGGGGCTGCTTTCAGGGGCCAGCGCCCTCTGACTCTAGGTGCAAGGTGCTGGGCCAAACGCACAGTAAGATTGTTACCAGACCTCGACTGCAGACATGTTTTACAAGTCATGGCTTCAGGGGGGAACAGGTGTGGCTCTTCAGTGTTCAGGCAGATTCTTTCTTTAACGTTAGTAGCCAAGTGGATTGCAGGCTACTCGAACTCTGCTCCCAGGATCGAAAACAGAAGCTCTTAATGTCTGAACTCTCGAAAGGCTCTTGTTAGTCGTCGTAACCCCGAAGCCCTGGGCATCAAAACTAAAATGATTAAACAACCCGGACCCAGTCCCAATCGGTATAGCTTGGGATGTTCCCCCTTATACTAACAGTCCTGAAGAGGGATTCTAGGTACCCCCTATTAGAATCCCTATCAAGGAGCTGTTCGTATATAGGAACATCCCAAAGTATAGCGCTATAAGCCCTAAACCCCTAAACCCTAAGCCCCAAACCCCAAGCCCTAAACCCTAAACCCTCAACCCTAAACCCGAAACCCATTCCCAATCAGCATAGCGCCCAAACGCGCCAAGGCCTGCCCACGAAGATTCTTCGGCTGATGGTCCGCAAGTCGCCGTGCGGTGAAGGCCAGTGGATTGCTGGAGCTTAGGATGGCCACCCGAAACCCGAAACCCTCAACCCTAAACCCTAAACCCTAAACCCTAAACCCTAAACCCTAAACCCTAAACCCTAAACCCTAAACCCTAAACCCTAAACCCTAAACCCAACAAATCAAAGCTAAAGCCAGTGACCACAGGCACCAACACGTTCGATCGCTGGGAGATGCGGATCCACAAGCGCCTCATTGACCTGCACTCCCCTTCCGACGTGGGAGGGAGGGGGAGGGAGGGTTTTGGGTTTAGGGTTAGGGTTTAGGGCTTAGTATCAGGCTTTAGGGTTGAGGGTTAGGGCTTCGTACAAGGGTTTAATTTTTAGGGCTTAGTACAAGGGTTTAGGGTTTAGGGCTTAGTATTGATTAGGGTTTAGGGTTTAGGGTGTAGGGCTTAGTACAAGGGTGTACGGTTTAGGGCATAGGGTCTAGGGTCTAGGGTTTAGGATTTAGGGTTTAGCGGGGGGCTGGGGAGGGCTGGCCCTGGGGGTTGCGTTCCACCAAGTTGCTTCGGGAGTTACTTCGAGAGTCTTTCGATCGGCTGCAGTGGCAGAAATAGAGCGGAAGCCTTAGCTTGCCTCAGCTACAAAAGTGCCAGGATGGGCTATCAGGCCTTAGAATCCCTATAATCAACCCTATAAGCGCCTTTTTAAGTAGGGATTGTAAGGTACAATAGCCCCATCCTGGTGGGCCCCGGTGAAGTCCTGTGAAACTGCAGAAGCTCGAAGCTGCTCTGTGAGCCTTAGAGCATTGTTTGAGAGAGCCCCTGGTCATTGAGGGTTTGGGGTTTAGGGTTTAGGGTTTCGGGTTTAGGGTTTCGGGTTTAGGGTTTCAGCGCCAGGTGGTGAAGCAGATTACCTCCATCTCGATCGAGCCCGGCACTGAGAGATTCAGGAAAGGATGGTCAGTGCTGGAAGGACCCAAGTAGAGCAAACTTCCACGACCCCGAAGCCCTACTCCCCTAAACCCTAAACCCTAAACCCTAAACCCTAAACCCTAAACCCTAAACCCTAAACCCTAAACCCTAAACCCTAAACCCTAAACCCTAAACCCTAAACCCTAAACCCCAGGGGTGGTTTGGATTTAGGCCTGTTTGGGGTGGGGGTGGGAGTGATAGTGCCCTCTGCTCTCGCTTGCAAATCTGTTTGAACCTTCACTGCTGAGACCCTCAACCTTGCAACCCTAAACCCTAAAAACCCTATAAACCCTATAAACCCTATAACCCCTATAAACCCCCTAAACCCTAAACCCTATAAACCCTATAAACCCTATAAACCCTACCCTATAAACCCTATAAACCCTGTAAACCCCATAAACCCTAAACCCTGTCTACTACTGGCGCTGTGCCAGGCCCGGTGTGGAAGTTGCCTGGAGCTGAGAGAGCTCAGCTTGACGCGAACATTTTGGGATGTGCCCCCTTTCTCGAACAGCTCCAGAATAGGGACTATAACAGGGGGAGGGGGGGGGAGTCATAATCCCTATCCAGGAGCTGTCAGTATAGGATAATCCCTATTAAGCTATTAAGGAGCTGTTAGTAAAAGGGGGAAAATACCAAGGAACATTCAACCAAAACAGCCATGAAAGGGCCTCGAACGTCTGGTGCCTTTAGAAGGCTCCGGAGCTTAAGCTCTTGTGCTTAAGGCTCTTGTGTCGGGAAAACCTTGCCGTCAGCCAGTTCTCGCAGGTTGTGGTGTGTGGTGCACACGTTTTCATGGGTTGGTGGTATGACCTAAAGTTGCCTTGAATGCGCAGTTGGCACATGCTGAATCTTGTTGGTTGCAGCTCTGCATCCAAAACACCAGAAACCAAACAGCCCCAAGAACATCCTGATGGTCCTCAATCCAGTACACAAGATAAGTTGAAAAAAGGGAGCCTCCCTCATCGGAACGGAGGAGAGAAGAGAAAGGAAGACAGCAGCAAAAGAGAGATGTCGTCAACGCAGTCACATGAAATGGCGCGGTCATCATGGGCTGTTCCAGCAATGGGGAAAATATTCTCAGTTGGAGCTCCTCTTCCTTCTCTGTTGGGTTTTGGGTGTAGGGTTTGGGGTTTAGGGTTTAGGGTTTAGGGCCCGTCCCCTTTCCTTTCCATTCCTAGCCTTGTCCACAAGCGCGCAATGCGGGCTGATGTAAGCGGCGAAAGATGTATTTGCGCAACAGTGCGCACGTTCAACTCTTCCACATAGCTTCAGAGGGCTCATGCTGCGGTAGATCAAGACAGCTGACGCGACGTGCAGAGAGAAGTTGACCAGAGTTGGACACTCAGTATGACCTGCGTGAAGCTGTGCACATCGCGTACCACGTTTGGCAAATGCTCGAGACTGGAGCTCCGGACGCGCCCGTCCGTTTGGGAAATGTCGAGCTCCAAGCAGGCTGACAGCTCCGCGTCGACCGTCGCGTCAGATGTGAGAACGATGACACGAGAAAAGCTCTGCCCCTGCCCACGATTGCGCTGCAGCGAGTGCTGAAACTTGCTTTGCAGGATTTGCTTGCTGTGGCGTTAGCCAAATGGCTAACAACAAACAAGCAATATTGTGAAACCCTAAACCCTAAACCCTAAACCCTAAACCCTAAACCCTAAACCCTAAACCCTAAACCCTGAATGGGGGCCTAGGGTTTTCATCCAACACCCAGGAGGTGACCATCGCAGACCTGTGAGAGAGGCTGATGGCTCAAGGCTACAGTGGCACGGAGGAGCATTCAAAAAAGGACTGTGTAGGGTGAAAGCATGGCCTGCCCGGCGGTTCTTGCTGGTCTGTAAACTGTACATCTATGCCAACCCGCGAGAATCGAAGCACAACTATGCCAATCAACAAGGACAATGATGATTTCTCGGCCGTTCATACATGTTGTACGACATCAGAAATATTGACAAGACCTGATAGTGTCGGCGCTGGCCGGCAAGAGCCCTGCCCTTGTAGACGGCAGTAAACCACACTGGGAGTTCACGCTTTTGAGGTTTAGCGAGCTTCAGTGCCTGTTTGAACTGCATCAACTAGATACACTTTGTTCCTCCAAACTAAGGATCCAATCTGAGACCATACAATCCTGTAATTACTTCACCAGTGTGGATAGATCCATAAGGGCGTGTGTAGCCAGGGGCGTGCACGAATGCACCAGATGGCAAAACCCGAGGCATAAAGCCGAGTTTGTTCTTTGTACGGTTGTCAGCAGGTTTCGTTACAGTGCAAGGGGTGGCAATCCTGAAGCCTGGGTTGTTTGGAAAGCACTTGGGTTTAGGGTTTAGGGTTTAGGGTTTAGGGTTTAGGGTTTAGGGTTTAGGGTTTAAAAGGGAACTTTCAACCCTACCTCCGAAGACCCTGGCACTTGCGGCGCATGCCCGGACGGGCTCAACACAGAGTCCTGGGAAGTAGCGAGCCTCGCAGACCGCCATGGCGCCAGCCCCTCAGGGTTCACGATTCAAGCGTATTAAGACTTTTCGGGTTTGCATAGAGACTGCTTGCTGCAGAGGCCTCGAGTCTACATGACTTTTGGACTTTGGGCTTTAGACCCCGTTTCGGCTGAGGTTGCTCCTCAACCGGCTTGGTACAGTTTGATGTTTTCTTCGGCCGCCATAGGCTGCCCCAAAATTGCAAACCATCCCAGCGGCGCGCTTCAGCTCTCCAACTAGTCCCCCTGGTTCTTCGCAGGGAATGAGGGAATCTGCGGGCCCTAGATATACCTCTTAAGGGATTTCACCGGGCCCTAATTCCGAAGAACTCCAGCCAACTGAGCTCCAACGAGCTCCTTTAAGGACCAAGCCGGTGAAGTCCCTCGAGTCGGAGGAGCAGCGCCCCGGGCTCAGATCCTCAGGCGCATGTGAAGCAGGGTTTAAATACTGTTATTCTAAGAATAGCTCACCGTACCCCAAACCCATACCCCTTAACCTCTGAAAGTACAAAGTAAAGGTAGTTTATAAGGGAGGATTTTACCATACCCCTTAATTTCTTTTAAGGGGTATGCCCTAGGGGTATGTTGAACATTTCTTAGAGTTATTGGTGAGTGTATATAAGGTTCCTTTTGAAGATTGGTGAGTGTATATATCGGGTGTCCCTTTGAGGATACATGGTGAGTGTATATATCGGGTGTCCCTTTGAGGATACAAGGAATATCTAAACCCTACTTCATGCGTCGATACCCCGCCTTGGAAGTTATTTGTTGTTTTGTGCTTGTTCATTTAAAAACCAAGGGAAGATTAAAAATCATAATTTTGATTCAGGTTCTAAGGGGAGTAGAGGTGTTCGCTAGTGATATTCAGAGTGAGCCCAGCGAACGGGTCTTTTGCTAGTTTGCTGCTTTCCCAATCTTTCAATTCGCTCACGCGGCTGTGATAATTGTTCGTTCTGGCCCGTGAATTAGTATTGTCATATCCGCGGGCACATATTTGCACATATATATATGGGCGTCCGCCTATTGCGGTTCCCCTTATTTTTTTTGGGTTTACATAAATGTATATATTTTAACCCTAAACCATCGTTATAACCACAGCAACAAGTCGATGATGATGTATGTACCCCAAACCTATAGGGTTAAGTTTGACAGGTTTAGGGCTTAAGATTCAGGCATTTAAACGTAAGCCCGCAATGAAACCTAAACCCTAACCGTTCAACCCGATAGAGTTAAGGTTAAGCGGTTAGGGTTTAAGATTGAGGTGTTGTTAAACTTTAAACCTAAACCCATAGAGATTTAACCTTAAGGGTTGAAAGTTCGGGCAGTTAAACCTTAACCCTGAACCGTTTAGGGTCAGAACCCTAAAACCCAACAGGGCTCTACAAGGAACAAAGGTTTTGACCCTAAAGGGTGCTGAAGGTATACATGCCCAGACCTTAGGTTTTCTTGAACCATTCAACCCTACAGGGTTTAAAGGCTTAGGGTTTAAGGTTTAGGCATTACCTGTACGATAGAACCTTAAAGCCCTATACGGCTTGGGGCTTAGATCCCTAAACCTTGAATACCATAGGGCTATGCCTAGGTTTGTAGGGCTTTCTTCCCGGTGACGCGAGAATACTGTGAGCAAATGTCCTTTTCACTACTTCCTGGGATTCAAAATATAAACAAACCATATCGTTATATGATAGAATTCAGGTTTTGCTCATCGGGGGATGGTTGCTTGAGCTATCTTAGGTAAGGTAAGGATTTTAGGATAGAGGTTTTGTTTTGCTTATTGGGGCGTGATGGGGTTACCCTCATTTTCTTATAGGCTATTTACATGTATATAAATCAAACCCTGAACCATAGTTATAACCGCAGCAAGAAGTTATAACCTTGTCATAAAGAAATTTCCGCAGAGCTCGTCAAATCCGATCATGATGTAGGCGCCCCAACCCTAGAGGGTTAAGGTTGACAGGTTTAGGGTTTAAGATTGAGGCAACTAAACCAAAGCCGGCAATTCAACCTAAACCCGAACCTTTAAACCCTATAGAGTTAAGGTTTAAGGGGTTGGGGTTTAGGATTTAGGCATTTAAAACGAAAACTCAAAAAGTTTCAATCTTAAGTGTTTGAAGTTCGGGCATTCAGACCTTAACCCTGATTCGTTTAGGGTCACAACCGTAAAACCCTATAGGGCTCCCAAAGGTTCAAAGATTTTAACCCTAAAGGGTACTGAAGGTATACATGCCCAGACCTTAGGTTGTCGAACCATTGAACCCTTTAGGGTTTAACGGTTTAGGTTGAAGGTTTGGGCATTAATTACCTATACAATAGAACCTTAAAACCCCAGAGCGCTTGGGGCTCAAATCCCCAAACCTTGAATCCCATAGGGTTATGCCTACGTTTGTAGCGCTTTCGTCCCGGTGACGCGAGAATACTGTGAGCAAATGTCCTTCCACTACTTCATGGGATTCAAAATATAAACAAACCATATCGTTATATGATAGAATTCAGGTTTTGCTCATCGGGGGATGGTTGCTTGAGCTATCTTAGGTAAGGTAAGGATTTTAGGATAGAGGTTTTGTTTTGCTTATTGGGGCGTGATGGGGTTACCGTTACCCTCATTTTCTTATAGACTAATTTACATGTATATCAATCAAACCCTGAACCATAGTTATAACCGCAGCAAAAAGTTATAACCTTGTCATGTACATATATCCGCAGAGCTCGTCACTTTCACTACTTGCTGGGATTCAACATATACACAAACTATATCGTTAAATGATGGAATTCAGGAATTGCGTATCGGGGGATGGTTGCTTGAGATATTTTGGCTAAGGTAAAGTATTTGGGATATTTCGCTTGTTGGGGGCGTGATGGGGCTCCCCTTATTCTTATGGGTTTACATAAGTGTATAAAAATCAAACCCTAACCCATAGTTATAACCACAGCAATAAGTTATAACCTTGTCATATAGAAATTTCCGCAGAGCTCGTCAAATCCGATCATGATGTAGGCGCCCCAACCCTAGAGGGTTTAGGTTGACAGGTTTAGGGTTTAAGATTGAGGCACTTAAACCTAAGCCGGCAACTCAACCTAAACCCGAAGCTTTAAGCCCTATAGAGTTAAAGTTTAAGAGTTAGGGTTTAAGGCGCAATCCCATATAGTATACGTATACTTATGAGCAGAAAAGATACGGGAGACACTGCTTGCGATTCAGAATATTCGGAGCAGAAAGGATACAGGGGACACTGCTTGCGAATCAGAAGTTTAGGAGCAGAAAAGATGCGGTCGAGGTACCTCGGCAGGAGCACCATTAAACCATCAAACCAGTAAACCAATAAACCATTAAACCATTGAACCAATGGTTTCCCCCTTATGAGAATCCCCTAAACCATTAAACCATTAAACCATTAAACCAATGGTTTCCCCCTTATGAAAATCCCTTAAACCATTAAGCCATTAAACCATTAAACCATTAAACCAATGGTTGCCCGCCATGAAAATGGTTTAATGGTTTAGGGGATTCTCATATGGGGGAAACCATTGGTTTAATGGTTTAATGGTTTAATGGTTTAATGGTTTAATGGTTTAATGGTTTAATGGTTTAGGGGATTTTCATAAAGGGGAAACCATTGGTTTAATGGTTTAATGGTTTAATGGTTTAGGGGATTTTCAGAAGGGGGAAACCATTGGTTTAACGGTTTAATGGTATGGTTTAATGGTTTAATGGTTTAGGGGGAGACCATTGGTTTAATGGTTTGAGGGATTCTTGGTTAGATGGTTTAAGGGAATGTGCAAAAAATACAGGGGAACCGCTATAGGCGGTGACCCATATATATATATATATATAGGGAGAAAATAGCTTTGTGTTATGATTACGCCCGCGCACGAAAGATAAATAACAACACAATAAGATAGGGTAAACGAAGAGTAAAGGCCCATGCAAGCGGGCTAAACGTACACGAATCGTATGATTTGCAGTTTTTTCCTACCCAGGAGCTTGAAACATGCGGGAAGCATATGGTACATTTTCAAGTATGAGCCCGTGAGCAGCGAGGGGTGGCCAGGCCTAGGAAAAATCAGGGAGGGCCAGACCTGGGAAAAATCCAAGAACATCCTCCGCTTCCATGTTGTGCTGTAGACTTCCCAGGCTTGGTAGAACTCGGGAGGCCCTTGGGATATGTTTTTTTTTGTTTTTTTTTTTTTTTGGGGGGGGGGGGGGGTGGGGGGGCTTTAAGAGGACCATGTATAGGAACATTTTTCAGAGAGTTTCAAGAGCCATCCTAGAGAAGTACCATCCACAGTTTAGGGTTTAGGGTTTAGGGTTTAGGGTTTAGGGTTTAGGGTTTAGGGTTTAGGGTTTAGGGCCAGTTTAGGGTTTAGGGTTTAGGGTTTAGGGTTTAGGGTTTAGGGTTTAGGGTTTAGGGTTTAGGGTTTAGGGTTTAGGGTTTAGGGTTTAGGCGCCCTTCTCTCCAGCACCATGGGCTGCAGGGTTGCACCGCATCCGCATCACTCTGAGCAGCCGTGATGCTCATGCCTCAGAGTGGTGTCCGTTGGCGGTTTAGGGTTTAGGGTTTAGGGTTTAGGGTTTAGGGTTTAGGGTTTAGGGTTTAGGGTTTCGGGGCCTTAGCATGTCCAGCCTACAGGGCCCGGAATCAGGATTCAGGCCTTTGGGTTTGAGATCCCAAAGCTGCAAAAATGCTTGGCTTCTTATTCCTAAACGGAACCCAGATACGTTCAGGAAGCCTTGCCGCAGTTCAGGAGACAAGATTCAGATAAGGGCCTGACATTCGAAACAACAAATTAGGGTAAACTCATATCGAGTGGGCCTAAAGACCTCCTCCACACCCACAGGCACTAAATTGCTCACTTAGCCCTGAAACCCTTTGCGTTCTCGTAGAGCTTCCGGGAAGAATATTCAAGATCAGAGACTTATTCTTCTCCGCCAGCTGTTTCTTCTGTGCATTTTCCGAGCTGCTTCCCTCCGCTCTGAATCGTTTTTTCCTGCTGGCTTCCGCATTGCCCCCTTGCTTTTGTTCCCCGCATGTCCCCGCCGGATTTGGTCTCCGAGCTTGTTTCCTGAGCTTCGTCGTGTTGATTCAGGAAAGGCTGGGAGTCGGCGCATGTTAAAGCAGATGAGTCCGAGAGGCCCAAGTAGAAGCTTGTAAGTTTTTTTTAAGCAAGCATACTGTGTACCCCTTTTTCCTGTTACTATGCAGATGCCATGAAGACTCATCACTTCTAGTGGCTTCCCATGCAAGTTTCACCACATCCCTGCAGTCGGCAAACGAGTCTCTGATTCCAAAGCCGGGCGGTGTCAGCATTTGGGCCGTTTCCAGTATAGAGCTGTCTTGTGTTGGGCGTAGAAACAAGTTGCTGTTCGAGAGATGTGGTTCTTCCCCTGGAGAGTCGAAGCCAGAAATCCTAGTCCTATTTCCCAATGGTGTGCCAACGTCAGTCCTTCTGGACATGTCTCAAATTTTTCCAAAGCCGAACCTTCCAAAGCTAGACTCCTTCAATCCAATCGATGCATCGTTGTCTATTGAAGCGCTGAAGTTGCCAGGAAGCCGCATTGGCTCGGGGACCGTCAGGTCGTCGTAGTTTGTTGCTCCCTTCACTTCCCCCCCAACTGAAAATCTCAGATTGTTGAACCCCCCTTGAACCCGCAAACCCCGCAAACCCCCAAACCCCCAAACCCCTAAACCCCAATCATTATGATGAGCCGTTACACTTTCCTGAAGCTGCAGGTTCGAGCTCTGGAGAAGGTCTGCACAGACCTGGTGACTGGTGCGAAGGCGAAGGCAGATGCGAGTTGTGTTGGGCGCGGGCGGGGGGGGGGGCGGGAGAGGGGGGGAGGGGGCAAAGGCTCAGGGTCTGGGCTTCCGAATGTAGGAAGTGAGCCCACGCCGAGAGGGGACTACTGTTCATCAAGACTCAGAACACGGTTCCTGAAAGACTGAGAGGGGGGCATGCTGTCGATGTGGGTTTTGTATTGCTTGACCCTGCAGTGAGTGCGTCCCCTCCACCGGAACAGAAACGGATTCCGTGGGGCACCCTCCGACCGGAAAGGGGTATTTGACCCTGAAGTGTGAAGTTGTAGAATGGAAGATTTTGTTAGATCCCTGTGCTCGTGGCTAACTCCGATAGTCCCAAATCAAGGAAGTGTAGGCCTCAACGTGTGCTGACGCTGCCCTCGCACTGTCCATCTCTTCGCAGGGCCAAACCCAGTCGCACCGTGACCCTAAATCTTAGAATCCGCGAACACGCACAAGCCTGAAGCTTAAACACCCCCAAGCACCAGGAGTTGAAAGTTGCTGGGCCCATCCGCATCTGCCTCAGTCTCGCCTTGACGACTTTTCGTTTGCGTTCTTGGCGTCCAGTGCTTTGAGTTGATGTCGTGTGCAGCCCTAACAACCCTAAGCCCAACAAAAACCCTAAGTCCTAAAACCCTAGGCCCTAAGCCCTAAAAACCCTAAGCATAAGCCGCCAGAGTTGCATCAAAGCACCTGGCTGTCACTAGCATCACCGGTGGCCATCAGGTTTGACTCTTTGCACCGCATCGCGTGCGAGCATGCCTAGAGACTGACCCAGGTCTTCGATGTCTGGCCATTCGGATGCTAAGACACCACCGCTTAGCCCAAAACGTCAACTTGGGAAGGCTGAAAATGCACTGACAATGCTTGAGAACGTGGCACGCGACCGCACGCAATCTTAGGACGTAGAATTCTTGGGGCATCTGCGGAGGTCCGGGTTCAGGGTTGAGGGGTCTTTAAGCTAAACCCTAAACCCTAAACCCTAGACCCTAAACCCTAAACCCTAAACCCTAAACCCCAAAACCCTAAACCCTAAACCCTAAACCCTAAACCCCAAAGTGCCGCAACATCGAAGCGAGGTCTGCCCACGAAGATCCTTCGGCTCATGGTGCGCAAGTCCCCCTGCGGTGAAGGAGCGCCCCAGGGACTTGAAGAAAGGTTTGGGGTTTAGGGTTTAGGGTTTAGGGTCTAGGGTCTAGGGTTTAGGGTTTAGGGTTTAGGGTTTAGGGTGGTCCAGGGTTTAGGGTCTAGGGTTTAGGGTTTAGTGGATTCTCTGGATTTGCTATGGATTTGTTGCGGTGGCAGGTTAGTGAACCTGCCATTTGCTTCGTGCCTACACCTGCGCTCTAATAGGGATGTTGTCAGTTTTCCGTTACTGGGCGCAAAAGTGAACCCCGAGCCCAGACCTAAACCATAAGCTCCCTGAGCCTCGAACCCACAACAACCCTGAAGCCTAAACCCCTAAACAAGTGAGCCCCCGAAGCCCCCGAAACATGCCAGCTCAGCCTCGTAAAGCCCCACCAAACCCTACAAAGCAGCTCCGAATGCGAGTCTTGTCACCGTGGCAGTGAGCCCTATGGTTTGCCTGTGCTCATGCCATTTTTCGAAAGTTTACCCCAGACCTTCAATTCGTCTTGATGAGATTTTTTGCTAGAAACACCTTACTGGAAGCTGCGCGGCTTGCCGGTGTGGGAGTAAGGACCAGAGCCCAAGATGAAAAGCTCACACACAGAAGCGCAAGTGAGCGCATCCGCAGTGAATCAGTATGAGGCCTCCTGCTTCACTTGTACTGTGTTCAACCCCCCATCAGGTCAAAGCCCTTTCATTTTCTAGAGCCGGCGGCGGTTCGGAGGGGAGCACAGCAACAGCAAAATGAAAATAACACGGTAATTCAAGGCGTGCTTTCATGGGAACTTATGTTTTTTGCAATCGCTGTTTTTTGGTGCAAACTTGAAGCTAGCACTTGTAAAGACCCAGAAAGGGATACTGAGCAGCATTCCAAGCCTTGGCGTCTGCTTGCTGTTTCGGTTGAAAAGTTCGTAAGACTTCGTCCGCCTGCCAGGCACCAACACGTTTGATCGATGGGAGATGCGAATCCACAAGCGCCTCATTGACCTGCACTCACCCTCTGACGCCGGAAGCTCAGAAAACGTGCCACCGTAAACCCTAAACCCTCCTTGTTCACTTCCGAAACTTTGAAGAGCGACTTGGGAATGTCAACCGGTGGGCCGGTGTCACTCGAACTACTTGGGCCAACATGGTGTGGCTCCAGCAAACTTGTTTCAACCCACCTGAGCGCTTAAATGTCGTAATTTAGGGGTGGGCCCTGAGAATGAATGTTTGCTTGCTTCTTTGGATGGACATAGAGGAATGATCAGACACCCAGCCCGTAACCCGCTGCAAAAGCTGCGACCTTCACGGCCCCGACAGCAAGATGCTGCAGTCGGACACACCTGCTTAGAGTGCAAAACTACAAGGCGTAAGCCGTGAGCTTAGATCTCAATGACAATTATTGCTAAAGTGTTCATTCGCAAGGTGGTGAAGCAGATTACCTCCATCTCCATTGAGCATGGCGCTTGGACGAATCACACGGTTTGACCATCCCGAGTTCTCGAGCGTACCTAGGGTTCAGCGTTTCGGGTTTGGGTCTGAGTCTTGTCTAACCCCCTAAAACACCTCGACGCAGATGAGGCTGGCCTATTCAACAGGTTCCTAGGACCCGGAGTAGGCCCTTATTTCCTTTTTGAAGGGTTGGGGTTCCCTTATTATTCCCTTAAAACCAAAAAGGCACCCTTTTATTTCTAGGTTACTCCTGGGTCGAGGTTCGTATGGTGACTCTTTCTGGATTTTGGATTTCTCGGGAGTCGCCCTTCCTCCGTTGTGGTTTTGCGAGGCGTGGGCTGCAAGCCCTTTCGCTGAGTCCATCCGCTAAGCTAGCGAGAAATCCGGCAGACTCTCCATGCAGAATGCCCTACACCCTAAACCCTAAACCCTCCCTAAACCCCTAACCCCCTAAACCCTAAACCTGCACGCCGTTTGTGTTATTACCTTTGAGCCCATGGTTCCCAACGAGGCAACTGCAAACAAGAACCCACGTGTCCCGAAGCTGCCAAACCGAAAGCTCAGTCAGGGTGTCAGGCCTCAAACTTCACAGGCTGGCTAGTATAGGGTAGTATAGGGTATCATTGCATTTTAAGGCATTCTAGGGTATTATATTCTAGGGTATCTATAGGAGTAGCACAAGCAAAAGCCAAGCACTTCGCGCACTTCGCCCAAAACCCATAAGCCCTAAACCCTAAACCCTTTGTGTGTTTAGGGTTTAGGGTTTAGGGTTTAGGGTTTAGGGTTTAGGGTTTAGGGTTTAGGGTTTAGGGGTGTGTGCTCCAGTTCGCACGTTTTGAGTGCCAAGGCCAGGAGTCGAAGTCGTCCGAGGCTTACAGAGCCAGAACCTACCAGGATGGGCTACTGGGCCCTATAATCCCCATACTCAACCCTAAAAGGCGCTATAATCCCCAGTATAAAGGCCCCTATAATCCCCATAGTCAACCCTATAAAGGGCCTTGTTAAGGGGTTCTAGGGCATAATTGCCCCTTTTTAGGGGTTACAGGGTGTACCAGCCTTTTTCAAGGGGTTATAGGGTAGAGTAGCCCATGCCGCCCATGCCGGTATCTGATTCAGAAAGCATGCTCAAACATGCTCAGGTGAATTCGGGCACTGCTGGGCTAGTGCGGGATGGTTCAGGATGGGGTTTAAACCCTAGATTTAAACCCTAGACCCTAAACCCCAAACTTGGGTCATTCGGACGCGGAGATGCTGACTTAGGACTTTGGATTTTGGTACGCAACTGCCAGTATTCGGGAGTGTTTGGAAGCACCAGCTTGTCCTAAACCCCTTAATAGCCCTTACCCATAGGGTTTAGGGTTTAGGGTTTAGGCTCCAAAGAGTCTGAAGCTTGAAGACTTTGGATCTTGGCCGGATGACCCCGCTTCTTACGTTCACTCGAAACGGGTTTAGGGTTTAGGGTTTGGGGTTTAGGGTTTAGGGTTTAGGGTCTGCAGATCCTCAATCCTTCAAGCTTCACCCTTATGCATCCCTGAAAGAAGAAGTCCTAGAATCATCTTCTCACGCAATCCCTCTACCAGCATGGGCGATTATACCCTATAACTCC
Source organism: Symbiodinium natans (assembly GCA_905221605.1). Classification (NCBI taxonomy): domain Eukaryota; class Dinophyceae; order Suessiales; family Symbiodiniaceae; genus Symbiodinium; species Symbiodinium natans. Next base: position 331,611 of record CAJNDS010002366.1, read on the forward strand.
TTAAGCAAGGCCTCAAAATGGGGGGTTGGTTATGGGAATTATGGGGCCTAATAGCCCTAAACCCGAAACCCTAAACCCTAAACCCCAATCCTCATAGAGTCCTCGAGACCAGCTCAGGAGGTGACCATCGCAGACCTGTGAGGGGGCGCTACAATCGCAAGGACTCCCAAGCCGCTGTGGCGCGGAGCGCAGAAACGCTCGGGCATGCGGGTTTAGGGTTTAGGGTTTAGGGTTTAGGGTTTAGGGTTTAGGGTTTGCGTTTAGGGTTTAGGTTTAGGGTACTTGCAACACTGCACACGGCCCGGGTTCATGTGCCAAGGTCCTACAGCCTGATCCAAACACGAAAACCCTGTTTCATTGGGCTTTCAGGGGGCCACATTCGTTCCAGGGCTTTTGCAATGTTTGGGGGGGTTTTGGGTGGGTTTTGGGGGGGGTTTTGGGGGGGTTGGGGGGGTTTTGGGGGGGTTTGGGGGGGGTTTTGGGGGGGTTTTGGGGGGGGTTTGGGGGGGGGTTTTGGGGCGGGTTTTGGGGCGGGTTTTGGGGTGGGTTTGGGGGGTTTTTTTGGGGGGGTTTTGGGGGGGTTTTGAGACTCCAATTCTTTGGGATCAGCGGTTCCGGTTGAGGGCAAACGCAGCCGGCTGGGGGGTCAGCCGGCTGGGGGGTCTTAGCAGGTCATATATCCCAAGGTCTGACAAAGAAGATGCACATGAGACACATGAATACACTTGCCTTCAAATGTCCGCCGGCCTCGGCTCGAAGGGACGATCGAGGGATCAGCTGCTTTGAGCTTCGATGGTTCATGAAGGGGTTTCCGAAATTAGGGGTACTGTACCTTATTGGGGTCCTTATTTTGAGGGAATCCTACTATTTGGGGTCTATATTACGGGGTCCCTTATTTTCGTAAACCCCCAATGAGGCTCCCGCCCTTTGTACTGGCTTTGGTGGCGGCCATCTGTCCTGGGGTTTCCTCCACGGCTACTGACGATTGTTTGGCATGCGTGGAGGGCAAAGGGTCCTGGCAACTAAGCTCATGCCACTCTGCAGATCGTCTGGGGCATTGCCCCATTGCAGATGCCGACTGCTGCACAGACGCAGAGTGCTGTGTTACCAGTGGCTGCCGATCACCTGAAGACATGCTTGTCGAATCATGGGCGTCAGACCATCCAGTGTCCTGCCACAGATGTTGTGAGGAGTCGTCGCAGGGGTGCAAGTTCCGGACCTACGTGGATGGTGCCGCAACGTATTCTGAACCACACTACAACGTGGAGGAAGTTGTGCCTGGCAAGATGTGTGCGGATGTTTGGCCCGATCCAGGCACTACATGCCCACCTTGTGCATACTGCGACATTCACACCGAACAGGAGTTGATCAAGAGACTACACGAGTGCAACTGCCAGACTATCCATCCTGAAACAGACTGCGGTGACCCTACGTCATGCGAGTGCTACTGCCACAAGCAGGCGCAGGGGCTTGAGCGCTGTCCACACGTGCGACTGCCCCGATCCGAGCTGTGAGCTTCGAGAGGCCCAAGTTGGACAATTGCCATGTGGCACTTGGAGCAGTTGCTGCTGCGTGTGGCAGAGTGCACTCCGCGCGCTTGCCACTGACAACCTCCGGGTTCCTTCGCTTTGCACCGGTGGAAAATGGAAGCTGCGCCCTTGGACGTTGGAAAGGCTGGGGTTGTGTCCAGCCTGAACCCTGAGTCGCAAAGTCCTTTGCTAAGTTGACCTGGGCCACTCGTTTCTAGGCCCCAACCGGCTCAGCCTTCTAGACCAAACACACCTGCCGGAGCCTTACACCACAAGCAAATGCTCCGAGAGCACCACGTGCAGCCCCACTTCCCGGAACACGCTGGCCTGCCTGCTAGAGAAGGCCTGAGAGGGCTTCCAAACTTCCAGCCAAAAGTAAGCCCTACACCCTATACCCTGAACTCTAAGCCCTAAACCCTATACCCTGAACTCTAAACCCTATACCCTATACCCTGAACTCTAAACCCTAAACCCTAAACCCTAAAATTTAGGGGTTACCGATGCCATCGCGCGGCTCTGCCCTGGCCATGACGAGGCCACCAGCGGGGTGCCCTGTTGGTTCGGGCTTAGCCCTAAACCCTAAACCCCAAACCCTAAACCCTAAACCCTAAACCCCAGAGAGGATGCAGAGGGAGACGACAACCCGAAACCTGAAAACCGAGACCACGCTGCAATTCACATGCCAAGAACCAAATGCAGGGGGATCCTGCTATTTGGGGTCTTTTTTAGGGGCCCTTATTATCGAAAACCCCCAAATCCTCCCGAAACCCTTAACCCTAAACCCGAAACCCTAAACCCTAAACCCTAAACCCTATAAACCCTAAACCCCCAAAACTCCTCAACAGGCAGCTGCAGGAGTCCGCCTTCAACAAAGTCGCCGTCAGCCAGGCTTGGGATTGCATCGCGGCTGGGGACTCGTAGGGTTTAGGGTTTAGGGTTTAGGCTTTAGGCTTTAGGGTTTAGGGTTTAGGGTTTAGAGGTTAGGGTTTAGGGTTTAGAGGTTAGGGTTTAGGGTTTTTTGGACTTGTAGGGTCCGGACTTGGGATTCAGAGCCTTGAGGGCTTCATGTTCTTTGTGGGGCTGGGCTGTGGCATGTGTCTGATATAGCTGGAAGTTGATGAACCCCACTTATGAGCCAATTGCAGTCGATGTTGCGCGGGACTTCGCCCAAAAGCTTGGATCAGTACAGGCAGCAGGGCCTCCGGCATGCGGGATCGGCCGACTACGCTGCATCATTTATGGAGTCTAGGGGTACTACTTTGGGCTCGGTTTCGCGAATCGGATTTCGCCCTTGCCACTTGATACTGAAGCTTGTGGTACCGAAGTAGCATTTGAGGAATTGCCGGCTTCATCAGGGTTTTCGATTGGTAGAGCTACGACTTGACCCTAAACGCTGAGCCCCACACGATTTCCGGACATGGACTTCAGGCAGGTTCGTAGTAGCTGACCATCCGATGCCTCGTAGAACCGTTACTCCTTGAAGTCATTCAAGCCGTTGATTCCTTTTTTAGGGTAGCATGTAAATCTACACTGAATCTACACCAATTGCAGTCCATCTTCGGAATGCCCTCGATGGCAAATGGCCTGGACGTCCGTGAGCTTCTGCGCGAGGCAAGGTGATTTGAGCGGTTGAGGCGTTGGCGGCTTTAGAAGTTTTTTGGCGGCTTCGGGTTGCAACGTCAGACTTGAGGGTGTAAGGGCGTTTGGGCATTCCAACTTGTGAAGTTTGGCAGGGGCTTTGGGGCTTTACAGGGCTTGACAGACCCCAAGCTCCAAGCCTCAAACCATACCCTGATCATGAAGCAGGGTAGGGTTTAGGGTTTAGGGTTTAGGGTTTAGGGTTTAGGGTTTAGGGTTTAGGGTTTAGGGTTTAGGGTTTAGGGTTTAGGGTTTAGGGTTTAGGGTTTAGGGTTTAGGGTTTAGGGTTTAGGGTTTAGGGTTAGGGACAAAGGTGCAAGGACCTACAGGACCTGGATACCTCAAGCGAAGGAAAGAAGCGAGCCACAGTCACTGAAAAGGCGTTCAGTTCTCAGCTACATGAGGACTTCAGGGGGGGGTGTACTTGGGTTTATGACGGTTATTGGGGACCGTGGAAGTGCCAAAAGTGTGCGAAGGAAACGCGAAGACTGAAACACGCAGTAGACAAGCTGCAGGTCGGAATCTCCTTGGCCGATGCAGATGCCAAGGCCCACAGGGTCATGGGCGGCTCGGCAGCAAGGACCACTTCTGACAACCGCTGGGGCGAGGGCTGAGAGTTGTTTGAGCCCTGCAACCTAACCTTAAACTGCCCCAAGCCCTTGCTTTGGCCTTCCTCTCCTGGTCCGACAGCCCTAAACCCTAAACCCTAAACCCCAAACCCTCCTAAACCCTAAACCCTAAGCAGCAAGTCACGTTTTCTGCGCATGTTCTCCAAAGTTGAGGGCCACACCTGGAAGCAGAGGGACAGGTGAGCTCCGGGCTAACACATTCTCCTACCACATCGACACGCGTGAACTGCACTTCCTATCTCCCAAGTTTTGGGCCCTCGAATCCGGCTCAGGGTTCACATGCATGTAAAGTGTATTAATTTAACAATAAGTATAATAAGTATGTTAAGAAAGTATATATATATCTATACATACATACGATTTTACATACGTCGACCGCCCCCTCCCCTCGTCCCAGCTCGGCATTCCATTGATGGATTGGTGACATGGCCCCTCAGCAAGACATGCAGAAATATGGCTGCATCCTCATGGGAACTTCAAGGGCACGACACTGCGAAGAGAATTCCGTTCAGAACCTGGAGCCCTAATTGACCTGTAGTAACAGTAGTCTCTAGCATCCTATATACCCTTAACTCCCCAGATGCTAAGCCCTGAACACAAAATGCTGTGGCGGCCTCTACTCGACAGCCCGAGTGCTGAGGCTACAGCGTCAATCCGTAAGAGACCTTAAACCCTAGACCCCTAGACCCTAGACCCTAAACCCAAACCCTTTTTAACCCTAAACCCTAAACCCTGAAGCCCAGCCCTGGAGGTTTCTTTAGATGGTCTATGGTCCCAATGGTCCCACAACGCTGGCGGCTAGCACCTGAAACCTCAAACGCACCGCGCGTGGCGATCGAATCTTCACACGCCCCCAAAAAGCCCTCAGGGCCTTCGAGGCGTGCCCAACAACCCAAAACCCTAAACCCTAAACCTTAAACCCTAAACCCTAAACTGCGCCTGTCTTGCGCTATAGGCCTTACCGACTCGCAGCGGGTGCGGATGTTCACTGAGAAGGCTGCTCCGGAACTTGCTTGAAGGCCTTATATATATATATGTATATATTGTTTTCGAAAACACACGCTGTTCTTCATGGAAATGCCTCGGAACCTTCAAGCCCACCGAACTTATTTCAAGGCGCGTGGGGGCGTTACCGCGTGGCAGAGTTCCATGCGCATGCACGCACGCTTGCACGCACGCAGAAACCTACGCACAAACCAGCACATGCACACGCACATCTGCAGACGCACGGGCGCAAACGCAAACGCAAACGCGCACGCGCCCGCACACGCGCCCGCACACGCACACCTGCACACGCACACCTGCACACGCACACCTGCACACGCACACCTGCACACAGCCTATGAGTAGGCCTGCTTATGGTGGCCGACCTACAGCCTAACCGTAGGCTTGCCTGCAGGCTACAGGCCTACGCACCGGCTTGCCCACAGAGTGCACTGGCCTGCCAAAGGCCTATGCCACAGTCCTTCTGACAGGCCCACAGGCTACCTAGCCTACCGCCTGCCTACAGGCTACCTTTTGGTGCGCCGCAACCCTACCTGCAGTTAGCTTACCGGCAGCTACAAACAAGCATGCAGGTAAGCCTGCGTTTGAGTGTGTGAGTGTCTGGGTATCTGCCGCTGGGACACGCCCTGATGCGAAGCCTTGCCAGATACACGAAGTACGGAAATCCACAGCAAGGACTTCTCCTGATGCGTCTGTTGCCTCGTTTGCCTCGTCGCAAGAGGAGACCTTCCCTATAGACACACTCACACGCTCAGACACTCACGCACACACACGAGAGACTCCTCCAAACACGCGTGGGTCTCAGTGTGTGAGTGTCTGGGCTGTCTGGGTGGTTACCGCTGAGACACACAGGCTCTGATGCGACGCTCTGCCACGAGGTACACTCGTATGATTTGTGCCTCCCTTGCTTGACGATTGCGGTGTTTTTGGAGGCTCCTGCCGCCACCGAACTCCCTGAATGCCCCGAGCCCTCACGAAATAATTCCTGAACGTATGTGGGGGTTTAAGACAAGAGGGACCTGAAATAGACTCCCCCCAAATAGTAGGATTCCCCAAAAGTAAGGACCCTCATTACAAGGTTCCCCCCAATCTCGTGAGCCGCCCCTGTGAGGCACTGGATAACATCCAGCACGCGAGGGAACTACACTCGCAGGTGGAAGATTCAGCTCCTTGGCGGTCCTAAGGTCCTAAACCCTAAACCCTAAACCCTAAACCCTAAACCCTAAACCCTGAACCCTGAACCCTGAACCCTGAACCCTAAACCCTAAACCCTACACCACCCTAAACCCTAGGAATTGATGTTTTCAGGCATTCGCGCTTTGGGGTGCCAGGATTCAACGGCATACCTGCATGGGCTATTCTACCCTAGAACTGCCTTAAGAAGGCCCTTTATAAGGTTGGTTCGGGGGACTATAAGGCCGAATAGCCCATGATGGTATGCCCTTTGAGTCAAGCAACTTGGTTTTTTTTTCAGATTTGGAGGGGTTGGGTGCAAAGGTTTGTCGGTTTGAGACGTATAATTGGGCTTGCAAGAAGCATTTAGGCGTGCTGAGGAGCTGGACCAGGGCGTTCATACTTCCTATTATTGCTTGAGCCTAGGAGTGGGAAAGACTTAGGGGCATTCAGGGTCGCACGTTTGGTGGGTTTAGCCCTAAACCCTAAACCCGAAACCCGCAACCCTAAACCCTAAACCCTAAACCCAAACCCTAACCCCTAACCCCTAAACCCCTAAACCCCTAAACCCCTAAACCCTAAACCCCTAAACCCTAAACCCTTAGGCTTGCAAGGCCCACATCCAGCAATCCAGGTGGCTAATGTCGGCATCGGCGTGATGCGAGAGGAGCAGGACGAGAGACGGCGGTGTCCTCGAAGTCTTTAGGGTTTTGGGTTTAGGGTTTCTACTGGCAGTGCTTTAAAACCGAGATCCAAGTCTGTGACATCTTAACCTTGAACTCCTTCACCATGCGACCCAGGCCGTAAGACCATTCACCCGTCCGACATCTGCCCCTTTCCTTACCCCGAAACTTTCGAAACTATTCACGCACAAGTCCCGTCATCTGAATCCTACACGTACGTATTTCTGAGACCGATCATGGCTGCGTATCATGCGTCGCCTGAATCCATGCGCACCTCAAGAAGCAGTCCTCGGAACGCAGCCCCACGTTTAAACAAAAATCCCAAGAGTTCTCGAGGGCCATCAGCTAGGAGAGGTGGCCGCGCTCTCCCAAGAGTTCCCAGACTGCTTTGGTGTTGTCTCAGGGCATGTTTTTGTCTATACATACGGCCTGTAAAGGGCCCCTTTTTAAGCGGTTTATGGGGCTATAAAAAGCCCATGCTGGCCATCTCCTCTGAAATTTGCACAAGCCTTTCTTTGTGTTCTCAGAACTTCTGATCTCCTTTGCAGCCGCTTCATTTCGGCTCCCTACACACATGTCGGCGTCTGGGATGTAGCCAGTGAGGGCTCTTGACCACGACAGCAGGAAGCCAGTACATATCAGACATGGCCAATCGATTTAAAATCAAGGAGAGCAACTGCAAAGGCTTCAGTGTCCCTAAACCCTAAACCCTAAACCCTAAACCCTAATATATGTCTTCAGAATCTCAGAATGGGCTGAGCGGGCTGAGCGCTCATGGCTGGGAAAGACTTCGCCATTGCACGCAGTGTGAGCGGAATCTCCTTGTACCGGGGCGTGGAGTTTGATGGTGACGGGAGGCTTTGCCAGATGACTTGTTGCAGGAACTTGCCATAAACATCCCAGAGTCAGAGACTAAGACCCTAAACCCTAAACCCTAAACCCTAAACCCTAAACCCTAAACCCCACAACCTTGTGGTCGCTCAGGCACAGCGAGGCCCGAGATGCTCGAGAATATGAAGCACCAGAGTTCCCCGGCCGCAGCCGGCCACTGCTTTGCTCCCCCACGCAGTGCAGGGTTTCAAATTTTCTCGCTAAACCATAAACCCTAAACCCTTAACCCTAAACCCTAATCCCTAAACCCTAAACCCTACTGGGTTCTATTTTTTCCTGGGTTCGGCAGAGCTTGCAGGTTTGGCTCGTCGGCTTCGGGGTTGCTTCTGTTTGCTTAAGAACCCCCCCAAAAAACTTAATTATAATTATAATGAAAATAATAAGTCCCTATATTACCCTTAGAAGGAAGAACATGTTTCTTAATGTTTAGGGAGTTCTTAAGCACTTGGTAGGGTGAGAGTCTGACAGCCAAGGCCCGCCGGCAAGGATTCAGCCTCCAAGGTGAATGTGATTGTACGCCTTCGCCCACCGGTGAGCCAAGACGAGGACAGGTTCAGGATTTGTTGGGGTTCTGTGCTGGCATGAAGGATGTGGGGTTTAGGGCTTGGGGGCTCTGATGTGTGTGTGTGTGTTTGAAAGTTCATAGGAATTATAGTTTCCGTGCTACGGGGATGCGCATCTGGTGTTCATGGTATGCATAAGTGTATAAATACTTAGCGTGTGTGTGTGTGTGTGTATGCTGCGGCAAAGGGGTCATGGAGCCACCCTCTGTTTCTTTGGGTGAGGGAGGTCTGTGTTTGTCTTGTCTTGTGGCCATGCGCGCTTTCACGCCTTCTCGGGTTTCCTTGGCACTTTCAACATAGGTGCCAAAGAAAAAGATTCTCCCATCAACAATGTTCTAATGTAGCAAAAGTGTGTCCTGCGAACATAAAAGAGATCTTGAAATTCTCGTCTGGGCATATTCTCATGTCGTGCAAGTATCAGCCTGGAAATCGGCGTGTGTTCTTATGGTTTTCTGCAGATGACTGTTGTTCTTACCAGGTTTGTTCTTACCAGGTTGCCGTGTCCATTCTGACCACTATGAATGTCGTTCCTTATTACGACATATTTTTGCGATTTTTATCACGAATTCCGCTATTATTTTCTTGCTTTTTAGACTAGTATGCTTGTGTTCACAAATACAATTGTCTTATTATTCAGACGAATATGACACTTCTGATTACACATAGTATTCGTGAACTTACTGGTAAGAATAAAAGTGCTTGCTAATCTTCTTACTTGTCTTCGTGTTGGAAGTATTGCAGTTCTCATTTTTGCTGTGAGAAATTGGCCATGCCTCTCAGAACTGACAACCCTCCGGTCCGTGCATGTTGCGATTGTCGAGGACATCAGCGAGGTCTTCGCCCTCACGGACACGAAGAACGTGACTGTGAAGGATCCGCTCTCCAGGCGCCTGCAGTAGCATTTGGACTGCCAGAAGCTAGGTTTCAAGGAGGTACCTCGGGATGTTCCTTTATACTTGCAGTCCTCCATATGGATTATCGTACCCCCTACTGTAATCCTTATTAAGGACTGGTCGTATAAGGGCGAACATCCCAAGAGCCACCTTTCTCCGGATGATTTGAAGGGTTCGTTTGCAACGCAACTCGAGGCCCAAAAATGAGCTCCTCTCGGCTTCAAGGGCCCAATCAGCCTGAACCACCCTGATGATGAGGGTTTAGGGTTTGGGGTTTGGGGTTTGGGGTTTGGGGTTTGGGGTTTGGGGTTTGGGGTTTAGGTGGTACCTTTGTTCCTCCGCTGTCCCAAGAGGGGCCGTATGGAGCATAACTTCACTTTCGACCGCGTCTTCTCCCCAGACGATGGCCAAGAAGCCGTGCGCCTCGGCTTTTAATTTTTTCCCGAAGGTCCTCAGCTCACGTTCTGGCTGCCAGGCCAGGATCTGCCCGACCAGTAGAAGCTCAGGCCCTCGGGATGCGCATCCAAGCCCCAAGCCACGAATAGGGTTTAGGGTTTAGGGTTTAGGGTTTAGGGCTTAGGGCTTAGGGCTTAGGGTTTAGGGTTTAGGGTTTAGGGTTCAGGGTCCCCACGTTCCAGCCCTTGACCTCGCGCAGCTGAGGTTCGAGGTAGTAGCCAAGCCGCTGGTGGACAACTTGCTGGATGGCTTCAATAGCTGCTGCTTCGCCTACGGCCAGACCGGCCCCTCTTACTGCGTTTTTTGGGGCACGCTGTTTTTTGGGTTGTGGGGAGAGCAGGCGGAGTGCAGAACAGGCTTCGGGGTGGTAGGGGCACGCTCGCCGCACGCTCGCCGCCTGATAAAAGTGTAAATTGCCAAGGGTCAAGGGAGAGGCCAGGTATGATCCGGGGTGTATGTGAGTTGGGACTCAAGGGGTTCGGCTGGGACTCTGCAGCGGGAGTAGTTGGAAGCCAAAAAGCTCACTCGCAAGCTCTGCACGTTGCTGACTCTGAATTCGGCAGATTCGCAAGGCCCCCGGCTCAGTGAGACTCAGCTTCACAGTGTTTGCTGACCTGCTGCAGGCTCTGGGAAGACGCACTCGGTATTTGGAGAGGGCAACAAGGAGCTTCTCTCAGAAGACCAGTCTGAGCCCTCCCCCCCCTTCCTGATTCCTCAACAGCGAAACAAGCGAAGCTAAATACCAAAATCCTTCAATCGGCTTTCATGGAGAGCCACCCTAAACCCTAAACCCTAAACCCTAAACCCCTCAAGCCACTGGTTTTTGGAGCGATGGATGTCTGGCTCGTGATGTTAGAGATTTTGCGGCAGGAGCCCAAACCTGGAGACCTGTGACCAATTCATCCAACAAACTTAAGTCCTGCAACTTGCAAGAAAAAGGCCCCCCCCCCTCCTCTTTAAAAAAAAACCCTCAGCCCTAAACCCCAAACCCCAAACCCTAAACCCTCAACCCACTCCTTGGTTTCAGAGAGGAGCAGCGTGGCCTCTTAGCCCGTTCCATCGAGTACCTCTTCGATCGAATCGAGGCCCAGTCCCAGCACAAGGAGGCCCCCTCCTCGCTTGCCGGCATCTTCTCTTGAGGGTTTTTGTTTAAACACGCTTTATATGTATGTATGTATATATATATATACACACCCTATAGATAGATATAGATATATATATATATATGTGTACTGTATATATGTATATATATATAGGCATATGTTTTGTGATATTTTTAAAACGGTGCTCTGAGAGCTTGTAGCGGTTGTTCCGGGTGTTGAAGAGAAGACTTGTAGAGTCTAGGGATGCTGCGGGCCTAGGATGCACAAGCCCCACAAGAAAAAAGGGATTCGGGGGTTTAGGGTTTAGGGTTTAGGGTTTAGGGTTTAGGGTTTAGGGTTTAGGGTTTAGGGTTTAGGGCTTGGGGTGTTTGAGGGCTTTTTGCTCTCTAGTTGCGTACTTTGGCTGTTTGGCACGCCAAGTTTCCAAGAGTCGGCCCGTGGAAAATTCAGATGTCCATGGCATTTGGTCTAGGGTTTTGGGTTTAGGCTCTTTCTTTCCTGGTACTGCCATGGTGGCTTGACAAAGGTCTGCTCTTTTGTGTGTGTGTCGAGGTTTTGAAGCGTCGACCTGAAAGTTGCCCAAAGACCGCAGTGTTTCGGTCGTTGCTTCAGGCTGCAACTCATGGTTCCGCCAAAAGCAAAGCCAAGTCCTCCGAATGTACAGGGTGGGGCCCCCTAGTTATAAGTAGAGTTATAAGGGCCCTAAATTGGGTTATAAGGACCCTAAGTTAGGTTATAAGTCCCTTAACTACAGTTAGTATAGTAAGGGGGCCCCACCCTGTAGGAGCCCTGAACACAGGGCTTTGTCCTTGAATGTGTCGGATGTGGGCTCTGAACTTCAGGTCGTTTAGTTAACTTAGGGTTGGTAAACCAACAGATCCCCTCCTGCGCACGACATGCGCGAGGTGGGCATGGTGGTCAGCTCCTTGGAGTTGTTTTGCGCCCTGTCAACCCACTTCAGGCTTCCTTCCGGTATCTTGGGCTCTGAATCCCCCAAAAGAAGTGCCACTCGCACGGTAGCTGCGGGTGATTTCAAATCTCTACCTTAGGGTTCAAGAGCAACAGTAGGGCTTAGGGTGTACGATTTAGGGTTTAGGGGTAAGTGTGGAGCTACCATCAAGTCGATCTCCAGAGGTACAGCACAGAAGCAGGACATTTTCATACGAGCCATGCATTCTCTCCCAAAAGCAACCCTATACAAGAGGCTTCGCGCGCCCCGCACCAGCTGCTCGGAATATCATCCCAAGCAGCGCCGACACTGTAAAGAACCTTTGGGAGCATGGGAGCCCCCGAAAGCCGCTTTTTCTCACTCAGGATAGGAAACCCTGCAGATGCAAAACCCAGATGTAAAACCGAAGGTATCCCTACGCCAGTTTTCGAAGTAGGAAACCTCAACTGTGCACCTGACAGGCGACCCCTCGCCCATGTGTACATCGTAAATCTGCCCTCCTGCAAGACCCGGCAGCCTCAAAGCATGGAATGAGCACAGGCTTCTTGGAGATCTACTTAGACCAGGTGCGTGACCTGGGACGTTTCTTGGCCCTTGCCAGGGTTCAGCGGTGTTAGGGGCTTCTTGAGTGCTAAGCGGGGCTTCAGGTTGGTACATGTCCAGGGCTCTCCAGCTTTACAGGAACCATGAACCAAAAAGAATGCTAGACTTGTAGACTCTCAGCCAGGTGCAACATGACAACCTCAGAGCTGAACTGTTTTTTGCCCTAGGTCTTCGGCCGCTGTTCCCAGCAACCCATCAGCAGCCGACGTTTACGCAGTTGAAAAAGTTAGCACACAGCGCTTTGCGGCTTGTACTAAAGCCTATACAGGCCCACATCTGCTACTTGGAGGTGGGTCGAGTCAGATGGAAGCTTAACCAAGCTACCGACAGCTTCTCCGAAAATATCGAATAATATAAAAACACACGGCTGACTAAGTGCAGGCACTGCGCCTGAGCCCTTCTCCACTCTTAGTCGGAACTGGTATTGTGACTGCCCTGCCTCCCGAAGTCCCGAAGATACGTGATGCCACGTGAATGAAGAGGCTTCTACTTGGAGGGCGAAACCCTTGTCGACGACCGGCCGGTGTCCAAAACGCCAAGTCGCTTGAGAGACATCAGCAGCTGAGTGGGCTTTTGAATGTTCACGGCAACCAGTACCCTTAAGGAGCTGATGACGTAAGAAGAGTCTTCGGATCTGAGTTTCGCCCTTTTGCAGTTGCACTTCATTGGAATAGAGCTGAGAAGTGCAGCAACAGCCACAAACGGCTCGCCGGAGTCCGAAGACAGCAGTCGACTAGCAGTCCTTAGCAAACCCATGTTTACAGAGACATTGTAAGGACCAGGAGGGCTTGGGATTGTGGGGGTGTAGGTTTGGGGACAAAGATTTGGGGCCTTGCGGTTTGTGGGGCCTTAAGGGTTTCGGGGTTGATCCTTTTAAAGGGTCCCTGGAGCTTGAAAAGCCCCTTAGGGTTTAGGGTTTAGGGGTTTAGGGTTTAGGGATAAGGGTCAAACCCTCTCGAGGCCTCTCCAAGATGCGAAACTCCCAGAACTCCTCTGGGAAGTCTCTTGGGAGCCGGCCTTCGTCAGCGCAGGACGAGGGGGCCGCCTTGCCAGGCTCTTTTTCCCTAAAACCCCTCAAAAAGGCCTTTTATAGGGTTGATTATGGGGAATAGGGCCGCCTTACCAGCATGGCTCTGGTGCTTTAAACGGCCGGGTTGATTACGGGGAAAAGGGCCGCCTTACCAGCATGGGCTCTTATACCCTAAACCCCTTAAAGAAGGCCCTTTATAGGGTTGATTCTGGGGATGATATGGCCGAACAACCCATCCTGGTAGGGCCGCCTTAGGGAGGGCTCAGAGGATCTCAGTGGAAGTGAGAAGATGGCGCTGTCAAGCGATTTTTGGGGTCGCTTTCCTTTGTGGATGGTTTTGTTTTTAGTGGTTTCGTGCTAAGCAGAGAATGTGACTTCTGCCGGCACACGGCTTCTTACTAATAGTTGGAAGACACTCCTTTTGCCAAGGCACCTTTCCCAATTCCATGTTGAGGCCTGTGGGGTCTATAGAAGGCTCCCCTAAAGGACCTGTTTGGAATCAAGAACAGTTCCCTTGCAGAAGCCGAATGTTTGTTTAAGACACCAACTCAGCGTTTCCGATTTTTTGAAATTCTTCAACAAACTGTCGCCGAGGCAATCCTTGAGCTTGGCGCGTAAAAGTCGCACGCAGGGTGCGAAAAGGCTGCGGCTACATATTTCCATATATATATATATATATATATATATATATATGCATAACCCAGACAAAGCGTTGCGCCAAAAAGTCTTCGCGTCGCAGCCTCTCAAGGCGTTGTGCCAAAACCTCACATTTCGCGCTACATGTCCGAAGTTGACCCTAACCCCTAAACCCTAAACCCTAAACCCTAAACCCCAAACCCTAAACCCTAAACCCTAAACCCTAAACCCTAAACCCCCTGCATGTGAAGGACAGGGATGGCTCAGCAAGCCGACCTTCGAGACCTGGACACGCAATTAGAGGGCCACAGGGGTTCAGAGATGTTTGCTTCCTTAGGGTTTAGGGTTTAGGGTTTAGGGTTTAGGGTTTAGGGTTTAGGGTTTAGGGTTTAGGGTTTAGGGTGTAGGCTTTTAAAGGCGTCCTTCTTTTCTGCGTGTTGCAGATTGCACATAGTTTCGCTTGGAGACATCAGGGACAGAGAAAATCGGCTCATGTTATCTGGCCTCTCTCCGTTGCGAAGTGCATTTGGATCGGATTTTTCTCTTGGTTTCCCGTCTCACCCTGCTGGTGTCACAGACTAGTTTTGGCAAGTATGCTGAAGGTTATTGTGGAGAACCCTAAACCCTAAACCCTAAACCCTAAACCCTATTAGGAACCACCGGATTTGGCATCCAAGTGCGTTTGGATGCTTAGGGTTACATGGCGAACTGACAAGCTTTGGGCTGAGGCTGGGTTTTTCTGAGCTGGCAAGTCCGGCAGTTGGAACACTAGGGTTGAGGGTTTAGGGATGTTTAGGGTTTAGGGATGTTTAGGGTTTAGGGTTTAGGGTTTAGGGTTTAGGGTTTAGGGTTTAGGGTTTAGGGTTTAAGACCAGTCCTCTTTCGCCCAGGAGCCGGCCGAATTCCGGCAAGGCGCCGGCTGAGCGGAGCCGCACGAGCGGCGTGATGTCCAACTCCGATGACTCGGAGGATCTCTACGCTACTGGGCTGGAGACCCTAAACCCTAAACCCGAAACCCTAAACCCTAAACCCTAAACCTCTGCTGGTGACTACGAATTGCTTAAGAACCCCTCAAAAAATAGGAATATTCTTCCTGATGAGGGTAATACAGGGATTATAAAACGTAAACATGTTGGGTTTTTTTAAGGGGAGGGTCTTGTTTTTTTCCTCTGAGGTTCAAGGGTTCCAGTTGCGGGAAGAAGGTCGGGGGCTTCACTCTTTCTAAGACACCAAAGCAAGTCGCATCAAGTCACTGTGAACCTTTGCAGATCCATTGGACACAAAACCAGGGTTTAGGGTTTAGGGTTTAAGGTTTAGGCTTTAGGGTTTAGAGTTTAGGATTTAGGGTTAGGGTTTAGGGAACCTTCTTGAAGTCATCTATGGTCCCTCCTTGCCCTTTGCACGACACTGTGCACAAGAGGCTAGACGCAGGCAGTAGGCAACTCATCCTGTCTGGTAGCACATGCAGCCAAAAGATGCCAGCAACATTCCGCGACATGGAATCCAGACAAATCGTAAAATTTCACTCCGGCGCTCCGACACGAGTACTACGTAGGGGTGCATTGCAGGCCATATCTTCGGGGCAAAGTCCACGGGCTGCGTCCAGCCTCCCTGTCTTGCATCTTGCATCTTGCATCTCTCTCAAGCCCGCTCCCCTAACTGCGAAGTTGAGGAGAGGGGGCAGGGGTGGGTTGCGCGATACCTCTAACTTGCGTTAGCAGGTCGTTGCAACGCACCAGTTTTTTTGGCGCACATACGCCTCAATGCTTCCAGCCAAGGCACGTCCTACATATCGGATCCTAGCCGCATCTATGGCATCCTCTGTGGCTGAATGAAAAAGCATTTGCATCAGGAGGTTAGCCTCTACACCTCTGCTGGCGTGAAGCGCAAGCCCCGATGCCACAAACAAGTCTGCTGTCCCCGGGCATTCACACAGAGCATGCCGAATCCAGACACTGCATCTGTCACAGAAAGGGCACTTGTCAAGTTCTACTTCTGGCGGCAGCTCTGACAGTAAACTCAATGGCCACATACCAGTCAAGATGGGCAGCAAGTGAGACCAGTCACACTGTCTTCTCACGCAGCCCAAGTCTGCGAAGGCCAGACCCATCCCTACTAGATGCTTAGAAGCAGCTTTCTGAAACTCCGCCTCATCTCTGGCACACAGGATTGGCAGAAGGATTCGCGTCTTGTAAAGTAAGAGCAAATTTTTTCGAACAGCACTGTCCTGTTTTGCTCTCACTAGCATTTCCTGCGTACAAAGGTTTGCGGCAAGGATGTCCGGGAATGTTCCTGCAGCGCTATCTTCCCTCAGCTGATGCCTGAGCGACTCAACTGCATGCCACCAGGTGTCTGATGGCAAAGATTTGGCCACCGCCAGCATCAATGCAGCTGGGTGGTCCACAGGCAAGCGCTGGATTTTTGCTAGGCACAAAAACATACGCAGCAAGGCTTTAGAGGACAAACGCAACTGCCAACCCAAAAGAGCAACAGCCAAAGAACCCCTAAGAACAGACCCAGCACGACCAGCAAGAACTCCCTTGGCCCATTCACCTTGTAAAAGGTCAAGTTTAGGCAACACCTCAGGCGTCATAGCCAGCAGCTCAGCAGCATACAGAACTACCGGCTCCACACGCTCGACTATAGCAGCTGCGTGCACCGGCGGTGGCAAGCCCAACTCTGTAATGAGATGGGAGAGCTCATCAAACATGGCCTTTCCAATTTGAATAATTTGCTTTGAGCGGGCAGAAAAAGAGAATTGACTATCAACCAAGACCCCCAACAGCTTGTAAGAATCACATGACATATGAACGAGGCAGGATTTGGCAGCATCCATGCAGCTCATGACTGCCGTTTTGGTGGGACCCAAGTTGAACTGCGCCTTGGCAAAGCGTGCATAGGACGGAAGCCCATAAGTAACTGCATGCTGGATGTCTGCATCTGTCGCAAAAGATGTTACCACATCATCCACGAACAAGAGGGGGCCCAACGGCAGAGCACCAAGTAGCTCAACACACTGTGCACGTTTCTGCCGTTCCTGGATGCCAGCCAGCAAATGTATTGCCACTCTTCGTGCTTCAGTGATTGAAGGGGCCTGGCGAATTGCAGCTGCCATTTGCTGCAAACTAGGTTGCTCACCTAGCCGGAGCTGGCGCATGCACGAAGGTGCAGGGGTCAAAGACGCCCACAGCCCCGAAATGGCATCTGCTGCAAAGGAAGGCAACACCGTGTTGGCTGGCGCACACTCGCTTAATAAAATATCGCCGAAATGTTTTAGCAAGGCAGAAAAAACGTGCACACTAAACTTTTTACCCTGCGGGATACCTACACCCAAGGACAGAGCTCGAGAAAGGACCCCTCCCAACATAATGGAAGCTGAGTCCATTTTGAGGAAATCGTCTAAAAGCCTCCACTCGACCTCAACCACCCCGGACAAGAAAGCAGCAAGGAGCATGCCATCATGACTTGCCGTGTCAAATGCATGCTGGATGTCCGAGAATAACAGAAAAGTATCAAGTCCTTGGTAGTGACGGATCTGGACATGCAGCATGACAGCCAGGATGACCAAGATGGTGTCTAGTTTACCGCCCACTTGGCGATGATCGGTGTAGGTCTCAAGTTGTTGCTTACACCTGGCAAGCCACAAGGCGTCCTGCACTGATGCCATGTCCGTTGCGAGGCTGATGGGACGAAGGCATTTTAACTTCCTGACGACTCTCGGCCCTTGTTTACGGAGCGGGGTGATGCGTCTGAAGCACCAGCTAGTGGCCGTGACCTCAGCAGCTCTAGCCAAGTTCACAAGAGCCAAAGTGAGTTCCCTAGCCTCAGGCACGTTTGCTTTGATTGCCGCCAGCGGGCCATGAATACATTGCTTGCGCACTTGCATAGAAGACACAGCTTGCTCAAATTCAGCCGAAGAGTAAAGATTGGGATTGCTTGCCGTCGTCAATTGCGGTAGCGGCGGCAGGCCAGGCAGTCCACTAGCAGGGGCCTTAGCCCTTCTAACACCCTGAACCGCCTCACTAACCCAACAGGACTCGGCCGAAACTTGCTCAGCATGCACATCTGCACGGGCCTCCAAATCTTCAACTAGCGCCTGCAGGGCCTGCTGTGTTGACAGCAGCTGACCCGTTTCTTCATCTGTGAGGGCCACCTGGAAATTTTGTTTTCCTTTAAAGCATGTCGACAAGAACCTTTTGGCTTCATTGGGATCACAGCTTCTCAGAGCGGCAAATTTGTTGTAGACACCTTCTCGGATGCCTGCATTGAAATCAGCCATTGCCGACTTATAGGCCTCGTAATCATCAAACTCTTCAGGCCTCGGGACAGACTTCGGCCACACAGGGCCTCCGCGGTCGACTTGTCCGCTACTCGCTACTCTAGCAGAAGTGAGTTCAGAGCTGTGGCCCAGTAAACAAACAACGGCGTCCCTGGCCCAAGCCGCCGCATCAACAATTGCTCTTCTCCTTTTGACTTGCAGTGAGCGAGCCTCTAGGATTTCTTCAGTCGCCTCTTCCGTAGCCCGGCGAAGCACTTGAAGCACCGGCAAGGCTTGAGTGAAAACATCTTCCCACAGGCTTGGCTTGGCCCAGAGAACCCTTCCTACCGAGCACGTGAAGGAAAACTGGAGTTGCACAGAACAGTCAGCCCAGACTAGTTTGTGATCCGACAAACCTATGCTCTCCGAATCCACAAACACATTAAGAGGACTGCCAGCGTCCGACAACACCAGGTCAATGATGCTTCCCGAAGAATGCGTGGGGACAGGAGGGTTGAAAGCAAAGACATCAGCTTGTTGAAGATCAGCTTCAATTTTGGCATCATTGCGCTTCTGTGCGCAGTGCAGGCACGAGCAACGGCGGCCCTCATGCTGGACTAGATAACTCAAGTGAAGATTCGCATCACCAACTATGAAGATTTTAATGCCAGGAAACCTCGATTTCAGGACAGCAAATTCGGTTAAGATTTGAGTCCAGGTCTCAACATCACCCCCGGGTCGCGGGTAAATGCCGCCAATAATGATTTGCGACAGGGCACCCCTTTCCTTGTTCCCAACCCAGACCCACAGGATAACATCAGAGCCCAGGTCATCGATAACCTGAACCTGACTGACAATTTCAGTAGATACGAGCATACCCACAGCTCTCCAGCTTGAGGTTTGCGTACCTAACCAGATAAAAGGTAGGCCCGGAGGCAGCGAAGCTCCTGGCGGCCACCGTGCACCAGGTAACACACAAATCTGAATGTCCCTACTTATCAACGCAGACGTGACATGCCAAACCCTCCACCACATGATTTCTTCGGTGGCCAAGGCAAGAAACCCTGTGCGCCCAGGGTTGAGTGTCGCCACCTTCAGAGAGAAGCATTCATGCTTACTGTGCTTTGCAGCAGGAACATCGCTGATGCCACCCAAAAAAGGCGAGACAACAGGGATAACCTTCCTTACCGCTGCGCGCATGTGTGGCAAGAGTTTCTGGACAAGCATCCCCTTCAATGAGGTCACTATGTTAGCTAAAGGCAACAGTCTGCGTAACCTTCCCTGACCTATATGTGCCAGGTTCGCCGGGTTTTGTGGCGCTGCATCCACAATTCCTTGGAAATCCTTGATGGCAGCACAAAGCTCCAGCCGACGTGGGCTGGTTGTCAACCAGCTCAGGACATGCATTTCAAGAGCGCCGCATGCTTGGCTGCACTCCTCAGTTGCCATTAGTCCTGAACAGGACATTCATACATAACAAGCACCACAGAAACAGGCACAAAAACAAAGACACACACTCACACACACCCACCCACCCACCCACCCACCCACCAACACACACACACACACACACACACACACACACACACCGCAACCGAGCAGACGCGCGCAAGCACACACACAGACACACACAGCAACACACCCACACACCCACACGCGCACGCACACACGCCCGCCCGCCCGCCCACCAGCACGCACGCACGCACACGCGCATCCGCGCACACGCGCACACGCACACACGCACACACGCACACGCACACGCACACGCAAAAACAAGCACACAAGCACACACACACACACAACCCACACACACACCCACGCACACACACACACCCACACACACACACACACACAGAGCACACCACCACACACACAACAAACAAACAAGACACAAACAACACACAAACAACACACAAGCAACACAGAAACAACACACACAAAAAACAAAACAAAAAACAAAAAAACGGAAACACACAGACACACACACACAAACACACAAACACCCAAACACACAAACACACACCACCACGCACACACAAGACAGAAACACCACACAACACAAGAACAGAAAAAACAAAGACACAGCAGGCGCACAGCGAGAGAGGAGGAGAAAAAAAACACACACACACACACACACACACACACAACAAGCAAAAACAACACACCCAGCAGAGGGGCCGCACACAACTTTTCATTTCAACAACGCATCCAAGAGTGCACTAAAAGAGCAAATTAGGCTGCATCCGCTCAACCTAAAGGGAGCATCTTTGCACAGGCCGAAGCGTTGAGAAAAACACAACAGCCAAACAGAATCCAAGGGCCAAGGCGCAACAGGACCTAAGCAACTAGATTTCACTGCCAGCATTTGTGATTGCCGAAACAGGTGCCCCTAAAAAGGGGACGAATTTACGAAGCACAGGATGGGAGAAGGCAGATCTTCTGCCTTTCAGTACTACATTTGCTTTCTTGGCATGCACCTGCACAGTAATCTTGTGCGTGCTGGTCCAGAAAATTGTTATGCTTGGCTGGCCCCGCTGTCCGCCCAACAGGCCCCTTGGAAATCTACAACTGTTCTCAGTAACTTTGTCACACAAATTAACACCCATGGCCCTGACACGACAGTTCAAGGCATGGGCTGTTACACTAGATGGCTGAGGGCAAAACGTCAAGGTCACATTTGCCTTAGCAGTGCCCGGTAGCTCTCCCAGCTTAGAAGCACAAGCGTCCATCGCTTCAAGAATCTGCTCAGCAGATTGTAAGACTTGAAGGTCAGTCGCCTCATCCCCGCTGCTAGTCTTAAACAAGGAAGAAGAAAGGCCAGCGCAGTCACTCTTGAGAGGGGGCCGAGCTACTGTGTTGTGAAAACAGGCTGGGGCCTCAGTGTCATGACTCTCTAGCTGGTTGGCGGCGCGATCATGAAGCGTATGTGCCAGCTGAGAAGTGTCTTTCAAGGCTTGGCTGATGGCTTTCATGATGTCAACCTTGATCTGCTCAGTAAGCTTGCTCAACTCTGCCTGCAAGTACTCATCTCTTGGGTTGATAGCTACTCTTGCCACTGCATCTCGTCCCAAACTGTTTGAGGGGTGGTTCCTCCTGGCGGGGGAAACACCCCTCAAAACAGGGCCCCCGTTACAAGGCAATGGTGAGCGGCTGCGGCTATGAGAGCGCGAGCTACTGCACCGTTTCCTCCGGAAGCTTAGCGGCACATGTCGCGGACTTGCGCACACTGAGCTTGCGGGCGACGTGGGGGATTCTGCTGAGATGTCCAGATTGAGGCTTTGCTGGTGCCGTTCAATCTCCAGGTTCATCACAAACTTCTCGAATGCTTCTTGGACCCTCGCATTGGGAAGTGCCATGAGCGCTAACACAGAGGCCGTAAGCCAATCTCTCAAGCAGGCTACTGCTGGAAGCTGATGCCTTTTATGGCGAAAACAAAGACAGAGCAGAACCCCTTCACAGCTCAGGCAAGAACGTCTTAAAGCTATGACAGAACCAAAAAAAATAAAGCTTGCAGCAGTCCTGGCACCAGCCCTGGGCCATCCACTCATGCGATCGGCTTGGCTTCGGGCCAAGGAGATGTTAAGTGCTTAAACAGACAGCCACCTAAGCAACCTAGAGAAAAAATCCAGGCAGACGACAACGAGAGAGAGAGAGAGAGAGGGAGAGAAAAAAGAAAGAGAAAGGGAAAGAGAAAGAGCAAGAGAAAGAGAAAGAGAGAGAGAGAGAACAAACGCCCGAGGCCCATTGGCATGCACCAGTTGGCTACCCTTCACTACAAGGGCCCAGTGTAGCCGCAGGTAACCACCAGGTTGAGCCAAGAACTGAAACAAGAACAGACGGACACACGACAGACGCGGGGAGACCCCCGAGGCCCATTGGCATGCACCAGTTGGCTACCCTTCACTACAAGGGCCCAGTGCAGCCGCAAGTAACCCCGGGGTTGAGTCACGAACTGAAGCAAGACAGACTGACAATCAAGTCCCTAAACCGCCAAAGTAACCCTGAGGGCACCTGCGGCACCTGCCATTCAATCACTACTTCCCTGTGTCAGGACTTGTGTGTTGCTTTCAAACACAAATGCGCAGGCCAACTGCACATCTGCTGCCTTCCTAAGATGTGGTTGGCGTGACTTTTATTGCCTGTTGGTGCCATCGCTCACTCTCAGCACCAAAAAAAACGCAAGCATGCACTCAACCAAAATCATGCCAAAACCATGCAAAATCAAGCAAAACATGCGGCTCACAAAATAACTGCCAACGCTCGCTGGCTTGTATTCGAGTTCCTTGGGACCTGGAATGTGCAGTCTCATGGCGGCAACATGCTTATGCTCCCAAAATCAAGCAAAACATGCGGCTCACAAAATTCCTGCAGGTTCTATGGGCACCAAGTACCCCAAGAAATCAAAAGACAATCGGGGGCTGCGGTGCTATACACCTCAAGCCCAAGAAATCAAAAGACAATCGGGGGCTGCGGCGCTATACACCTCAAGCCGTCCAGGATGGGCCATTAGGCCCACTATCATTCCCATAATGAACCCTATTAAGTCCCGTTTTTAAGGGGTTGTTGGGCATGATTGCCCATGCTGGTTGTGGCGTTTTCGACTGGGCTGGGTCCTCGACACAACTGCTTCAAACATCCTCAGGGCTTTGACACGAAATCGTTTCAGCATCTCCACAAAAGCAACCAGGATGGGCTATTGGGCCCTATAATCCCCATAATCAACCCTATAAAGGGCCTTTTTATATAAGGGGTTATGGGGTATACGAGCCCATGCTGGAAAGCCCAAGAGAGGTTCGGCAAGATTTGGCGATCCACGAGACCCCGCAGGGATTGGTCTACGTGGAAGACTTGTCGCTGATCCCGGTGACGAACATCCGGGAGGTCCAAGACTTAGGGGTTCTTGGGAGTTTGTTTTTGTTTAAGAAAATCTTTTGGGCACTGTAATTCCTAAGAAACAGCTACAATTATAACTTTTGCTGGGGTTCCAAGTTCAGTATAGAAGACTCGTTTTGGGCGTGCTTGGGATGCTTGGACCATGTGGACGGCCCTCATGAAAGCCATGTGTACACATGTTGGTGGTTCTTTTGGTGGGAGGGCGTTGGGTGCACAATTCTTGGTGGTTTTTTGGGGGGTGTTAGGAGGTTGACTTGTCTGGCCTTTCGCGTGGCGTGTGGCTTGAGCATCTGCGGGGCCTGCACCTAAATGATGCTTCGCCTGATTGTACGACTGCGGCCATTCCACGCATCTTCACCTTTCACACCTGGAATCTTAAAGCCCGAATCTCTGAAGCCCACCCGATGTTTGCCTGGCTGGGGGGACCCAACCCATTCACCTTAGGGCCTTGCCGCATCATAAGCCTCACAACATTCTTCAGCTTCACAACGGTTCACAGCCTTCGAATCTTGAACTCCCCTGTTCATATCCTCAATTCCCTTCAGCCCCTAAACCCTAAACAGAGTTTGATGAGTTTGGAAGCCCAGCTTCCCTCAGGTTTGAACCCTCCAAGGGGTTTAGGGTTTAGGGTTTAGGGTTTAGGGTTTAGGGTTTAGGGTTTAGGGTTTAGGGCTCCCCGGAGGTGTTGAGCGTGGCGAACCTCGGGGTGCAGATGCGGGCAACCTTCGCTCCTTGCCTCTTAAGGGCCCTACCAGGATGGGCTACTAGGGCCTAGGGTTTAGGGTTTAGGGTTTAGGGTTTAGGATTTAGGGTTTAGGGTTTAGGGTTTAGGGCCCTAGAATCCCCATAATCAACCCTCAGAAGCGTCTCTGCAATTGTCCTCAGAGTTGTACAACCCCAGAGTTGCCCCTCACATTTCCTCTTGTGCCAGATTTCATCAGGCCCAGCCCCACCAGAAAGCGGTTTAGGGTTTAGGGTTTAGGGTTTAGGGTTTAGGGTTTAGGGTTTAGGGGGGACCGCCCTTGTCCCTGAGCAGAATCGTGCAAGAGCCCAGGAGACCAGACTCAACGCACGAAGCTCGAGGTCACACACGATCTTCAGTGTGAGCTGCTCGCCCTTGCTAGCGCTTTGGGCGTAGAGACTTCTAGGAGCCCTGGCACGAACAACTTGCGGTAGGGGCTCGCAAAAATGGCTACCAAGTTCCTCAAACATGCTCTCAGTTGCTCCCCCAAACCCTCATGCAGGGATTGGGCTACAACTGCAAGATCCCAACGCCCCGAGCTTCCCAATGGCGGCACAAACCTCACGAATCAGAGCGCACTCGGTGTGATATGATGGGGCTTTTGCGATTTGGGGCTTTCGGGCTGAGGGGTTTCATGTTTACCGCGTATGAGGTGTTGTACAGCCGAGGGCTCGCTTACATGTTGAGTCAAGCCTCCTTCGTCGAAACAAGGCATCGTGCAGAAGTCCAAGTCGGATCCGAAGAGTGGTGTCGTGGGAAGCTTTGGCAGCCCAGCGGTACCCTTTTTCCCTTTTGATGTTGATCCCCCTTATCAAGTAGCCAACCCCCAAAAAGGCCAAAAAGGGTACCGCTACCAAGGAAGCGTGGTGAACTTTGTGGACCTGGCAGGGTCCGAGAGGCTTGCGCGGAGCCAATCCGAAGGAAGGAGGTTTCAGGAGGCTGTCATCATCAACAGCTCCCTCTCCGCGTTGGGCAAGGTCGGGGTCTCCTGTATAAACAATGTGCCTTGGGATGTTCCCCCTGTTACTAACAGTTCTTAGTGGGGATTATAATAAGGG
This sequence comes from Symbiodinium natans, assembly GCA_905221605.1. Taxonomy (NCBI): domain Eukaryota; class Dinophyceae; order Suessiales; family Symbiodiniaceae; genus Symbiodinium; species Symbiodinium natans. Next base: position 356,343 of record CAJNDS010002366.1, read on the forward strand.
GGTACTATAATCCCTAGGAAGGACTGCTAGTAGGGGGGAACATTCCAAAAATGCCCTTACACCCTTTGCTGCCCACAACCCCTAGGGCTAAAGCCTGTCAAAAGGTGGTTTTGGCCTTGGCCTCTGACCGGGCACGTCACATCCCCTACCGCGACTCCAAGTTGACGCGCATTTTGCAGAGCCTTGGAGGAAGTGTTGGAAGTGTGGGTTTCGGGTTTCGGTGGTCTTGGCTGCCGCTGTCAGGTACTTTCGGATAAGGTGCTGGGCTATGGTACAGTCCGCAGGCTATCCCTCAACCCTATAGCCTTAGTTGAATCCTTCTGTTTTTTCTTACAGGGCCGCGGCTTCAGGCTGAGGTCAAAGGAGCCAAAAGGCCTTGGTTACTTTAGGACCTTGCCTTTTGCGTTGCTTGCACGTACTCTTTTGCGTGAATCATGTAAGTCCTAGTGTTGTGATTTGAGGCACGGTGTCCCCAGCCAACAGTATTCTGTCACAAGTTTGGACTGCTTTACGGCACCACCGCGGCTTTACGGCTTGGATGTCGCAGAATCGTGGCTCATAGGCCTAGATCGCAGAGGCTTTCAATAGTTGTGACACATAGTTGAGGTTCAGAGTCGCTACGAGTTACCTGCCTGATGTCCTGAATGCAGTTTCCACATCGGCCACATGGTCCAGGGCCTTGTTCCATACTGTTGCCTGCGGTGGAGAGAGGAACTGCAGCTAGCATGAAGGTCACGTTCTACTATAGGGGTAGGAATAAATACTAACAGTATTTCCTATAGAACTTTTCTATAATAACCCTCCGACCCTATTCTAATTAATAAGGCCCCTATATTGGATGTGAGACTCGGGCCCTTAAGCCTCTAAACAAAGCGCAAGGAACTCCCTGGGTGGCAACTCTTATACGACGCTGCTGACGACGGTCGACCCATCTTCGGACAACTACGAAGAGTCCCTGAACTCTCTTTTCTTCGCCGACCGCTGCCAGCCGCTTGGTTTAGGGTTGAGGGTTTAGGGTTTAGGGTTTAGGGTTTAGGATTTGGGTTTAGGGTTTAGGGTTTAGGGTTTAGGGTTTAGGGTTTAGGGACGTTTCCATCCGTACCCAGCATTCCCCACCCCATTCCCACCATTCGCCATCCCACCATATCACACCATGCCCATACGATTCCCACCATTCCCACCATAACTCGACATTCCTAAAGCCTACCGTTCCCACAACTCCCACCATTCTCCACCATGGCAGGAACGTCCAGAACAAGCCGGTTCAGAACGTCGCCCGTGGCGATGCTGAGGGGAATGACAAGCAGATGTCCAAGAGCTTCGTCAAAGTTTGGTGTCGGGTTTAGGGTTTAGGGTTTAGGGAGTTAGGGTTTAGGGTTGAGGGCTTAGGGTTTAGCTTGCTTTGCATCCCCACTCCGTGTAGTAGGGACACCGTGCTGCACGCCTGGTTCAACAGCTTCAAGAGCTCTAATGTAGGGGTCAAAATAATTACTACGCAGATTCCCTTATGGTCTCTTTGTAATTATACTCTAATAACCCCCCCAAAAAAACCCTGAATTCTAATTATTCAGGCCCCTGTATGGGGGTTTCTAGAAAGACTCATATTAGGAAGATCTCCAATCTGAATAGCCCTAAACCCTAAACTCTAAACCCTAAACCCTAAACCCTAAACCCAGGCAGATCTCCAAGCTGACCTTGGAGATCGTGAACCTGAAGCACCAGCTGGAGGTGCATGGGGCAGGACCGTCGTGCCTCGATCACGATTTCGTGTTTTCGCTTCGGGTTTAGGGTTTAGGGTTTAGGGTTTAGGGTTTAGGGTTGAGGGTTTAGGGTTTGGGGTTTAGGGTTTAGGGATGTTTAGGGTTTAGGGCTATTCATCTGTGGATCTTGGGAGTTGTAGGAGTTTGAAGCGTCTAGACATCTGACCAAAAAACCGGGACTTTTTGGTAGCCCAGAAACAAAGCATGACCCCAAACAGATTCTCAACCCTTAGTCTTGGCCCTACAGGTCTCTCATAAGCAGCACTCAGGTCTTAAATGCGTATCTGAGTCAAAGGAAGCTACAGGAAGCTACAAGCTTGTGAGGCCTCAGATACTCTGAGCCAGTCTTAAGAGCCCGAGCTCCAACGACCTTACCCTGCCGAGCCGCAAAATGCGAGAAATTCAGCCCTACATCATCCTGCAATCCCTCGCATGCCCTAAACCCTAAACCCTAAACCCTAAACCCTAAACCCTAAACCCTAAACCCTAAAAGCTGCCATTCGGGAACTGAAGCCTCGAATCGTCCAAGGCCTGGCATGCCCGGCGCACCCAAGGTTGCCGGCGGGGCTCGCACAGCGGTGTCGGGTGTGACCTTTGCCTTGTCAGTACAGCCTAAACCCTAAACCCTAAACCCCAAAGCCTAAACCGTGGCTGTGGGTCTTTGTAGGGCTTTACGCCCAGTGTGAGTGTAATCTAGGGGTCATAAGAACTACTGTCATAGTCATTGCTCCCTTATGGCGCCTTCTTAAATATACTAGAATAACCCCCAAAACCCTGTTCTAGTGATTAAGGCTCCTATGTCAGTATAGGGTAGCCCAGTGGTACCCTTTTGCCCTGTTTTTTTGGTCCAGGGTTTCCGTCCAACCCCAAAACGGGTCATGTGGGTACTGGGCTACCAAGCAGTATAGGGTCTTTGTAGGGTTTCGCATAGTGTCTCAGAGCTTTGGCTTTGGGAGCTCAATACGTTCAATCCTGATGTTTGCTTTTTGGTTTCATTACGAGCCTGCTGGGCGGCTGAAGGAAGAGCAGAATGCCTCCAGCACCCACAACCCAACATGTACGACTGGCAGCAACACAGACAAGGTAGTTTCTCTGGTCCGGAAGAAAGCCTCCTCTACAAGTAAGTAGAACAACGGCCCTCAGCCCGTTGGGGTGTTTGAGGTGGCGTTTGGACTTGAATGATTTTCCGCATCTGGAATCGTACATCAACCCCCCTGAAACTCTGAATCTCTGCAGTGCCCGAAGTCCTTCATGTCTTGGTTTCTTGGACCCGAGTTGCGAAGTTTAGAAGCCCGGAAGCGCGAGGAACCACCCAAGCCCGAGTGCCCACGAGCACCAGAACAATCAAACTTGTTGTAGATTTTGAGTTTAGGGTGGGCTCTTCAGCCCACACCCGAAGCCCTAAGCCCTAGATCCCAAACCCAAAAATCCCTAAGCCCCAGGGGCCCAGCCCTAAACCCTACAAACCTAAGCCCCAGGGACCCTAAGCCCTAAGCCCTAATCCCTAAGCCCTAAGCCCTGAACCTTAACTTAAACCCTAAACCTTAAACCCTAAACCCTAAACCCTTTAGCCCTGAGGCCCTGAAGTTCTCCCCGGTATCTCAGAGCGGGCGCCCAGGAAGAGTATCCGCAGCATGCGCTCCGGAGTGGGCGCCATGTCCCGGGCTGCTCACCTGAACCACGACGGAACCACGACGAAACCGCTACAAGTTTAGGGTTTAGGGTTTAGGGTTTAGTGTTTAGGGTTTAGGGTTTAGGGTTTAGGGTTTAGGGTTTAGGGTTTAGGGTTTTTTCAGACCCTCCTTTTTTCATCCTTCTTTCGATCCATGTCACCCAGCCTCGGAGTTGAGTTGGAGATGCCTTAAGACCTTCAGACCTCGAGCACCTCCCCCTAAGCAGTTTAGCCCGAAACCCTAAACCCTAAACCCTAAACCCTAAACCCTAAACCCTAAACCCTAAACCCTAAACCCTAAACCCTAAACCCTAAACCCTAAACCCTAAACCCTAAACCCTAAACCCTAAACCCAGCCTTCTCCTTGGGGCCAGAAGGCCAGCAGCGTCTCCCAGCCCTCCGAGACCTTCGACCTGGGGGATGTGCTGGAGCAGGCTTTGCGAGGATATCGGGGTCATTGGGATCATAGCAGCCCCCTATGTTGGGGTTTAGGGTTCGTCCCTATTCAGGAGCTGTTTGTATAAGGGGGTCCTAAAATAGGGATATTCCTAAAAGTCCAACAGCAGCCTGTCCATGGTTTGGGTGGTTGTCAACATGATGGTCCCTTTTTTGGATCCCCATTATAATACGGCACCTAGCATTCAGCGTACCCCCAAAAGGAATCATGATTTTGACAACCACCCACATGTGGGGAAGCTTGCCCGGCTTGAACATGCAAATTGGTTCTTGAAGCTTGTCATGTTGAGGTGGAGTCCTTTGGGCTTGAGCCTTCCGCGAATACTCAGGGCCTGGGCTGGCCTGCCAAAGGGAGCGAGACCCAGGTCCCATTCAATCACAGGAACCCTTCACTTCTTAGTGAATTCTGAGAGTCTTGAGTGGACCAAGCGTCCACATGTGGCAGGGGTACCTGAAAAGTGCTAGAAATAGTAAATAAAGCTCCCCTCAGCCCAAGACTCAATATCCTGAAGCCCTGAAGAGCAATGACCTCCCTTAGGATTTCCGGTGCAGTACATACAGCATCACAAAAAAGTTACAAAGTAGTTGTGCCTTGTACCTGCAGCGGGCCGAAACGTGAAAAGAAGCTTGTGCCGACGACACGAACCTAAGCGGACGCGCATCAAAACGCATCGGTGCCGAGCGACCGAAGCCGACTCCACCGCATCTCAGGGTTTCCAGGGCGTGGTCAGAGGGAACCCTATAGAGGCCAAAGTACTTTCGGCAATGCTTCATTCCAGAGTGAGCAAGGAAGTATGCTTCCTTCAGTTTCTGGACAGGAGCCACCCTTGACAGCACAAGGCAAACACCGGCTACGCTCCGTCAAGCAATGCCAGATAGGTCGACGGGACAAGATCGCTTGGGAAGGGAATGGCGAGGACAAGCCAAACCTGAGAGCAAACATCAACAGCCAGAAACGGTTTGAGGGTTTACGATATTAGGGCCACCTTACTGGGGTCCCTACTACAAGGGGATCCTACTATTTTGGGTATATATTGGGGGGTCCCTTATTCTCATAAACCCTCATGTGGATGACACGGAGCTTAGACGTGGTCCCCGCGACGCGCCCAGTTGGCAGCACAGGCCCAGAACGCCTCCAACCGCCTGGGTGCCGAACCCATACGGGTTTTAGGGTTTAGGGTTTAGGGTTTGGGGTTTAGTAGTTTAGGGTTTAGGGTTTAGGGTTTAGGGTTCAGGGACCTGCCAACCGCCAAAACCCGAAACCCGGAACCCAAAAGCCTCACACATCCCCGGACCCACGCTTGGCAGAGGCAAATGAGAAGCTTTTCAGCGAGAGAAGAGCCGCCTTCCAGCTGGAGGCGAGTTTGATCAGGTTTCTAGATGTGGGGGGTTTGCGAGAATAAGCGGCCCCTCATATAGACCCCCAAATAGTAGGACTCCCTTATAATAAGGACCCCAATAAGGCACCCCTATTTTCGGAAGCCCTCATGCTTACAAGAGCGGTTTATAGGCAATGGTTTTAGGCCTACTCTTTGTAGAGGGGATCTGCCAGATGCAATAAGGATGGTGGCTGTGCGGCTTCCATGGGCTTCGGCATCGGACTTGTAGACGATGCTTTTGGGGATCTCGGGGTGCTGGGTGTGCTGTTTAGGGTTTAGGATTTAGGGTTTAGGGGTTTAGGGGTTTAGGGGTTTAGGGGTTTAGGGGTTTAGGGGTTTAGGGGTTTAGGAGTTTAGGAGTTTAGGGGTTTAGAGTTTAGGGTTAGGGGTTTAGGGTTTACGGTTGACGTCCGCTTGCTTCATCTGTTCGGCTCGGGGCCGAGTGGATCTTTGCTTCAGGGGGAAGCCGCGGAAGGCCGAGGTTCCCCCTTTGTTCTTGCTGGTTCCCGAGTTGAGGTCCGAATTTGGTTTTGCATCCCGCGGCATTCATAGACCCTGTTTGTCTCCGGAGACCCAGGCACACACCCACTTAAATGGAAAGAACTCGAGCCCTCCAACGCAGGGCTCAATCGCGTGAGGTGCTCAGGACGGATTGTGGAGTTCATCTTCAAACCCCACCGCAAATTTCTAAGCCCCATTGAGCCCCAATGCGAGAACCCATTCAACATCCCTGCAAAGGATAGCAAACACAAGCACAACCCCTAAACCCTAAACCCTAATCCCTAAACCCTAAACCCTAAACCCTAAACCCTAAACCCTAAACCCTAAACCACCCCCCTGCATCCACCAGGTCAAGGTCCAGTCGGCCCAAGATCAGCTGGACCGTGCCCGAATCGAGCATCCCGGTTCTGAACTTCCACGTTTGCATGTTCAGGGCTCATTAGAGATATTGGCAAGTGTATAGGAATACCCGGAAAAAAACACCTCACATGCTAAGTACGTCAACATATCCTGAGGCTTCTGGGTCCTTGCCCTTTCAGCGATGAAATGTGCGGCACGTCCTGGGTGTTTGTCAGATTTAGAGTTTCACTGTGCACACCATGCCGGTTTTCAGGACTTGCCCTAAACCCTAAGCCCGAAACCCTAAATCCTAAACCCTAGGATGTGATTTTGGATTGAAGCTTCTGGCGCAGGCCTTCAGAACTTAGTGATCTGGGTGTCATGTCTTCATCTTGAATCTCCTGGAGCAAAAGGCGTTTCGTGAACCGTTCAGGAACGATACGCACCAAACTGCGCCCAAGAGCCTAAACTCACATTGTCACAAACTACGAGGCAGCTGCACCGAGATGATCAGAAGCGCAAGGAAGCCAACGTCATCAAGAATTCCATCAAGGCCCTGAGCACTTTGCGCTGAGGGCTTGGCTTTGGACTGATTGCGGGTGTGAGAGCCGATGTGGGAGTTATTATGACTTTGAGTCTCATGATGGATGTAGAGTTTGCAGAGTAAAGGTTTCGAACAAAAAAAGCTTTGTAGACGCTGAACGTCTGAGGGTCATGCTTGACCTTTGGGGTGCGCGTATGAGGGGGCCGCGACCCTAAACCCTAAAGCCTAACCCTAAACCCTGAAGCCTAACCCTAAACCCTCAACCCAATCCTCGATCTTAAAGTGCTGTCTCGTGTAGAGGCACTGCAGATGGAGATGCAGAAGTCTCGGCAACGGTTCGACTACCTGAGGGCACTCTTTGAGTCGGAGCAGGCGCAAGTCTCTGGGGACTAAATGAACCCTAAAAGGGTTTAGGGTCCGTATACCTGTCAAAGGGAGTTTAGTAGTATAGGGTATATGCCCCAATCCTCGGGTTCATTTGCTTTGGGAGGATCTGGGCACAGGGACAGCTGTGATGTCTGACCATGATCCCGGCATGAGCCCCTCATGCCCAAGGTTGAGCTGGCGACGCGAGTGCAAGCAAAGTCGCGGGAGCTGAAGAATCGACGCAGGAGTTTGGCCAGCACCTTCGTGGCTTGGTCGCATCTAAGAAGCTCAGGTCGTATGGCTGCGCATTACCTACACATGGGTAGCTTCCTAAACTAGGATCCTTCACATTCCCTGCACCTGCGACCTTTGTCGGATCCTGAAGCGTGCATCGAAAACGAAAGCCTTCCTCAACCAGAGCCCTAAACCCTAAACCCTAAACCCTAAACCCTAAACTCCGGCCCCAGGCAGAGCCCATCCGCGAGTCGGCGCGGGTTGGTGAGGATGGCGTCGAGGCGGTTGCCCAAAAGGCGATCCAACCAGGGGGTTTAGGGTTTAGGGTTTAGGGTTTAGGGTTTAGGGTTTAGGGTTTAGGGTTTAGGGTTTAGGGTTTAGGGTTCAGGGTTTAGGGTTTAGGGTTTAGGGTTTAGGGTTTAGGGGGGCCTTTTCAGGGTGTAGACTTTCACGCCAGATGTCACCACATCACATGTTTGCCTCGCTGGTAGACACGACAGACACACTGTGTACAGTCTCCGTGGTAGATGCATGGCGGGATTTTTCTCATTGGCACCGATACCAGGATCAGATTGCTTCAAACTCCATACTTAACAACGGCTTGAAGCATTAGCTTTGTGATGGCATGCGCAGTGAGCTGTCACCAGGTTGGAGGCATCAGGTGACCATTCGCCACAAGATACATGTAAGGCTATGAAGCATAGTGCGTTAGCAGAGTATATGGTAGCCTCTGTCGTGATGAAGTTTACACTTGATGCGGTGTTTGGGCATGGGATACGCCGTTTGTTTGCGATGACACGGACAGCAATGTGATAATGTGGTGATGTGACTCGCAGGGTGTGGTTTGGTGCTCAGCAGCTGACTGATGTAACGGTTGCTGTCTCAATACGAAGTGTCACTTTCATGATGTGAGCAAAGTCTGATCGGCTGGTGGGCTAATCGATGCTAGTCGGCTGTGCGTAGTGAGACCTAAAAGTAGGCACGCCGCTTCTGAATACAAGAGGAAGGGCGTAGTGGCTTGGGATCGGTGCCTGGTACTGGTGAACCTGAACTTCCCACGCAATGCAATGCCTGCGTGATTGCCGTGAGCGTGTGCGTGTGGACAGCAGCATTCTGTGTACGTACCTTTCAGATCAGATTGGAGTTCAAGTTTGTAGCCTGTAATCCACTGTCTTTCTCTTGAGCTCGGGAAGGCGATCGATGAGCAATGTGCCAACCTGGAGAAAGAATTCGACAGCTTCGCCAACACTCTGGAGAGGAGCCAAAACTCGATCCAGAATCCTACCAAAATGTGCTGTTCGGCCCACAATCCCCATGGTCAACCCCATCAAGGGCCTTGTTACGGGGTTTTTAGGGTATAATGGCCCGTGCTGGTAAGCCCTGAGCACTGAGAGCCCTCATAACCTCATTCATAGCCCAACACTCACCCCCACGCACGGAACAACGAGTCAATCCAAACATCTCGCGCTGAGCCCGACGCCCCAGTCCTAAGCTACAAGGACCTCAAGACAATGCAGAATCCTCTCAGCGCGACCGCCCTGGACCCCCCAACTAACCAAGGCTTTCTGAGCACCTGAAGAGTTCCAAAGTCTTACAGAGTCCGAAATTCCAAATCCTGCGCAGCATCAACCCTGAACTGCTCGGCCACCCTTGTGAAGCACCAGAAAATCTCTGACGGTCTCTGACGATTTCACAAGCTTCTTTATTGTTATCTCCTTGCGCCGCCGAAGATCCGCGTAAACATCCGTGACCGCTAGCGTGGCACCCGAAGCCGCGAAGGCGCGCGAAAAACAACCGCTGAGAACTCTGTCTGCGGAGACAGCAGGAAGTTCCGAGGTGAAGGTCAGATTTGAAGTGATGTGATTGATGTACTTAGAATAAGCAGAGTTTATGCCACTTCGACAATTACATTGCGTGGAAGACTCGAAGCCCTCTAAATTCAGAGATCTTTCCACTAGAGCCCTACACCCCCCGCCCATGCCCGAATGACTAGGAGCCACGTTCAAGAATGTGCCGAGCTGCCGACGCCGTTCCAGCAGTGGTTTCAGGAGAAGGCCTTCCAAGCTAGACAGTCGGGTGGCGACGGCTTCAGGTGCTGTTTTTCCTGGCATCATTGGGCGGGGTTCTTGTTTTTTCGGTGCTAGCGCCCCAAAATGACTTGGGAAGCACTCACTTTGGTCGGTTCCGCAGTTGCGCACCTTATTATGTACAACGTGGGCCACAGCCCCCTTGCAGGTTCCCCGAAAGAGGCGCACTTCGGCCACTGTTGTTTGTTGTGGTCTGGCCGGGCGGGCCCATGCTGAACAAAGCCCAAGTTCAAACTCTGATACACCTTTCCGCAAACCCTAAACCCTAAACCCTAAGCCCTAAACCCTAAACCCTTTTGGTTTAGCTTGGCGTATCGAGTGGTCTCAGGTGGGCTTCGGGGATGAGGCCAGGGTTTGCAGATGAGGTCTCAGGAAATTTGACCTCCGCCTGCAAATGTCCGAATACATTGAAACATCTGAAGATCGGCCACCCTAAACCCTAAACCCTAAACCCTAAACCCTAAACCCTAAACCCTAAACCCTAAACCCTAAACCCTAAACCCTAAACCCTAAACCTAAACCCTAAACCCTAAACCCTAAGCGTCTCAACAGGATGCTGACAGCGAGCTTGCAGCTGTCAGCAAAGCGAAGTGCATGGCCGACACCCGGCTTTGGAGCAGAGGTCGTTCCTTCGTTCCACCCTCCTAACAGCATGGGCTATGAGGCATTATAATCACCCTAACCAGCCCTATAAAGGGCCTTTTTTAAGGGGTTATAGGGCCTAACCTATAAAGGGCCTTTTTCAAGGGGTTCTAGGGTATGATAGGCCATGTAGGTAAGGGGGCCTAAATGTGACCAAGTTTGCAGAGTTTGCACCTTGGATTTCAGGGTTCATGGTTGACCCCTGCATGTAAAGCACGCGTGGCAGGATTGCCGTAGTTTAGGGTTTGGGGTTTGGGGTTTAGGGTTTAGGGTTTAGGGTTTAGGGTTTAGGGTTTAGGAAAATCATCGGGCTGAGGACAGCATGCAGAAGATGAGCAGGATGCAGGGCGAAATGGTCTCCGCTTGGGACCTGGCCCCTTTGGCATAGACATGTGTTGCAATGGCCAAGCTTAGGGTTTCGGGTTTAATTAAGGTTTAGGGTTTAGGGTTTAGGGTTTAGGGTTTAGGGTTTAGGGGGCGAGTGCAGAACACTGGGCTCATGTTCTGGAGCATCGCCAACCCCATGAAACCTTCAAGCCTCAAATCAAGTCCTTGGTCTCAGCTTCCCATCTTGACGAATACGAGTTCTCAATCCACCTTGGGAATTATTTAGTATTTTTGTTCGTATAAACCCCAAGAGGATATTAATAATATTGTTTTTTTTAAGGTTCTAAGGGGAGTATAGGAGTTCTCAATCCTTCAAGCCTTTAAGGCGTAGGGCGGGGTCAAAGTTTGCAGGGCCTCTGGGTTTCTTGGGTCGAGATCAAATGTCCAGACCCGATCTAGGCTCAGCGCCTCTACAAGATCGTCGAGGCCTCGCAATCCTTCCAAAGTTGCTTTAGAAATTGCGGAGCAATTTCAGGAACGACATGGAACGACTATAACCCTCCCTGCCGCCCAAAGGATCAGGAACTTTGACAGCCTGAAAGTGCTGAACCCTATGCCTGAAGCCTGTAGGATATGCGTCACATTTCCGGCAAGCCTTCCAGCATGGGCTCTTAGGCCTTATGATTCCACTAACGAACCCTAGAAAGGGCCTTTTTAAGGGGTTATCGCCCATGCAGGTTTGGGCCCTTGAGTGAAACTGTCCAGCTGAGTGGCCGAGCGCACTGTAAAAGGCTCCAAACCCCGTGTCGGAAACTAACTAACTACCTAACTACCTATCTACCTAACTAAGTAACTACCTAACTACCCAACGAACTAACTACCTAACTACCCAACTACCCAACTAACTAACTAACTACCTAACTACCAACGAACTAACTAACTAGCCAGCTAGCCAGCTAGCTAGCTGGCTCACACCATAAGAAGCCTGAAGCCCTGTTGAAGGCGCAGTCTGCCGGGGTGCCGAATGACGACCGTTGCAAGGTGCTGTTTGGGATCCCTGTTGAAACATAGGGTTTAGGGTTTAGGGTTTAGGGCTTGGGGTGAGCGTCATCGTAGAGACTCCAAGCGTTAGGGGTGGGCGGAAGCGGGTGCCAGGGGGAAGTCTTACTGAGAATTCTGTCGCAGTTGGAGCCGGTTGGGGGCTTCCTATATTCGGGGTACTCCTTTAGGGCCTTTAGGGTTTAGGGTTTAGGGTTTAGGGTTATAGTAGACTCATGTAGAATCCCGGTACCCCTATGAACGGAAACCCCCAGCTGAAGCAACCCAAACCCAAACTCCTAAAACTTCCCTGCAAAGGTGCACCGCGTAGATCCCAACGTCCCAGTCCTCACCGTGCCGATGGCGACTTGCCCTTCTACGATTCTTCGTGCTTCTTCTTTTGCTGAACTGTTGTTAGGGCTTAGGGTTGGCCGGTACGAGACTTTTCGGATTCTTGAGGTAAAAGTAAAGAGATGCAGATCTCAGGTGTGAGGGTGCGCTCTGTTCCAAACTTCGAACGAAGTTTAGGCTGGCAAAGATTGGACTGGGGATTTTGGCTTATGGCTTTGCGTCAGAGTGCTCCAGTCGTAGTCCCCGGTTTGGGATGTAGCGTTACGAGCTTGGGGTTGTGGACTTCTTGTCGTTTTTGGGGCATGGCGTCTGAGCCACCCGGCGGGAACCTTGGATGCACCGTGAGGTGAGAACATGTTTATTTCCTGCATGGGCTACTATACCCTATACTATAACCCCTCAAAAAAGCCCTTTGTGGTGTTGGTTATGGGGATTATAGGGCCTAATAGCCCATCCTGGTTGCTTACATTGAGAACTCAGATTACTTAAGCGCCGCTTTCAGAGGAGAACTCGCAACTCACTCAATCCAAATGGTGTTTGTCAGAACTTCTGTGGCTGATCTGCATGCTCGGATCCCCAAGTCCCCACATAGAGGGAGGCCTCTTGTTCGTTCCTCCCTCTCCCTCTCCCTCTCCCTCTCCCTCTCCCTCTCCCTCTCCCTCTCCCTCTCCCTCTCCCTCTCCCTCTCCCTCTCCCTCTTCCTCTTCCTCTTCCTCTTCCTCTTCTTCTTGCTCTCTCTCACTCTTTCTCTCTCCCTCTCTCTCTCCCGCTCTCTTTTTGGTGCTCCCCTAAACCCTAAACCCTAAACCCTAAACCCTAAACCCTAAACCCCAAGCCCTACTCAGAATCCCGAGGTCGGGTCCCTTCCCTCGTCGCGTAGACCGTCCAAGGGCAGTTGCGACCCTGCGACCGAGGCCCGGCTCGGCTCAGCCCATACGGAGATAGGGAAAGAGAGATGGAAAGGGTTTCGGGTTTAGGTTTTCGGGTTTAGGGTTTAGGGCTTCGGGTTTAGGGTTTAGGGTTTAGGGTTTAGGGTTTAGGGTTGAAGAATCGCAGACTTTTCTTGCTTCTCGTATTGCTGTCTTGACATCCAAGCTGTTTGAAGTGTTGGCGGCTTGAGATTCTTGCAGGCAGGGTTTGTCGAAGTGCTTTTTTTTTCCATTCATGTCAAGGGCACTTAGCTTGGTTTCTTCATCGCGCCGAAGACCACATGGTCCTGAACCTGAAGTCTTCCTGATGCCCAAAGTTCGGGTGCAGGGCGTCTTCGTCTTGAGATCTTGACATTGCCCAGACTTGCGGGCTTATGCGGAGGCAACCCCCGCAGATTCCGGTAGTCTGTACAATCTTATGAAGCCCCTGGGCGTCTTCAAGCCAAGCCCTAAGCTAAATGTCTTATTCCCTTAGGGCCCCCTGAATAATTCTACCACAATAACCCCCCCAAAAGCCTCTTCCAGAATATTCAGGCCCCTATAACCCCTAGCACTAGCCCTAAACCCTAAACCCTAAACCCTAACCCCCAAACCCCTAAACCCTAAACCCTAAACCCTGAACCCTGAACCCTGAACCCTGAACCCTGAACCCTATTGGCCCCTATATTCTTCGGGTTAGGAGCCGGCCTCGCGGACCATGGCCGGCAAGATCGCCTCGGCTCTCGTGGGCCTACCAGATCCACCCCTGCGAGCCGATGCCAAGGAGCTGAGATTGTTGGTTTAGGGTTTAGGGTTTAGGGTTTAGGGTTTAAGGTTTAGGGTTTAGGGTTTAGGGTTTAGGGTTTAGGGTTTAGGGATTAGGGTTTAGGGTTTAGGGTTTAGGGTTTAGGGTTTAGTTTAGGGTGTAGGGTGTAGGGTTCAGGGTTTAGGGTTGAAGTTGGTTTTTGAGGGCGGGGGGGGTGGGGAGTCTGCGCCTGCGCTCCCCCCCACCCCCAACCCTCAGCGCTCACCGACCCCCTTTGCGCATGTCGAATGTGCTGTGTATGGGGCCGGCTTCCACCTCCCAGTTCGCTGTTTGCCTTTGTGCTTGTGTCGCGTGCGCTGTGTGGGGTCTCCCCCCAACCCCCCCAGTTCCCAGTTTGTTGCGTTTGGGCCCTCCTGGGCTCTAGGCGAGGGATGTCAGATAAAGTTTCAGGGTGAAGGTGTGGCTGTGACTCGGTTCGCGCACCTGGAAGAGCTGCTCCTCTGATGCCCTTAAACCCCTCCCCCCCTTCAAAAAGGACCCGGACCCTCGACCCGAAGCCCCAAGCCCCACACCCTAGAGGAAGTAAAAGATCGCCATTAAAACAAGGAGAAAATGGGAGGTTTTCAGCAGCAATTAAAACTATCTAAGGAGGTCCATTTTCCGAATACGATACACAGAGGTTCCCCACAGAAATCTGGTGGTAGTAGATGTTTGCCATTGAAATATGGATGAAGCCTAAGGCTCTGAGCCGACTTTTTCCAGACCCCCGGAACAAAAAAAACACTGCTGGCTTTGGCGTCTGCTAGCAATGCTTCGGGTCAGGGTTTGGGCTCTGGTACCCTCTACCCCCTAAAAAAATGCCCTTTATAAGGCTGGTTAGGGGGATGATAAGGCCTAGTAGCCCATGATGGTAGGGTTAGGGTTGTGGCGCCCAAGGCTTCCGCAGGTGGCTATGGTTGTGACCCTAAACCCTAAACCCTAAACCCTAAACCCTAAACCCTAAACCCTAAACCCTAAACCAGGCTTCCGCAGGTGGCCTTGAAAGTCCCCCCAAAATCACAGGAAATCCGCGAGCAGCTGTGCAAACCGGCAGATCCACCCTCCGGCCTGCCAGTCCAGTTACTTTGTCGGAAGTTGGGTTTAGGGTTTAGGGTTTCGGGTTTAGGGTTTAGGGTTTAGGGGTTAGGGGTTAGGGGTTTCGGATTCACGCCGCGGGAAAAACAAAACTTCCCTGTTTTTTCAATTCGCACAGTGCCTTCTTTTGCGGCACGCTTCTGTGCTCGCAACTGAGTCCATGACACATCTAATCTCGTTGCTCACGCAGATCCTGATTCCTTGCATTGCGGACCACTATATTGCTGACGGCTTTGCGCACATACCAAGCAGGCGTCCCTAGAATTCAGCACGCCAAACTACCAAAAGCCCTACAGCCGTCCCCTAAAGGCCTCTAGCCCTAAACTCTAAATCCTAAACCCTAAACCTCAAACCCGAAACCCTAAACCCTAAACCCTAAACCCTACTCCTCCGAGGCCATGCAGGCCCAGCGCCCCCAGCGTGCGGCCGCCCAGTGCCGGCTTCACCAGGAGCCGGGCCACCAGCGAGACTCGGCACCGGCATTTGGACATGGCTGTTTCTTACTGTGGGTTTAATTTGGATTTAGGGTTTAGGGTTTAGGGTTTAGGGTTTATAAGGTTTAGGGTTTAGGTTTTAGGGTTTTAGGGTTTAGGGTTTAGAATACTTCGACGGCACACCGCAGCAGTGGCTTACTGTTGGTTAGTAGGGAATGAGGGAATGCGGTACCCTGTATAATCCCTTAACAGGTATGTTATGTAGAGGGCCCTAATTCCCTCAGTCCGCTAACCAACCGTAAGGTGCAAACATGATGGTCGGTCTTGGGGCTTGTGCGATATGGAAATCCTGCTACATTCTGCGCAGAATTATGCTCTTGCCTGGTCGTTCGAAGAAGCCGCTGAACATTCAGAACGTAAGGGACGGAACATCTAAACCTAACGCCCTCAATGTTAGATGCGCATTCAAAGGGGCCCCCTTTTTGCAGTCAAGTTGGCCGGGCTTTTCAGGACCTTGTGACTGTTTGGGCCCAGAGTGGGGTCCGGGCCTCTGGATTTCTAATCCCTGGCCTCGCTAAACAATCACACAACATCCCGGACTTACGGGGGGGGGAGAACACTAAAGCAGGTCCAACATTACAATGGGCTCTAACCTCAGAAACCTTCGTCAGGTCCCAGACACTATTGCGAGCGCAAGCACCATGCACTGTCAGCAGATGGTTCCTGGATGGGTTAGCGACCTTAGAATGAACATGCATAGGTTTGAGGCTCAGGTCCAGAGTTGCGGGTTTCGGACAAACCTTAAGCCCCGCTGACACGGGCAGTGAGCGAAAAGGAAGCTGCTTGCTCTGCCACGGCGCTCTCCACCAGCGGCGAGGATGTGCCCTAGATGGTTATTGGGCCGGGCGTTGCTTTTTTTCGCAAGGTTAGCAGGTTAGCAGCTCTGAGGCCGTTGCACAATCCGGATGTGAAGGGGGCAGGTAGAGTGTGAGAAAGTATGTTCTCTTGCGGTATCGCCGCTAGGCGCAGTCTCGTGGAAATTGCTAGCGGGGCAGGGCATATATGTAGTCCACCTACGCGTGCTTGGCCTATCGCCTGTTTGCTTTGTGGCCCGGGCAAGCCCTGTTCGACCGATCTATCTCTGTGCACTCCGACTTTCATTCTCTGCTCCTTTCCCGCCCGCCCAAAACGAGTTGAGTGCAGCTGTTGGTCATCGGCTTGTAAATCCGACCCCCAAAGCTCCTAATCCGAAAACCCCGAACCTACACCCCTGAGCCCAAGCCAAAGCAAGAGCGAAGCCTCCAAAAGCTCCAAAACTCTTCGTCCCGAAGCCTGGATCGACCTGCAAGAGTGCCAGCATGGGCTATTAGGCCTTAGAATCCCCCTATAAGGGGCCTTTTTTAAGGGGTTATAGGGTATAATCGTGCACTTTGCTTATGCCAGTAGGAAACGTCGGAAACGTGACATGTACTAAGATTTGGAGCCTGTAGAGGGGAAAAGACAGCTAGAAGGAACCACAAAAGGTACCTTAAAGCCATTTTAAGGAATAGCCGTTCATTTGGGTTCAGCATATAGGTTTACTTCTATAAGCTTTCAAGAACCTTCGAGTCTCTGGCTTGGGGCCGGGGCTTGATAGGAAGGTTCGAGACCCTAAACCCTAAACCCTAAACCCTAAACTCACAAATCCAGACTGACAAGCTTGACTGTTGCGAGGCGTGGAACATGGGGGGGGGGTTAACGAAACTAGGGTACCCCCCCCCCCCCAATGTAGCCCCAACTAGTCTATATCCCCCTTGTTTTTCTTTGTTCATATAAAACCCAAAAGGGCATTAAAAATATGAACTTTATTCGGGTTCTCAGGGGAGTATAGTAGTGGTATTCCCTTAGAATAAGGACCCCAATAAGGTACCCCTATTTCCGGAAGCCCCCAAATTCCGCAAAACTCCCACTGTTCTACACTAGGTGGGCCCTTTGGGACATTGTATGTCTTCCCTTAATTGGGTTTAAGAGGATAATCTTTCGGAGTATGTTTCAGAGGGGCTTAAGGGCCATCCCAGTAGAGTCAGCTTGCGGCTGATCTCTCTTTCCAGCCCCAGACTTCCCCCAGGTGTCATGGTGGGACGCTGACAGCTTTGCTCGGGAGTTCTGTGACCTGGACATCGCCCCACCGGACGGGAGCAAAGCAGCACTTCGGCTAAGGGAAGCATTTGGGTTCTTTTTTCTAGTACAGTTGCTTTTATGAGAACCCTGAGTGCTTGGACCCACTGGGAGGCAAACGACGTTCTTCAGAGCCTGTGCCCTGCCAGGCGGGCACAAGTTCGGGGATTGCAGCTTGGAGCGTATTGGGGGAGATGCAACGCCCTCATGCGCCCTTTAGAAAGTCGGCAGGACTATCGATGGGAATAAACCAAACGCCCGCCCAAGCCATCTGGGACAGACATCTTGCCGAAAAGTTAAGCCCGGGCTTCGATCGCAGAAGAGTTGTTCAAAAATGGATAATACTGGACTATCATTGCCAGAACTTCTCAACAGCAAGCAGCCCATCACACCACGCGATCTGCACGCAAACTCTGGAAGACAGTAGGAGACGACACACGAAGGGGTAATGAAGAGAGCAAACAGGCACGCAAGAGGGCGACACAACGACACAAAAGGCGCAACTCGGCAACGTGCGGCACAAAATCAGCTTTCATACCCCTGATTGAAAATAAAACGAGTCAGAAGGTTGCAGTGCGATAACGCGACGCGCCTGCAGTTTCCGGTTCCTGGTATCTGACAAAAAAACTCTCAAGAAGGGAGACAACAGAGGAGATCACTCTCAACCCCTTGCAATTTTCCACCTCTAAGATGCCGTGCATCCCGTCTGATGCTTTGTACTGATACGTTATTAAGGACGCCATTGACAAACAATCCCGGTACAACCATTCACGAGCAAAGAACCTTTCAGAGGCAGGGGCAAGCACCGAAACTCCCAAATCCCTCAGTCTTGGAACCTTTTTCACCTCCAAAACCCCGCAAAACCTGAAGCTTGAAGGCCTTAAGACCCAAAACCTGCTTAGTAGAGGGGTCGGAATGATTACTAATAGTATCCTCTGGTGGTCCCTTTATAACTAAACTAAAATGACCCCCCAAACCCTCTTCTAATGATTAAGGCCCCTTTATGAAACCTCAATCGCTGCCAGGCTGCGTGCTCTTTGCACGTCGCTGCAGCGACGGGGCAGCATGACGGTGGCAGAGAAGGCTGGATGTGTAGGGTGTGCAGTTTCTCTGTGTCGGGCTTCATAATTCTCGGGTTAGGCGCGCACACACAGACGGAGCACACCGTTGTATTCCACGCCGGTGAGTGTGTGTTCACCTAGGCCAAGAACCTGTCGAGTATAGAAGCATGACTGCACTGTTGACATTGCAAACGAGTGAAACCTGCAGGTACACAGGGTTGATCAGGCCCTGCTAACAGCACAGCTTCGTTGGGTGCACCCGCCCCACTGCTTTGCACCCCCCCTTGCACTGGAGAATTTTTGCAAAAGCCCTACATTGAAAAGGCGCTGGGCAAGTCCTGGCTTGCGGAAATCGTTGCGCCACACACACATACCCTTTCGGGGGAGACATTGTCCGAATGCTGCCGATACTGCGTCGAAGGACGAGTCGTCATCCTACCCTAGATTGGTCACAGCAAACAAACTACTGCAAACCCATGGGACAGCACTCGTACCGGTGCACCATGGTTTGCGTACTAGTGGGTATCCATGAAGATCTGAAGATCACCTGTCCATTTGGCGCCGTGCGGGTCCCTTAAGTCGATGCCCTGAGCGAGCTGCAATCAGCTCCAATAAAATCTATCCCATCCTCATGATCCTCAAACTCGCCAGGCGTGACTCACAACAGGCCTGTGCAATTACAAGAGAGAAACAGCTGGTTGTTCAAACTTAACATCCCTCATCCTCAGCTTTCAGACAAACCGACAAAAAAGAGCCTCCTAGACGTCAAGGCCGGAAAGGCCTTCAGACTCGGCAAAGTGCTGACAACCTCCATCTTCCAACCCAAGCTCTATAAGACTTTAAGACAACAAATGCTGAACAAGGTTTTTGAGTTAGGGATGTTTCAGGCAAAAGCCCGACTCAACATATGCGGGTTTGCAGGAAATCTCGGCCTTTGCGCAACCTTGCAAGGCTGCAGAGAAGGCCAAAGTCGTGGACGAAGTTGCGCGGCGGCTGTCGCACTGTGAGACTTGGGCCAAAGGCTTTGTGCTTCTTCAGGAGGCATAGGGGGCTCAGGCTTTGCAAAGCTTTTGTGATTGTAGTGTGATGGCTTCAGGGTTTGGAAGGCTTTCACGAGGTTGGAGCCTGTCTTTGCGAGTTAAAACATCAACTTACGGATGTGAGCTTGAGTCCAGGCATGAGTGCATGGACGGCTGTGCCCAAGTTCAAGATATGGTGGTTACGAAAATAGGGGACCCCGAAAATAGACCCCCAAAATACTAGGATCCCCTTAAAGTAGGGACCCCAATCAGGTACCCCTAGTATCGTAAACCCCCATGTGTGACCTGAGTTCCTGAGACCCAACTATTTTTTTCGAGTTTCCGGTGCCTTCTCTTTCGAGAAGGCCCTTGGAGATAAAGCTCAGTCGCAGGGCCAACATACAGAACCAACTGAAGCAGTCGCCCGCAGCGTCCAGCCATTTATTCTGGAAACCAAGAAGCCCATTCCCTTGCCTTTTTCGGGTAGGGTTTGGGGTTGAGGGTTGGGTGTTCGAACGACCCCTTGCAAAACAACCTGCTCAAGCAGCTCTTTCGGCTAGTCGTACAGAAGCGTGCAAAAGGCTGATTTCTGAAGATCGAGGTGCCATGTGAGCAGAGTCGCAGGGTTCTGATAAGGACTAGGACCCAGAGAAGGCCCTTATTTCATCTTTTTAGGGGTTGGGGTTCCCTTCTATCCCCCTTAAAACCCAAAAAGAGTACCCCCTTTTTTAATTCCTGAACAACTCCTTGGTCTAGAGGAGGACCTGCAAGCCCTGAAGCTCAGGCTCGGAATGCCCTGCTACCGTGAACCTTTTGGTTGCTAAACTCCAAACCCTGCATCCTGAACCCAACCCAGGAACTGATGGGCCTGTTTATTCTTTCTATTCTTATTGTTGTTATTGTTTTGTTTGTCATTATTGATGTTTCTATGATTCTGATTATTATGATTATTTTGATTTGTTTATGATGATTCTTCTTATTATGATTACTAGCTGACTACAAAAGCAAACGCTAGCCGGTCGCAAAGGACACCGTGGACCGGATAAGGGACATGGAGCGGGAGATCGCCAAGTACAAGGATGGAGAAATGGGTCACAGGGTTTAGGGTTTAGGTTTTAGGGTTTAGGGTTTAGGAAGGGGGTTGAGGCATTCGGTTACCTGCTAAACTGCCGAGTTTTAGGCTTCCGGCTGAGTGACGACTAAGCCTTGTGCCATCTTGTACCCGTTTTAGAGTACGACTTGTGTCATTCTTCGCTTGGACTTGCCCAAAAGGAGCAGCAGGCCGTTCAGCACGAGGAGCAGTACAACCTCGAGTGCGTCCTGAAGCATTGCAACGAAAGCTGGTCGTCTTTGGGCACGTGAGGACGAACATGGTGCATCTAGGATCATCTAGGGACAAGGCGCCCTAAACCCTAAACCCTAAACGCTAAACCCAGGATTTCAATGGACTGCAGAGTCACAATCTACGGTCTGGGTCGGGGGTTGACCGTCCCAGGTGCCACAGCGCGGGTTCGAGGGTTTTAGGGTTTTGGGTTTAGGGTTTTATAGGGAGCCGAGGTGAAGCGTCAAGCATAAGGGAGCGAACAATGAAACGAAAGAGCGAGCTGAATGGTGAACGCAAGAAACCGTCCCATGAAACCAATAAAAGGACAAAGGACCAAGAACTTTGGTGGGTTTTGTGCGTTTAGGGTTTTAGGGTTTTAGGGTTTTGGGGTGTTTTGGGCGTTTTTTTTTTTGGGGGGGGGGGGGGGGGTTGGGGGGTCTTGGGGGTTTTGGGGGTTTTTGGGGCTTTCTGGTGTTTTCGAGTTCATAGGACAAGTGCTCTAGGGGAGCCAGACCCACTCCCTCCATGAACCCTAAGCCCTAGTTCAGGGTTTTAGGGCTCAGGATTTCAGGGCTTGGAGCTTTAGTGCGTTCATTCTAATCATTTTCAAACATCATTTAGTGAATACACCCCGTCCGACAGCTCCAGAGGCAAAGGAACCTTGCAGATGAACTCTTTAAACCAAAGTCGCTCTTGAATTCTTTAATTGCAAGAATGGCGCGCGGGGTCCCAACATGGTTGACCGCCGCCGGCTTACGCCGACATGAACTTGCTGTTTGTCCACGAATAAGTTTCTTTCTAAGGCATAAAACCATAGCTTAACTGAGGCATTTGCCGAAAAATGTCCGGCCTTGTGTCGTAGGCAGTAAGAACTGTGCCAAAGCTTGATCCCAGGATGAGCGGAAAAGCGCCCCTGAGCATCGACTGCACGTTTCATGCCAGAGTCGTGGGTGGCGGGACAGAGCGACGAAAGCTTCCTCCTATACTCCTCCCAGGCCTCTGGATAAGGGTTTAGGGTTTAGGGTTTAGGGTTTAGGGGATAGCCCTCAATCGACCCTGACGCCCCAAAGCCGAGACCCCGACGGAAGTGACCTTCAAGTCGTATGGGCCAACTGCCATTGCGCTGTGTCTGCCCATCGCCGGCCGCCGGAATGCTTGCCCAAGGAAAAGAAGCTGTCAACTTGACAACCCCGAACCCCGAAAGCCGACAAACTGCTCAATACATACACCCTGGAACAACACTATGTCCCCCTTAGGAATTATTTGTTTTATTCAGGTTCTAAGGGGAGTACTTATAGAACACTGAACCTCGACATCCTCAAGCTCAAGCTTGGCATGCGGCGGGGAGGTAATGAGTTATTGGTTTTGGGAAATCAGGGTAGCGGCCGTGGAGCCCCAAAGTGACCTTGAACCCTGCGCCAGTTCTGGTCCAGGGCTTGTCACACTGTTCTGCTTCAAGTTCGGCAACTTGGACTAGATAGGGTTCCACAGCCCGCCTCGACACTGAGTAGTTGTCTTGAACGCGCACTCCTTCTTCGAACCCAGAACGTGTCCAAGGTTTTGTGCGCTTTCATCTTGGGCGTTGGGCCGCATTAGGTGTTCTTTCTTTCTCTTGACCCAGAAAGACCAGACCAACCATTCCTAAACGGTTCAACTCCCTCTAGAAGTCCAGAAGCCCTGCAGTATCTTACCCTGATGGGTTGACCTCTACGAAACCGCGGGCTAGACATCTTCGCAACCCCGGTTAGCACATCCAACCCCCGACCCAGACTAAGTATGAAGTCCGTCAAGTGCGTGATAGGAGACTGCTCCATGGACTTTGGCACTGCTTCCACCGCCACTGCCCTGTCAGAGGCGTGCCTTGTAGCATGTCGTTAGGCTGCGCAGTGGAGATTTCGGAGCCCTGAACCCTAAACCCTAAACCCCAGACCCTAAACCCCAAACCCTAAGCCCTAAGCCCTAAACCCTAAACCCTAAACTGCCATGGGATGTTGGGTTCTTGAACCTTGGAGCTGTCACGGAGAACGATCTCTCCGGAGCTGGTTCAACAAAAATGGCCCCAAGTACACCCAGCTGGAGCTTTTGATTCCTCCCAGGAATCAATCTGGGGGTCCGGCCGTACCGCCTTCCCAGCGAGCCCATTACCCCTTAATTAAGGAATTTAGCTTAACTTATAAAGGGATCCTTATTCTGATTTAAGGAATATTCCTTAATTAAGGGGTATTGGGCTCTTTGGGTTAGAGCGACAGGTCCAAAAACCGCACGTGCGCCAAGCTTCACGACCCTGGTGGGTTGTGCAGATCATGGGTGGAGCTTCTGACTTCAGGGGGGTCTCTTATATCCTTCTTGGGAATTATTTTTTTGTTTAGATAAAACCCGAGAGGGTATTAAAAATATTTTTTTTTTTAAAGGTTCTAAGGGGAGTATAGTCTCTAGTGGGGGGGGTGTAGGGTTCCGGAGCTCGTGGTTTAGTCGGAGATTGCTCAAGATTAGGATATCCCCGAGCCCTTGTTGCAGATGCCCTGCCAGGCGGAGGTGGAATCGGTTCTTGTGACAGCCACCTCTGAAGACGCCTTTTCGACATCAGCCTTCCTTCGGCCTTCGGCGCCTTGAGCTACTCGATAACCCTGCACCCCCGATACCCTACGGCATCCCTGAGGCCCGAAACACGTCGATTTCGCTCGGCACTTACAATATCTCAACATGCCTGATGACCAAATCTTATGCTAAGCCACCAAAAAAAGAGCCACTGCCAGGTTTGGAACAATTTGGGCAGGGGTTTCGGATGTCCTACGGTTTCCTACGGCTGCATCGTCCTACGGCTGCACCCCTCCAACCCTAGAAAACAAGGCCATGCCATCATCATGCAGCTCTTGCCTCACCTATGAAAAGCAACGTCTTTAAGCTGTCGTATACAAGAAATCGATGCACCCAAGTTAGAGTTGGGGCGCTCGACCCTAAACCCGAAACCCTAAACCCTAACCCGCGTTCAACCCCTGGACCGCCAAGAGTTCAGTTCAGGGCTTAAGGCGTGCTTAAGGACATGGCCAGCGTGCGCAATTATACTCTGTAGCCCCTTACAAATAGGCCCTTTTCTCGGGTTGATTATGGTGATTTTCGGGCCTCATGGCCCATCCTGGTAGGTTAATGTTTTAAGTTTAGGGCAGGCCACGAATGGAAGCCTTGATGTCTGAGGAAACCTCGAAAGTTCGTAGCTGAGTAAACTCCGTCCAGAGGACTGGAAAGTCGGCTCCCACCTCGCCCGGTTTCCTTCCTGCATAATAATAATAATAGTAGTAGTAGTAGTAGTAGTAGTAGTAGTAGTAGCAGCAGGAGTAGTAGTAGTAGTAGTAGTAGTAGTAGTAGTAGTAGTAGTAGTAGTAGTAGTAGTAGTAGTAGTAGTAGTAGTAGTAGTAGTAGTAGTAGTAGTAGTAGTAGTAGTAGCAATAGCAATAGTAATAGTAATGGTAATTGTAATGGTAGTAATAGTAACAGTAACCGGCAAATCCTACCAGCTTTGGTGCCGGATTTCTGGTGAGAGCCGGATGTTGCACAGATTGCGTAAGGATCTCAGCTGCTCTGGCTTTGATGGGGCTTTTACAGTGCATTCGGACTTCGCCCTCCAGCCGGAGGAGATTGCTCTCCGGGTCCAAACCTTGACAACACAATGCTGGCGCATGGCCACATAGAATCCTCTAATGTCTTCGTACTTCTTCGTCGTGGCCTTGAAAATTGTTAGGTGTCTGAGATCAGACGTATCTAAGCATCCAGGACTTGAGTGCTTCTTCAGCTCAGGATTGGCAGCAAACTGCAAAGCTTTAGGTTCACAGGGTTCCAGGTCCTTGCGCAGTCGCAGCTGTAGCGTCGCCAGCTGAGAAAAAAAGCCTCCGAGACCCTAAATCCTGCAGCCTAAGTGTAGAGTAACCTGATGTCCAAAGTAGGAGTATGCTGACTTACGACATCCTACGACGCAACGCGTCAAGTTGCGGGTGCTGTGTAGCGTGCGTGGGAGTACTTACAGATGTTGTGTATATGCACAGCATTGGACCCAGCAAAGAGGGGCTTCGGTCCAAGCGCTACAGTATCGGTGGACTGGGCGCCATGTGCATTGTGCTTGCAAGCGCATGTAACAGGCTGGCCAGCTATGATTTTTGCGGGACTTTCTCAAGTTCACCACCTCTTGGTCGCCTTCTTGATGGTATTCCGGGAATCCCTGTGTAATGCGCGAGCCGACACCCTGACAGTGTAGGGAAGGTGGCTGCATCAGCACTCCATGGGTCAAGACAGGCTTCCATCGCACAAAGCCCACTCGCTCTGGTTTCCAAATCTTGAAGAAGTCACTATATGTGCAGGTGAATGTGGTTGCAAGGCTTCTTAAGAGGGTTTAATTGCAGACAAGTTGCAGCATAAATCCCATGCCTTAGACCCTTAGGAGGGAACAGGCGAGGACTCGTGATCTGGGTGTATGGGGGCATAGGTGTGGGCTTTGAAAGCGTGCCCCCAAACTCCTACTTGAACTGGCCTTGCGCCCAACACCTCAAAAACCTACAGCTGACTGCAACGCCGTGGCTGCAGCCTCTTGTGTGCCAGCCCCGCAAAAGCACAAGACAATTAACGCCAGACCTCCATACTCATTACCCTCCACTGCCCTCAAGTAACCTGCATTAGTGGATAACTTCAGGGTTTGGGCATTCAGTGGCTGACTGGACAAAGAGATTGGCAGCCAAGACCCAGAAGCCCAAAAACATTGTGAGGGTTATATTAGGAGTACCTTACTGGGGTCCTGAATATCACGGGATCCTACTACGTGGGGGTCCAGATAACTTTATCCCCCTTGGGAGTTGTTTTTGTTTATTTGTTTATATAACACCCAAGAGTATTAAGGTTCTAAGGGGAGTATTGATAAAGGGTTCCCTATGATCGTAAATCCCCTTGTGTTGAAACGACTTAAAGCTCATCGTGGATGCGGCTGCCCCTGGAGTGGCAGCGACTCAAGGAAGAGGCCCTTTGCTTGTCGGCTTTTGGGGGTAAGGACGCGAGT
The DNA here is from genome assembly GCA_905221605.1 of Symbiodinium natans. Lineage (NCBI taxonomy): Eukaryota > Dinophyceae > Suessiales > Symbiodiniaceae > Symbiodinium > Symbiodinium natans. Next base: position 381,883 of record CAJNDS010002366.1, read on the forward strand.
TGAAGGCCTTTGCTCTTTGGCGTCACATACCCAGCAAGCATCATCCGTAAACCCTAAACCCTAAACCCTAAACCCTCTTTGAATCATAGATTCTCACGTCAGGCCCTCGCCCATCCATGCCTCGCCTTCGGATTCATCACGGTCCTCCGGCGTGGCAAAGTCGGGCGTTGGAGGTTTACCCGGATGGGCGACTAGGGTTTAGGGTTTAGGGTTTAGGGTTTAGGGTTTAGGGTTTAGGGTTTAGGGTTTAGGGTTTAGGGTTTAGGGTTTAGGGTTTAGGGTTTAGGGTTTAGGGTTTAGGGTTTAGGGTTCCCACAATCAACCCGATAAAGGGCCTTTTTAGAGGCTTATAGGGTATCATAGCCCGTCCTGGTAGCGAGGGGGCTTAGTGCGTTTGGGCATATGGGGGAAAGTTGAGTATGAACCGCGTAGCAACTCACGGCTTGTGCCTCATGATGTTTCCCCCGCCCTGAGAATAACATATGAATTGTCTCGAGGGTGAACGGTTGGTGTTTAGGATGAGCGCGCACTTGGAGAGCAAAGCAATGGTCTTCAAGATGCCCATGTTGGTTTTGTTGACTGCGGCATTCACTTTGCATGGTGGGGGGGTTCCAAGCTCGAGTTTGTTTCTTGGGTACGTGTTAAGCGTTGCGCATGTCGCTGCAGACCTTGAGAGAAGAGACACAGTATCATGATCCAGTCGAAGCTCTAAAGTAAAGCATCTCTCAGCCTTGAATTCCCAAACCCCTCCGCGCGCTTGAGCTTCATGAGCCCACTTGTCCTGGCTTTAGGGTTTAGGGTTTAGGGTTTAGGGTTTAGGGTTTAGGGTTTAGGGTTTAGGGTTTAGGGTTTAGGGTTTAGGGTTTAGGGTTTAGGGTTTAGGGTTTAGGGTTTAGGGTTTAGGGTTTAGGGTTTAGGGTTCAGTGCAGCTGCAGCTGCAGGCATGCCCTGCCCTCAACAGTTTGCAGCTGGCCCTCTGCCTTCTCACGGGCCAGGCATTGGAGGAGTCGTGTTTTATGAGGGGCCTAGGGGCTTCATGCTTTTCGGGCGGCTTAAAGCTAGACCCCAAAGCCCCTGCGCCCCGAACGTGCTCCCCAAAGGCCCAACTCCCCAAGCTACTCGTAAGATCCCCAACTTAAATCCAACAGCAACAGATCCAGAACACAGTTTTCTGGACCTGACTGTGCAAAGCACGTTCAAGGCACCCAAAAACCGCCTCCCTGTTGTGAGGTGGCTTCGAGTTGGGCACTTCGGTGGTCCCTTTGGGTCTGCGGCATGCTACGTCTGATGCACAGTTTAGGGTTTAGGGTTTAGGGTTTAAGGTTTAGGGTTTAGGTTTTACGGTTTAGGGTTTTGCACAGTGAGGCGAAGAGAGGAATAGGGCCATCGAGTTTGAAGGCACACTTGGTTGAAGTCCCTGTTGGTCTACACACGCCAGGCTGAGAATGCCAGTGCCGCGCATGTCACTGTAAGTATGTCTGGAAAAGGAGATGTGTTAGCGCCTGAGCGGTTTTGGCTCTGATTTACTACCGCCCCCCCCCCCCCCCCCCCCCGCGGAATGATTCATGGTCCCTGTGCCGAAAGTCCAACAAAGGCTTGGCACCAGCAAACGCTTGTCGAGGATTCTGCCTCCACAGGAACGCCTCTAGTCGCAGGCGTTTGGAACAAGAAGGCACGCGGGGGTTTGTGTTTGTCTCGATCTTGAACCCTCCGACGCGCGATGACGCTTGGATTTTCTGGGCGTCCTCAAACTCGAAATGTTTCGAGGTAAAGCGGCAGACGCAGATGACATCAGTGAGTGGGCCCCGGGTCCCGGGTTCATGGGATCTTGTATGCGAAGGTCGAATGTCTCGAGTTTTTCATCTCCGGCTTCTAAAAGCCGATGAATGCTCCGAGGGCTTTGTTTCATGAACTATGAATGTTTCGAGGATGTCGCATCTTTTTCTGGAAACAAAAGCGTTGCTCATCTTCCTGTGACCTTTAAAAAAACATGGTCTCGAGGACTTGGCAGTTGCCCACATCACATGCAGCGCAATTTCTCGAGACCTTAGCCCCTAAACACTAAACCATTTTTGCGTTTAAACGCTGAACGTCTCGAGTTTTGCGCTTTCGGCGTGCGGTCGGCCTTCCAAAAGTCTATGGCTGCTTCGATATTTGCATGCTGCGTTCTATAAAAGAACCCTAAACCCTAAACCAGATGAAATGCATCCAGGAGTTCAGCTGATGGTGAAAATGCCTCGGCTTTTTTTCCGTCGCACACTGTCGAGACATTCCTTGTGTTTTCTCGCACTCACGAAGCCAGCAATTCCCTGCAGCATCGACCCTTTTTTCCCGCTGTATTATATAAAACACTTGCAAGAAACACACCATACAGGTAGACCCTAAACCCTAAACCCTAAACCCACAAGGAGCGAACAAAATCTGTGCTAAGGCCCAGACCACGCAGCCACGCTGAATACCATGTCACAAGGCGGGGGATCCAGAAGTGAGAGCGATACCCCAAGCCCTAAACCCTAAACCCTAAACCCTAAACCCTAAACCCTAAACACCCCTTGGGATGGGTCCCCCTTATGCAAAAAGAAGCTTCTAAGTAGGGATTAAATGGTTACCCCCCCCCCCCCCCAACCCCCCCATTAGAATCCCGATTAAGGACTGGCGAGATAAGCCAAGATTATTGTGAGCCCTTAGGGGTTTAGGGTTTAGGGTTTAGGGTCTAGGGTTTAGGGTTTAGGGTTTAGGGTTCAGGGTTTAGGGAGGGTCTGGAGTGAGATTTTTCAGTTGGGCACTAATTATGAGGGGTTTATCAGAGGGCGTCGTAGTTTTTCTTTTTTTTCAAATCCGCTGTGAGGTTTGTGCTGTTGGGGTGCCAAGCCTATGAACCTTGAACTTTCGAGCAAACAAAAGCCAAAGAGGACTGTATGGCCCGTACCAAGCCCTAAGCCCTGTCCAAAAACATTCCAGACCCTCAAGCCCTCAAGGCCCTCGCCTCTCAGGTTACCCTAAACCCTGAACCCTGAACTCTAAACCCTAGGTTACCCTATAGGCTAGAAACCGCAGGCGTCACGCAGTCGAGTGCGGAGGCGGATCTTGTGGGCAGCTATTGGCACCTGGGCCGGGGCCTCCCGGGCTTTGGTGATTTAAGTGTAGGGTTTAGGGTTTAGGGTTTAGAGGGTTGAGGGTCCTCCGGGCTTTGGGGATTTGAGGCTATCAGTCAGTCAGGATGAAGTGTTTCGCCGCGTGCAGTGCTAGGAGATGAAGAAACAGGGACTTGCAGGGACATTTGCAGGGACCCTACCGAGTCTTGGTAGCCGTAGATTGGCAGAGTGGGCGCTTGGGGCTGCTGGAAGTTGCCAATGTCAGTGGGGTTCAGTGCTTACGGCTGATGGTGTACGCAGTTGGAGAAGTTGTTTTGGTTCGAGGGCCTTTTCTTGATGCTTTGGCGTGGAGGCTTCAGAGCCTAGAGCGCGAGAACTTAACAGCCATCCTGAACCTGAAGTCCGAAGCTTAGATTGAACTCTACGACTCACAACGGCAATAAAGTATCCTGAAGATGTTGGCTTCATACTACAGCTTTCGAGCCCGAACTCAACCCCATATCTAAACCCAAACAAGACGTGAGGCTTGCTCGGCATCGCCGCTGCCTCAGCTGAGCTTGCTTCTGCCATGACCACAGGGTTTTCGCCAGGAGAATTTCCCCCAAAATCCAGCCAATAGGGGTTTAGGGTTTGGGGTTTGGGGTTTAGGAATATTTCGAATAGTATTCCCTTAGGGTCCCTTTATCCCCCCAAAACCCAAGGCAGCCTATGAAATCATGGCATCTTGTTATGGACTCATGGACGCAAGCAGTTGCCTGGCCACCCACCGGCTTTTAGGACTTAGTGCTCGGTAGTGCTCGGCAAGATTGACTCCAGTGCTCTGTCGTCCACCTAGCCATTAATGTTGGTACCATGGTTCAACATGGATGAAATTCCGCGTGACAAGGAACCTTTTTCCTTTTCCCAGATTTAGCCGACTCAGGCCTACTCTGAACATCTCTGAACACCACGAAAAACATCTGGATCCCCTCCATGGAAAGTATGCAAGCGGCAGACCACACAGAGACCACACAGCCCTCGTTGCAGACGTCATCCCCACGAAGTCGTCAACTCTTCATGTGACCATTTGAAGAACACGAACGGGGAACCGCCAGTGTTTGCGGCCGCGAAGAATCAGCTTCAAGTACCACATGGCATCAAGTAAAGCAATCTGTCGATGAGTAGTCGTGCAGGCATGATAGATATTGGTCTAGGCAAGCTCTTAACCCGACTTAATCTGTGCTGCGGGGGCTGAGGCGGTGTGCGTGCCGCCTGCCATAGTCGTGTGCGACGCTGGGCAGCGTTTTGCTACATTACGTTACGCTGCCACAGAAGAACTCCGGAGCATGGGACTGATTCGCGCAGTGCACCAGACTTGCGGTCTAGGCTTTACATTCAAGAGGGGTTTAGGGTTTAGGGTTTAGGGTTTAGGGTGTGAACTCGAGCTGCAAGAACATGTTGTGTCGGCCAGGCCTACATACAAGTCAATATGGGGGTTTACGGGGTTTACGATCATAAGGACCCCAAAAAAGATAGACCCCCAATAAGGACCCCCAATAAGGTACCCCTTTTCTTGGCAAACCCCCATATGAGCTCTCTCTTGCAGCCCAGGCCATCTGCCTTCTCCACCTGGGCGGGGAGCTGCCTCCTCGCCGCCTTCGGGCTGCTGTGGCAGCCCAGGTCGCAGCCACGACACCTGGCCTGAAAAGGGATGGGGGGTTTACGAGAATAGGGGACCCCTACAATAGACCGAATTAGTGGGATTTGCTTTAAAGAGGACCCCAAAAAGGGACCCCTAAAGTACCCCTATAATTCGGAAACCCCCAGATGAAGGCATTAGAAGCGGATTTAGGCAGTGCTTTCCGTACCCGCGGGGGCTTGACATGGCTGTTGTTGCACCCTTCTATCGCATGGCACAGGGGATGCAACACATCGGGTTGTTTGCTTCATGCTGTCGCGCAGGACAAAGGGTACGACAGTACGACATGAATTTGGGCATGGCTTGTTGCTATCGCACAGGCGGAGGTGCTACGTAAGTTGGGTATAGTGTATGTTATGCTATCACACAATGCCGGGGGCCTACTGGCACTGTGCGTGTGTGGCAGAACATGCAGTCTGTACATCACGATCCAGGTATGCCAGATTTTCAACTAGGGTTTAGGGTTTAGGGTTTAGGGGACGTTACAAAACAAGCGATTTGCGTTTTATCGAGCACGGAGCGGGGGCATGGATCGCTGGATTCTTCCAAAGACGCCAGCGACCAGGGTGTTGTGTTCCGGAACGCCGAAGCATGCACCTCCAAAGGGACTGCCTTAGAGTCTTAGACGCCCTGCACCGCGTGGTATGCATGTTGGAGCTTGTCCAGCAAGTGTCTTGAGGCAGCGCAACGAACATGAAGAATTTCCTGCGCAACCTGAAGAACATGTTCAACAACGTTTGTAACATCGGTATCGCACAGCTGCATGCTGCCACGAACTTTTTAGAATCAGAAGCCCAAAGCCCGAAAAACCCACAATATCTATATACATCTAAAAAATGTTTATGTATGTACACTACACTCCTTATCTTCTACACCTTCAAAATGTTGTTTCTTGCACACGCTCCTTCACCCTCTACAAACGGTCAAAATTGAGCATGCGCAAGTGTGTCAGCATACAGCTTAACGACAAGGGTGTCTGCGTGTGTGTGTGTGTGTGGCATGTGCATGTGTCGTGCGCTATCACACGGACAGTTTGTTGCCTACGTTGGGTTGGGTAAGTTGTGCTATGTGTTGTGTTGAAGCACAGGACACCGGGTAAAATCCCGCAGGGGTGTCGCTGCAACACTGCCCGCAAACAGAGTGTACCTGGAACGCCCACGAATAACGCAGAGAATCTCGCAGAGTTTCCCTGGAGTGCCAAACCCCCAGAGAACCCCGTAGAGGATCCCTGGAGTAGCCCCACACAAACTCCCACATTGTCCCCTGAAGCGCCAACCCCAGAGGAGCCTCGCAGTGCCCATCACATAGGATGGGGATAAACTTGTTTGGACTTGTTGGGGTTTGTTGGGTCAACCGCGGTTTGGCGAAGAAGCCATGCCACAGCCGGTCATAGCTGCAGCTGCATGGCCAACGTGCCCAAACGCATCTAAGGTGTTGGGCCGCAGCATTCCTTCTGCTTCTGCTCAGGCTTCATCCGTACTTGAGAGTTCACAAATGCTTAAGTACAGTCGGGTGTTAGGCTTTGGGGGGTGAGATTTCTGCAAGATTGTACAGCGCAGCCTCCCAAAGCCATCAGCCCCTCCATGAAAGGTGATTCAAGATTCAAGATGGTGATGGTTCGTACTTTAGATGCAGGCCATTTACAACAGGGCAGCAGCGGAGAACCAGCAGTCTGAGTGCAGGCGGCAAGACGCAAAGCGGGGCAGCAGGACGAAAGCCACAGAGAAGCCCTGGAGACGATGTCCACGAAGCTGAGGGGAAACGTGAGGGGAGGAGGCGAAAGGCGCCCTTGGGAGGATGCATCTCCGAGGTCCACAACCGGCCCCTGAAACCCATAAGGCTACACTGCCAATCAGTGCCTCAACGGGCCCGCTAGGCCCAAGACATGGACGATGGTTTTCGGATTGGGGTCTTCAGGAGTCTCACGGAAGAGTTCAAAGCTTTCACTCCGAATTCAACTCGAAACCTGAGGCCTTGACCGCATTTATCTTCGCGATTCCTCCAGAACATAGGTATCATAAGATAGATACGTTCGTGGTAGCAGCTTTGTCCATCACAAGGTGATTTTTTTTGCAGATCTGGAACACACGGCCGACGAACAACGGCTGTTTATGAAAAGAGGTCCTTTCGATAGTTTAGGAGCAGAGTGGGCCTGTACCCGAGTTTTTTTAGAAAGCCATACAATGCCCAAGTGCATGACTTCACTGAACACCCTAAACCCTAAACCCTAAACCCTAAACCCTTTTGCAGGTTGTGCTTCAGCTGGCAAAGTACGACCTGCCGCCAGGCCGAGAGGGCTGCACTGCGATTTTCTGCTTCACCCGTTAGAAGCAACTTGCGTTTAGGGTCCAGGGTTTAGGGTTTAGGGTTTAGGGGTTTAGGGTTTGGGGTTTAGGGTTTAGGGTCTTTGGGCCTGGGGCTGGAGCCCCGCAAAAGTCACAGAATCTTCCGGCAACCTTCAAGCCCTCAGCCTCCGTCTCTGGTGTGTCCCAACACATTGGCCACTTGCTTTGGCTGAGCACCCCATACCTTGGGATGTTCCCCCTTATACTAGCAGTCCTTAATGGGGATTATACTACCCCCCAGAATAATCCCGATTAAGGACTGTGAGTATAAGGGGGAAGATCCCAACCCACGCCCCAAATCTTAAAACAGATGCACCTTTCAGTGCATCGGGGGGAAGGGCCCTATTTGGGTTCAGTGCGATATGTGGGGTCAAGGGCCGAGGATGTACCGCCTACAAGATCCGGGAATGATGCGGAATATCATCTCGCAACTCCAAAAAATCCTGGCCTAAGCACCGGAAGCCTCCAAGACGGCAGTCTGTCCGAAACCCTGTCACCTCCAACCCCAAAGCCAAAAACCCGTGAAAACCTTGAGTTTTGTAAATCCATCTTCCTACTCGCAAGCTCTAGAACTCTAGAAGCCTTGGATACGCCCCAAGCAGTCCAAAAACCTGGAGGCACTATAGCACTATAAAGTGGAGCCCACCCTTCACCTCGAGCCTGAACAAAGAATCAGGTGGAGAAGAAGCAAGATGTGCTTTGCTCAGGACAGGCCAGGCCCCCAGGCATTTCTTTAGAGAGAGAGAGAGAGAGAGACAGCGCTTGTCCTCGGCGTTTTGGGTTGTAGATTGGTTGGGGCCATATGAACAGCCTCGGGCTCTCTGACGAAGGGGGCACGCCAGGTCCCGGTTTTTGCACGCTGTTGAAAGCCATAAGCGAGGTGCGCAGGTAAAGCGGTAAAGCGAAGTGCCTAGAAATGAGCAACAGCTATGTTTCGCGTTTTGGGTCGTTGGGACTTAACTCAGTGGAATAATCTTCCGTCATTAGGAACTTTGTGCCAGGCCTGCTGTTAAACCCCCGAACGAACCCTGTGCCTTGTTGAAGCCTCTGGGGTGCAAACCTGGTGCACCTGCACCGACAGACGAGAAACCGTGAAGCCCCCTCCGCTGCCTGAAGCCATACGGGGGTTTACGAAAACAGGGAATCCTAAAATAGACCCCCAAATTGTAGGATTCCGTTATCACAAGGACCCCAAAAGGCACCCCCTAATTTCGGAAACCCCGAATAAAGCAGAGCGAGGTGCAAGCCCCGCCTGTGTTGTCGGAGATGGCCTGTATGTTCGAGACGGTCTTGGACAGCACAGGGATCTTGTCAGGTGGTTTGCTAGAACCCGAAACCCTAAATTTACTGATTTGTTGGGCTCTTTGCTCTCTCAAATAGCCCGCCGGCCCGAAATACTTTCCTTGAATGAAGGAGGGAGGGGGATGATGCGTTCCCATCAAGCGAAAGCATGCACAAAGCAAACAACACGTTGCTTCCGATCATGCGAGAAGAGGAATCTTCGCAACAAGACAACTCTTCCCATGCACCGTACGCTATACAGCGACTCTACCCCCGACATGCTGAACCCTGTCACCCTACCAGCGTCCACTCTCACAAGATCCCAAGAGCTAAGAAAAGGAACAGTGAACATGCTTTGCGCTTTCTTTGGTGCAATGTGGAGCAGCGCAACTCAGAGGTCTCGAGTGGATCTAGGAAATCGAGGGCCTGGGGTTTGTCTCGGGCTTTGCGGCTTAACAAACTCAATTAAACCCTAACCCCCAAACCCTAAACCCTGATTACTGTTCTGTTACCGCCCGCTGGAGGAGTGTGAGTTCATTTTCCTGATGGTCTGCTGCTACGCTGCTTCCCCAGCTGATGACTGCGTGAGGGGGCACCTTTTCAGGGAGTTGCAACCCCAAAGAGGTGCTGCTTGCTTAGGTTCTGATTTAAGAAGGCGAATCATTAAGTCCTGAAGTCTGCCATGCCGCTATTTCGACCATGAGCGTGACATAACGTGACTCGGGCTGTCGCAAAAAGACGGCACCGGCAAATTTCTGGCAAGGATTTACGTATGGGCGCAAGGTTCAGTTTGTTCCCGAATGCGTAGCAGAAAGGTTCCCGATTAAAGAGTTGAGGTCTGCGGTTGGAGAAGTGATCAATGTCATGTTCCGAAGCTTCGCACGCGTATGCGAAGCGTTGGCAAAGCATGGGTCGGGCCGCCCCACCGCTACCATAACGCCAACAACGACGACAACCACGACCAGAGCAGCGGCGGCCGCCAAGGCATTTCACACCCTTGAAATCTAAACCCTAAACCCCAAACCCTCAACCCTAAACCCTAAACCCTACCGAAACGCTGGCGCTCGTGATGCTCGCACGCTGAATGGCAATGGGCCATTCCTGAATCATCATCCCCCTGTCCTAGCCTCTGAATTTTCAATACGCGACATCCTTGAAGCTTTCCGAATCCCTGCCAAGGCCCTGAATGCGATGGTCTCGCTGCTCGGATCACTACTGGCCTGCTATGGCGTGCGGCACCGAGTTTTTTGGAGTTTAACCAGGGGTTTGAGGTGGAGATATGTGATCCTTGTCCCCCACCCTCGAAACCCTTGAGGACCCTACCTGTTCCTCTGGAGGCGGTCTCCCCTTCCCCCCTTACATATCGCCTTTTCACCTAAACCCAGCTGTGAGCAAAACAGAAGGAACCCCAATGTGGGGAAACCACCAGCTCACATGCAGTATCACCAACGGGCTCGCTAGAAGCACGCCCTCTGGGCGGCCTCCCTTGGATGGTCAAGTGCTACGGAAGGAAGGAAGGAAGAAAGAGCTTTCTTGACCCCCAAAAAAGCGTCACAGTACCTAGCCGGCGAGCTTGTGTTTGTAGACCCCCTACTATTAACGACAGTGCGACATTTTCGCTTCAGGATTCGTGGCTGAAAGGGTTTAGGCTTTCTAGACGGTTTTGGGTTTGGGTTTTCCTTACAGGGGCCATTCAGCAGATCACCCAACATTTCAGAGGGTCAAGGTCAGCAACCTAGTTGAGGTCAGAAACCTAGCTATCGACAAGTTGGAGAGACATGCTTGTATCTTTTCTTCTAATTATAGCCATGCAAAGGTTGAAGAAGTCAGTGAACAAATACGCAGAAAGCGCACGCCCAGGGTCCCTCACCCGTTTTGTAGAGAGATGTAAAATAAATAAACAAATAAACGTGTATATGTTCTTGTTGTATAGTTACAAATACACATACTTGCAACGCGGAACACCTACATGATGACCTGCAACCTGTGCTGTCTTGGGCCCAGCTTGCCGCCAAGCTGCATGGCTCGCAAGGAATGGGATCTGTCCCGCTCATTACTTGCCAACCGCTTGCGGCTGGACGATCCTGCGTAGTTGATAGCGTGTTTTGGGTCATTCCTAGTTTTTGGAAGTCCTGTCTTTAAAGCCCTTCAGCATGTGAATCCGACTCGAACTCTAAGATCTTTGGGCCCTTGGACAGGGCAGACCGGTCGCTTGTGCCCGCTTTAGGCTGGTCAGTTGTGCCCGCCTTACGCGGGTCACTTGTGCCCGCGTACGTGCCTCAAATCACAGCAGGGCCGCACTTTGGGCCACCTCCCGCCAAAACGCAGACCTGTCACTTGTGCCCACCTTTCGGTCTTAAAATATGGCAGGGCCACAGGATGAGGTGTTTGTCGGTTGAAAAGTCGCGTCCCTGCCACATCCGGCAGGCTCTCTGCCCCTGCCACCTGTCACCCCATTCAAGTGGACGCAGTTTTCTCAGGTTGCCCGTTTCATTTTCCCGACAGGGGTGGGCTGGCTCCAACATCATGAGCATCGCTATCAAAACATGTACTCATCAATGTCACCCTATATTATATGAGACCCCCAGAGACCTAAGCTTGGAAGCCTGAATCGAGACCAACTTAAGTAACCTGAAACCGCAGAGCTCTTAATCCCTAAAGTCCCAAGGCCTCCAGCCCCGAATTCCGCATCGGGCAACAACAGTCGTTTTTTTGCCCCTCCAAACCCGAACCCTGGACCCAGAAACAACTGACCTGAGGCCTTGCGTGGAAGGCCCCCCTTGGGTCAGATGTCTGTAGACGCCCAGCCCGCCCAAGCCCCCCCTCCCCCCCTTCCCCCTCCGCCCCCTCCCAAGCACTGCGGCTGACCGTGCAGGGCGCATTGGTCAACAACAGTCGTTTTTTTGCCCCTCGAAACCCGAACCCTGAATTTAGAAGGAACTGACCCGAGGCCTTGTGTGGAAAGCTTCCCTCGGGTCAGATGCCTGTAAACACCCAGCCCCCCCCTTCCCCCTTCCCCCTCCACCCCCTCCCAAGCACTCCGACTGACCGTGCAGGGCGCATCGGGCAACAACAGTCGTTTTTTTGCCCCTCCAAACCCGAACCCTGGACCCAGAAACAACTGACCTGAGGCCTTGCGTGGAAGGCCCCCCTTGGGTCAGATGTCTGTAGACGCCCAGCCCGCCCAAGCCCCCCCTCCCCCCCTTCCCCCTCCACCCCCTCCCAAGCACTGCGGCTGACCGTGCAGGGCGCATTGGTCAACAACAGTCGTTTTTTGCCCCTCGAAACCCGAACCCTGAACCCAGAAGGAACTGACCCGATGCCTTGTGTGGAAAGCTTCCCTCGGGTCAGATGCCTGTAAACACCCAGCCCCCCCCTTCCCCCTTCCCCCTCCACCCCCTCCCAAGCACTCCGGCTGACCGTGCAGGGCGCATCGGGCAACAACAGTCGTTTTTTTACCCCTCCAAACCCGAACCCTGGACCCAGAAACAACTGACCTGAGGCCTTGCGTGGAAGGCTCCCCTTGGGTCAGATGTCTGTAGACGCCCAGCCCGCCCAAGCCCCCCCTCGCCCCCTTCCCCCTCCACCCCCTCCCAAGCACTGCGGCTGACCGTGCAGGGCTCCCCCTGCGGCTGACCGTGCAGGGCGCGTTGGTCAACAACAGTCGTTTTTGCCCCTCGAACCCCCCCCCCATCCCCCCTCCCCTCACCCGTTTCCAGGGCGGGTGACTGGGTGTGGTGTGTGGCGTCAAACAAGCTTATTCTTATCCCCCCCCCCTTCCCCCCCCCCCCTCCCCCCGTTGCAGGGCGGGTGACTGGATGCGGTTGTGTTGAGCGCGTCAAACAAGCTTATTCTTGTCCCCCCCCTCCACCCCCCTCCCCCCTCCCTCACCCGTTAGGACTGGATGTGGTTGACTGGATGGTTGTGTTGCCCCCCCTCCCCCCGTTTCCAGGGCGGGTGACTGGGTGTGGTGTGTGGCGTCAAACAAGTTATTCTTATCCCCCCCCCCCCTCCCTCCCCCCGTTCAGGGCGGGTGACTGGATGCGGTTGTGTGTGCGTCAAACAAGCTTATTCTTGTCCCCCCCCTCCACCCCCCTCCCCCCTCCCTCACCCGTAGGACTGGATGTGGTTGACTGGATGTTGGTTCCCTCCCCTCACCCGTTTCCAGGGCGGGTGACTGGGTGTGGTGTGTGGCGTCAAACAAGGCTTATTCTTATCCCCCCCCCCTCCCCCCCCCTCCTCCCCCCGTTGCAGGGCGGGTGACTGGATGCGGTTGTGTTGAGCGCGTCAAACAAGCTTATTCTTTCCCCCCCCCCCCTCCCCCCCCCTCCCCCCTCCCTCACCCGTTAGGACTGGATGTGGTTGACTGGATGTGGTTGTGTTGCCCCCCCCAGGGCGGGTGACCGGCGTCAAACAAGCTTATTCTTATCCCCCCCCCCTCCCCTCCCCCCCGCCCGTTGCAGGGCGGGTGACTGGATGTTATTCTTGTCCCCCCCCTCCCCTCCCCCCCCCTCCTCCTCACCCGTTGGGACTGGATGTGGTTGACTGGATGTGGTTGTGTTGACCGCCTCAAACAAGCTTATTCTTATCCCCCCCCCTCCCCACCCCCCCACCCCCCCAGAAACGTGGGCACAAGTGACGGGGTACGTGGGCACAAGTGACGGGGTACGTGGGCACAAGTGACGGGGTACGTGGGCGCAAGTGACCCGAAACCGCGTGGGCACAAGTGCCCGCGATCGCGTGGGCACAAGTGACGGGGCTGCCTTGGACAGGCCCTCTGGATGTTTGCGTTCATGTGCCTGTTTGTGTCTCGGGCTTACTTACACGCTGTAATTAGACCTTGAGTTGCCACCGATTACCACCGAGATCTGGAACCTTCAGCGACAATGGGTGCCCAAAGAGGCGCGAAACTCCAAGGCCGGGGCTTGCTTTGGAGCGTTCGGATGTTGGCTTTAGGGTCAAGGGCTTTTGGGGGCTCTTGGATAGGCCCTTTGGAGGGCTGTAGGCTATTGTGATATAGCACAGGATAGCACAGGCGCTGGGCTGAAGCGAGGGATTTGGGAAATTGTGGTTTAGATGCATGAGTTGCAGCTTCTGATTCTGGGTTTCGGTTGGAGCCGAGAAAGCCTCACTTCATCAGAAGACGCAACAGTTGACCTGAACAAAAGTATGAGTTGCACACCACATCACCGACACTTTGGATCAGACGATAAACCAGCTGTCCCCCCGCCCCCGCCCCCCCCCCCCCCCCCCCCCCCCCCCCACCACCCCCCTGGTTCGCGCCCCCGGCCCCGCCCCACCCCCACCCTGCCCCCCGTTCCCGAACCCTAGGTCAGGACAGCCGAACTGCTTCTTAGTTGAATTGACGTTTAGGAGGCGCTTTCAACACGCTTGCCTCTGCCAAATATACAGGCCCAGCCGATGGGGCGAGGAACTGCTACGATGCCGCAGCCTTTCATCCTCAAGACACGCGCTAGGGCCAGCAGATGCCGGAGCTCGTCGTCTTTCGTTCGGAATGCTCTGCATGCCGGGATCTGACGTCCGTCACGAGAGCAACATGTTTAGGCAGGACCTCACAGCAAGCGCTTCTGACAAGAGTCAGCGACAAGAGTCAGCGGTGGCTACGGGCTGCACAGGCGCGGTGCCTCTTGAAGATGAATAACCTACAGGGCTTTCATGGTGCCCTTCATATTACACCATGCCGCGAGAGTGCAAGCCTAAGCCCGCCGTCCATCCGCAGCCCTTCGAGGTGCTGGTTCGTCTGGAGCTCGCCCGTGTCGCAGCGGGTGCCATTCAGTGCACCACCGCTTTGAGCGACTGCAGGCGACATCAATTTTGCCTTTTGTTGGTACTCACCCCTAAGCCATGCAGGATGCAAGACTTGGATCGCAGGTTCTGGGCTGTACTGTAGAGTTTGAGTTTAAGGCTGCAAGTTTTTCAGGTTTGGGTTCCCCTTTCAGGAGATGCCAGGAGTGGCAATGGGGGCTCAGGCTATGGGCGGAAGTCTCGGAATTTGGCCGGCTCGACGAGGACTCAAGGGGCTAAGGGCCAGCTGCTCCAGAGTTTACACAGCTTTTCTCAGTGGGAGGTCGTCATCCCTCCGGGAGTCTGATTTGGCAAAGGGCCGGTTAAGTCATCAGAAAGTGCTGTCAGGGCCACGGTTTGAGGCTTCGCCAAACGACATAAGATAGCACTCGGGATCTGCAGCATCTGCATGGTCGAGTTCTCTGGTGACAAAGGTTGGCCCCGAGAGCCCTGCAATGAAAACGGCTATCAGTAGGAGTCCCAAGGACCCTGTCAGGGGCTGGCAGTCTCTAAAGTGCTGTCTTCCTTCAGCTTTCGATTGATCATCGTTTAACCCTAGCGGAATTCATTTGTGAGGAGTTGGACGTGGTTGCGTACAACGCAGCCATCAGCACCTGCGCTTTGGGCTCCCTCTGGCAACAATCGGTGGCCTTGCTGCTGGGGAGACATTCAGCGCTCAGTAGCCCAAGTGTTGTGGGTTAGATCCAGCATGGGCTATATTAGGCATTATATCCCCCCTAACCAACCCTGTAAAGGGCCTTTTTGAGGGGTTATAGGGTAAAATAGCCCATGCAGGATCTCGGATGCGAAAGAACGTGCATGAACCCTGAACACTAACACTCCTGAAGCATACCCAAGGCTGGAAAAGATTCAGCTCGAGAGGCTGCAAAGCAGCGTCGTGACATACAGTGCTTTGGGTGCTCTTGGAAACAATTTCTACGATTCGGATGAAGAACCTCAGCTCCCGTCGAGATGACATGATAAACCCCGCACGATGTAAGGCCAACTTAAACCGGGTTGCAGTGGATGTAGTAGCGACACAGCAGCAGCAGCAGCAGCAGCAGCAGCAGCAGCAGCAGCAGCAGCAGCAGCAGCAGCAGCAGCAACCTGGTATCTCACAGTTAGCCACCTGGTATCTCACAGTTAACTTTCTGTACAACCTTTGGATGTCCAAAGCAACCCAGGTACCGCCATCAGCTCCTGTGAAAAATCTTCGCAGTGGCTCCCAGCTCTGGAAGTGTTGTCCGAAGTCCGGCAGTCGCACATAAAGCTCAACGCGATTGCTTCTCGGCTCTTGGCGTCTTGAGGTCGGCGTTTAGCGGTTACAGGGGCCTTGGCTGGTTGAGGTTTCCCCGTGGTTGATGGAAGAGCGAGCAAGCGATATCTCCTAAACCCTAAAGTAGTTATGTTAAGCCATACATGGCCGGTCCCTTAAGAGAGCCGCTGCGCCCTGAACCCCTGAACCCCTGAACCCCTGAACCCCTGAAACCCTAAACCCTAAACCCTAAACCCTAAACCCTAAACCCTAAACCCTAAACCCTAAACCCTAAACCCTAAACCCTAAACCCTAAACCCTACCTAACCCTAAACCCTACAAGCCCTGCATCCAGGCTTTCAGCGCGGCCATCAGTGCCTGTGGCAGGGGGAGCCAGGGCCACTGGGTCCCCGAGTTGCTGAGATCCATGCAGCAGGTGGGACCTGCATGGGCCATCATACCCTATAACCCCTTAAAAAGGGGCTTTATGGGATTGATTACGTATACCCTATAACCCCTTAAAAAGGGGCTTTCTGGGGTTTCGATTTTACCCTGTGACCCCTTAAAAAGGTCCTCTATACAGGGTTGGTTAGGGGAATGATAAGGCCTAATAGCCCATGCTGGGAGGCCTCTGAGGGCGAAGACAGGGCCGTTTCTTTTGGGGTGAGGGTTTTTTTCTGCATATTGTAGAGCATCTTCAAACTTGGGGGGATTTTGAGCTTCTCTGAGTTGAAACGCCGAAACTATCGGGGTCGGCGGGGTTTCTGCATCTTCCGAGGTGGAGGTACGTGGGGATGTGATCACCTACAATGCGGTCATCACTGCGCAGGAGCAGCAGTCACAGTGGCTGCTGGCCGGGCGCCCTAAACCCTAAACCCTAAGCCCTAGGCCCTAAACCCTAAACCCTAAATCCTTAAACCCTAAACCCTAAATCCTTAAATCCTAAATCCTAAACCCTAAACCCTAAACCCTAAACCCTAAACCCTAAACCCTAAACCCTAAACCCTAAACCCTAAACCCTAAACCCTAAACCCTAAACCCTAAACCCTAAGCCCTAACCCTCCTGCCAACCCAACCCCGAAACACACAACCCCAAGCACAGCCTCCACTTGAAGCCCCTAATTCCTAAACCTTGCAACAGCACAGAAGGCTCTTCAAGTGCTGTCCCAGCTGGCAGACTGGCATCTTGAAGCTACCGTGGCCAGCTTCAAACATCGGGAAGCCCTTGTCCGGAGTTTCCGACTTGAAAGTTGTTAGTTTCAGGTTACGCGTCGTAGTCGTGTCCTGTTTTGAGGCTTAGTGCTGAAAGGTATAAAGCAGCACTTCGCAGTTGAAAGGCGCCCTTGTCGAAGGCTTCGTGGGTCCCACCCTGAACTTGGCGATGCTCAACACATGCCAGCCCTCAAAACTAAACCCCACGTTTGATGTTCCCCCTTATACTAACAGTCATTAATAGGGATTCTAGTCCACCACTATACTCCCTATTAAAGACTGTTAGTATAAGGGGGAACATGCCAAGCCCAGACCTTTTCCTCGTGAGGTTGTCACCTATGGCGCCGTACTCAGTGCTTGCGAAAAAGCCAGCGAATGGCAATCCGCTCTTCACCTGCTGTTGTCGGCTCGCGCTCATCAGCCAGGAATGGGGGGTCTTTCGATTTTTGGGACTTGGGGTTTGGACAATGAAGGTGTAGGTGTGAGGACTTAAGGAATTAAGGAATAGTTGAATACAATATGAGCTGTTCAAAGTTTTACAGCTTGGAGTAGAACTTTCGGTTTTCGAGCTTTCAGGGGCTATCGATGTGATCAAGTCAAGGACCCTTTTTTGTACTGCTGGGCCAATCGCTTTGAAATATCTACAGGGCTCCGTGCTGCAAGCGCAAACCCCAGAAGATGCTTGTAGTTTTCGCCTTCGGGTTCAACAACACAACGGCTTTTGTTGAAGCAACGAGCACAGTTCCGTTAATGGGCGTTTCAGCTTAGGCGCACAATGCCCTTGCTCGAGGCAACGGGTACGGTACGCTGATAGATTTTGTGTGGGCTTGAGAGGGCTCTGCAGCAGCCAGGAAACGTCATCATGCAGAACGCTGTTATCAGCGCATCTGAGAAGGCCGGTGGGTGGTGCCAAACCCTTCAGCTTAAACACAACATGTAAGATCTTAGTGAAACCCTGAAGTCTTCAGTCTTTAACCAGCAACAATCACCAACAAGCTACATGTGCAGTGTGATCACCGACCTCCGACGCCGCTCTCAGACGTACGATGACGTGCGCTTGTCCCAAGCCCTGTCAGTGTCTCTGGCCCCTGTACCAAACTTTAAGCATCAACTTGAAACCTGGTACTGGTATCGGTTCGAGCGCTAAACCCTTGAACTAATCTTGTCTGAATGCACTTAGCGTACTGACGCCCCAGGATTCCACAGCTCCATGTCTGCTGTAGCCGCACCTGCACAAGCACATGCGTGTCTTGCGCAGAGAATTGCAGGCCCCGTGCCCTTGAAACGTGTCCTTCTATTTTTGCAACGGGCTTACACAGAGCGTGTTGACGATATTAGTTGTAGAACTTTCGGAGCTTCTGAACAGTGTTATGTTTTCAGTTGTCGTGGCCCAGACAGTTTGAAACTCCGCCGGAACAACAGCTTGGCCATCGACTACAGCCTGCTGCAGTATCCAGCTCTGATATCGACGTCATGCCAAGCCCTCTTGGCAAGACGTGCTGGTGGCTGACAGAATATTGAAACGGCCTATTCCCGAAAATGGTTTGGAGCAACTTCTTCAACTCGCTGCTAAACGGTATGGTGGTGGCTGGCCAGAAGTCTTGGACTGACGTCTTGGTGGGTGAGTCACGGCAGGGGGCAAGCTACAAAATTCTTTCCAGGTAGGTTCACAACACACCGAGACATGTCTTGAGATGTTTGGAAAGGTGGCTGACTATTGGGCTATTTGTGGTCGGACGAGTGTGGCACTCAAACTCTATACATTGTGGGGCGGTGGTGGATACGGGGACTTAGCATGATATGCCAGCAAATGGCTCTAGGGGTTCATGGCAGAAGCTATGTGTGCACCGTCAACACGGATGTTATCCCAATTCGGGCATGAATGGAAACACATCGTGCCAGAACCGACCACGATAGCCCAGATTTTTTCTACGTGGTTCGAACTGCACGCGTGGAGGCACTTGGAACGGAGCGGGCTGGGTATAGAGATACTGTAGTACTCGTACTGTGTGGATGCATTTTGCACAGTACCCAATTATGGACGGACGGCATCACGGTCCGATGGTACGAGCGAGGACACTATCTTCCATGCAAACCTCTATACAGACATTACGTATATACTATATACTTATATATATATATATATATATGCATTCTGCCGTATGTTTATTTATATATAGATATGTATGTATATGTATATATATATACACAAATATGTACCATCGCCCGAGCAGGCCGGTGAATGGCAGTGGGCTTTGCACCTGCTGGTGGAGCTCGGCCAACTCTCCATGGAGAGCACCGTGATCTCCTACAGCTCCGTGATCAGCTCCTTCGAGAATCTTGTGTTATAGTGAAGAGAAAACGTGGTTTAGGGTTTAGGGTTTAGGGTTTAGGGTTTAGGGTTTGAAGTCTTTTGCACTTTTTTGTAAACTTGAACACAGTGAGCAAGACTGGAAATCGTGATCGTGAAAATATCAGGAAGGCAGCTCAGTGGCAGCACGGCCTCTTCGTACTGCAGGGTCTGGTAGACGCTGGGCCATGCAGTTTTAGACTTGATTGCCCTAAAGAGATTCCTGAACACCACATTCCCACTTCCGTCGACCCACCTTGGAGTTCTGTGATGCGGCGTTTCAGAACTCGGCATGGCAAATCTCGGTCAAGCATCAAGTGAAGGGGTGGTAGAACAGCCAGCAGCGGCTCTGGAAAGGCTTAAGGCAGTCTAGCGGTGTAGAGGAATAACGTCAGCAACAGACTCGTGGGCAAGTGCTGCCGCACCATTGCAACTTGAGGGGCAACGAGCAACGAGCCGTCAAGGATTCATGTTCCCCTGCTACCCCCCTCTATATACTACCCGTTATTGCCCCTCAAGCTACAAGAGGTAAGACGCACTTGGATCAAATTAACCCCTTATTGGAAAGCAACCCATGCTAGCAAGAGGTGGAAACTAATAGTATATGATGCCATTATCCGCAGCAAACTACTCTACGGGCTAGAAACTATTCACTTAACCACTGCTATGGCAAAGAAGCTCAATGCGTTCCAAATGAGGGGCATTCGCAAGATTTTAAACAAAGCTCACACCTATATAGACCGTACAAATACTAATGCAAAGCTTCTGGAAGAAGCAAGTATGATAGCATTTCCAAGCCGGGACGACCAACGAAAGATACTACTATTTAGTGAGTTCCATAATTTACGACGGGCTAAGCTTTTAGGTCATATACTTCGTAGTACAGATTCAGATCCTTTAAGACAGGTATCGTTTATGCCCAGCAGTGCCACTAGAATCGAGTATGGCAAAAAGCGAGTTGGGAAGCCCCGGCAAACTTGGATACACCATGCAAAGAAGTTTGTGTGGGAAGAGACGCTTGGCAGAATATCTTATGAAGAAACCCCGGTACAAGATAATCTCATCTATAATGCAGGTTTGCAAAGACAGTTCTAAAGCGTCTGCAGAGGGTAAGCCTCCTTTTTGCTGCGCCAACGTCGTGTCTTGAAGTTGACGTACAGTCGATTCACGGTATGGCTTCGGAAAAAGGTTAGTCTAGAGGGGGTAGTAGGGAGACCTCAAACCCTAAACCCTAAACCCATGAAGGAGAGGAAGATGAAGGGCAACGAGATCAGCTACAATGCGGCCATCAGCGCCTGCGAGAAGGGCCTCCGATGGCGCTGGGCCCTCTGCACCTTCGCCGAGTTGCATCAGGCCAGATGAGGGAGGGGGGAAGGGGTGGGTTTAGGGTTTAGGGTTTAGTGTTTAGCGTTTTGCGTTTTGCGTTTAGCGTTTAGGGTTTAGCGTTTAGCATTTAGGGTTTAGGGTTTAGGGTTTACGGTTTAGGGGGATGGGCGAGTATGGTTTAGGGAAAGCTTTGGAGAACTTCAAAACATTTGCGCTTGTGGGGGGCGTTTCTTCTCAAGTTTGTGGGGTGTCTCAAGTTCAGGCCTTCCAGGGATGCCAGGGTCTCTTAGGAACCTTAAACCTTAAACCTTAAACCTTAAACCCTGAACCCTGAACCCTGAACCCTGAACCCTAAACCCTAAACCCTAAACGTTTAGGCGCGCTTGGTGTCGGTTTTTGCTCAGCTGCGCCAGGCAGAGCTGCAATCCGATCTCGTCACCCGCAATGCTGTCATCAGCGCCTTAGCCCCTTGGAATAGGTGTTGGTCCCCTCTACACTCAGAACTCTGAGTTGCTGCTGCTCACATGGATGTTACCTACCGGTTCGACCGATACTGATATGCTACCGATGTTTCTCGATGAAGTAGGGTTTAGGGTTTAGGGTTTAGGGTTTAGGGTTTAGGGTTTAGGGTAGTATTGGTAGTATCGGCTGGGTTCGATGATTTCCGTTCGATGGCCTCTGCGGCCCTTAGGCCCCCGGAGGAACCCTTCAGTCCTTAACCCCCCCTAAACCCTAAACCCTGAACCCTAGACCCTAGACCCTAAACCCTAAACCATGAACCCTAAACCCTAAACCCTAACCCTAAACCCTAAACCCCAGGACTCCCCGACAAAAGACTCCACAAAGCCCCAAGGAGAAAGGTGCGCAGTGGCAGCGGTCATTGGCCCTACTGGCCGACATGTGGCTCCGGAAGTTGCCCTCCAACGAGCCACATCCAAACGAGAAAAGAGACTTTTGAGTTTTTCTGTCTCTCTCTCTCTCTCTCTCTCTCTCTTTTTCCATCCTTCCGACTTGTTGCATGGTAGCAGTTATCAGCTATCTTGCGCACAGATCGCGAAGGTCCCAGCCCCCGACATCTCCAACCCTCAACCTAAGATCTCTCTAGACTTTACAAAGCCACAAGCCTGACGAAGCCACCAACTGACTCATCCCTGACCCACGAAACGACGCCGAACCCCGACTATGCCCTTCGGGTGAGGTTGTCACTTGCAGTGCCACCATCAGTGCTTGCCAAAAGGCTGTCCAGTGGGAGCGTGCCTCGAGTGGAGCCCCTTTAAGGATGGAGGAGTAGGGTTTAGGTTTTAGGGTTGAGGGTTTAGGGTTTAGGGTTTAGGGCCATTGCGGGTTCTAATATTTTCAAACTGTTCTACATTTCTAGAAGGGCTTGCTCACACCGAACTTACTTTGGTTTGCTTCTAGAAGTCGGGCAATGTGTCGATTCTCCTTTGCCTGCTCAGTGGCCTAGGTGCTCTGTGCATTTTGGCCACATGCAGGGAGCAGCACGAGTGCAACGTCATAGCATACAACGCCCCTTGGCCTGTGAACCTCCCTTTAGTGAACCTGTTGGCGAGGTAATACAGGGCTCGGAATAATTACTAATAATATTCCCTTATGGTCCGTTGACAAAAATTCTAATTATTCAGGCCCCTATACTAGTGCTTAGCAGGTGTGCGTTTATGGGCAAAACCCAAACCGTACGGGAGCCGCATCCTTTTCCGTTGTTGAAGAACGTAGGTTTAGGGTTTAGGGTACCATCGAGGCCACTTTGGCGGCTTGCGAGCAAGGTTCACAGTGGCAGCATGGCTTGCTTCTGCTCAGCCTGCTGGGCCTGGAGCGCATCGAGGAAGATACCACCACTGTTCCTCATAGGGTTTAGGGTTTAGGGTTTAGGGTTTAGGGTTTAGGGTTTAGGGTTTAGGGTTTAGGGTTTAGGGTTTAGGGTTTAGGGTTTAGGGTTTAGGGTTTAGGGTTTAGGGTTTGGGATCAACAGGGCGACTCCGAAACTCTGAAACTCCCGAACCCCAAAGCCCCTAATTCCTGCAACTCCAAGATCCCTCCGAAACCTTTTGAAGGTCCTAACCCTAAACCCTAAACCCTAAACCCTAAATCCTAAACCCTAAACCCTAAACCCTAAACCCTAAGCGCCCACTTGGACGTGCTAGGTTGAAACAGCGATGCGTTGCTGCGGACGAGCTGAACAGTGGGAGCGAGCTTTGAACTTGCTGGCGGAGCTTCCGACGCAGCGGGTGCAAACGACTCTGCCTTTTTGCTGGCACTTCCATCATGGGCTATTAGGGTTTAGGGTTTAGGGTTTAGGGCTATTGGACCTTAGAATCCCCCTAACCGACCTGAGAAAGGGCCTTTTTCAAGGGCTAGAGGGTATAGTGGCCCATGCAAGTTTGTACCTTCCGAAAGTATGGTAATCAACGCTTTTTCGTATTTCTCAAGGTCCAACTGAAGATGGCCCTCTCAGTAAAAAAGTCCCCTTTCCCTGTTTTTTAACAAGCGAGAGATCTCTCAAGGTTTGCCATAAATGCTGCGATTGGTGCCTGCGAGAACGCTGCAGAGTGGCAGCAAGCTCTTCATTTTTTGGTGCAGCTGGGAGAGGAGGCTCTACAGGGGGACGTGTACACGCACAGCGCCGTGATCAGCGCGTGCGGCCAAGGGCAGCAGTGGCAGAGGGCTCTGTTGCTTTTGACACAGCTGCTCGAAGCAAATCTCCAGGCAGGTGTGGCTACAGTGGCTACTGGACTTACCGCAACTACACATGGCTGTCATAGTAATAGTGCATATCAGCATCTTGCATCTTCTCCATGCCCTGAACAGGCAGATCCGGTCACATATACTTCTTCCGTGAGTGCCTGTGCTTTGGGAGAACAGTGGGAAGCCGCTGCTCTGGTGCTTGAACACGCTCATGCACAGCAACTGGAAGGGGACGTTGCCCGGCAGAAGGCTAGAATCACTTAAGAGAGCCCTGCTTGGGGGATGTTTTGGCTTCAGGCCTTAGGGTAGGGGGTCGCTCGTCGAGCTTTCTTTCGGCTTCGATTCCCAGCCACCCATCTGCCTTAAAAGTGCTGTGGGGTAATTACACCCCGAGGTCATCACCTATGCGTTCCTGATCGGTGCTTGTGAAGTCGGGAAGCAGTCGCGACACTTGTCGCATTACTTGGGTACAATCCCGCAATTGGCAGTGTCGCCGCTTCAAAGAAAATTTGCAACCGTCGGCCAAAAGAAGAAGATCCTGCAATTCCTGTTCTCAACTAACAGTAAGTAGCCCTCCGTGCTAAGCCTCACCACAGCCCGGACGCAACGCTTTTCTTTTTCGTAGCTGTTGGATGTAGTCAAGTTCTGGCTGTGTAGCAGCCCATGAACTTTCAATGCAGGGTTGCATGTATCATAGACATGAATTTTGGTTGTTTGGCGCTGCAGAGCGACTGGACCCTACACCCCTTTCCGCGCAGATGCGCCGAACTTTTTTCAAAGAGGCGCTACCTTTTGCTGTTGGCATCCTAGTGTAAGTACTCTGACCATACAGCTCGTGGTGATGGCTAAAAGCTATATCAACCCTAAACCCTCAACCCTAAACCCTTTAAACACATGACCTATCAAAGAACAGGACCCAGTTGAAGACAAACTTTTGCAGAGGGTCGTAGCATCCTTGCACGGGCAGGCCTCCAGCTGTGAGAGAGAGGCGCTTCTCTCTGAGATGGCCATGAAGTGAGGGTTTTAGGGTTTAGGGTTTAGGGTTTAGGGTTTAGGACACATGGTCTTGAATAGCCTTTATTGGTTGGGGAGCGGACTCCCAGGGTTTGGGGTTGAACGAAGGATGAGCAAAGTTTCAAAGGGTTATCTGAATCGTAACATAACAGATTGGGGCCTTACAAAGCTGAGGCAGAACCACATGGGTAGGGCAAGTCAGAGTGTGTGGTCGCCAAAGCGGAGCAACGAAGGCCAGGGTTCAGGTTTAGGGTTTTGTAGAGTTTGAGCTGAAGCCACGCGCGCGCTTAACATCACATGTTGGGCTTCGAGTATGGAATCCCATCTGAGTGGGTATAGACTCCAAGCTTTTACAATCCGCATGTGGCACTTGATCTCACCTCAAAGCCTTGGCTCTAAGACTGCACCACCCACAGCTTGGAGCAGTCTTGACCATGAACACTCCGCACATCACACTTGTGCTTAGGGGTTCTGTGTGTCGGGCTTGCGCGTGCAAAATGCCCGAGGGGCATTTGGAGCTAGCTCGGTGCTTTGGACTAGCCTGGTCGTTAGTTCCCTCAGCGACTATACCATCTTATCTAATATTGGTTGGATGTAAAGTTCAATTTTCGAGAAGGCTATAGCCTTGGGCTTTTGCTGGCGAAACGGCTGATCAATAAGTGTTTCGGTTGCCAAGCGCTACTTGTGAGTGTTGGGGTGTCTTGGGGTTTTTTTACAATTTACAGTTCAAGGAAGAGTTTGGCATTTTGAAAGCCTCAGTACAACTCCGTTGATCGAAAGCCGGCCCTCAACCCGTGTGGAATTTTACGATTGTGACTTGCGCCAGCGCTCGCTGTCACACCAAGCGCCACATGCCAGACTCCTAGACGCCAAACAAGAGCCACCCACTCCTACTCCACAGGCATATAGCTACCTTTAAAAACAACCCCTAACACACCAACCCACCCCCTTCCCTTCCCCCCCACCCTAGCATGCATGAGCCATGGTCAACTTGGCCCGGTTAGTTGCCAGCGCCACTCACCTCATCGAGAGTGAGGCGTCCTGTCTACAAGTTTTGGATGAACTTTCAGACCCTAAACCCAAAACCCTGAACCCTAAACCCTAAACCCTAAACGCCCTAAACCCTAAAGGGACTCAGGGAGGTTTAGGGTGCAAGGTTAGCTGATGTTCGGGGGCAACCCTCAGGGCCCCTGAGACGACCCTGGTGAAAGTTACAGAGCTCAGAGATGGTTTCCTTAAAGCATCCCTAAACCCTAAACCCTAAACCCTAAACCCTAAACCCTATGATTTAAGCATTCAGGGATTTAGAAGGCTAGATGCGCCCCAAAGTGGACTCCCATGATCTCCTAAGACTCCAGGAGTTTCGGGTTTAGTATGGGGGGTCGGAAAAAATTCTGAGAGTATTCCCTTATGGTCCCTTTATAATTGTACTATAACCATTATAGCAACCCCCAAAACCCTATTCTAGTTACTAAGGCCCCTGTATTAAATGGGAGTAGAGCCTTCCATCCTTGACATTCCTTGCCACTCCAGGGTTTAGGGTTTAGGGTTTAGGGTTTAGGGTTTAGGGTTAGGGTTTAGGGTTTAGGGTCTTCAAGCCCAACTAGGTGGAGGCGCAGCGAAGCAACGACTTACATGCAGCCTCCGCGATCAAGCCAGTCTGTGACGTGGCCGCATGAGGAGCTGTCTCATCATTCAGCTCATGATGTAGCATCATTCGGCCTTCCTAGATAGGACTGGGACTTGCAGTAGGGGTTTGCGGTTGGGGATTGGGGATTATGTTTTTTGACAGATTTTCGGGTTCAGGCCTTGGAAGTTGAAGGTGCCGAAGATCTAATCAGAAATACCCCCAAGATTTTGGAGCGGTGTCATAGTGGTTGGTTGTGCGGGCCCTGCGATGGCTAACAGCGGTGAGAAGCTCCGTCAACCGGGGCCTTGGGTTCTGTAAAGCAAATGCTGCAAAGAACTATGCAGCAGTGTCTAGGGTTGGCCTAAACCCTAAACCCTAAACCCTAAACCCTAAACCCTAAACCCTAAACCCTAAACCCTAAACCCTAAACCCTAAACCCTAAACCCTATGTGGTTCAGGATTGACATCAAGCTTCACACAGCCGATCTTCCCAAGCCCAAAACTCTATGAAGATCCAAGGCCCGCAACCCAACTATCAATTGAATTTACATTGGGGTTTACGAAAATAGATAGGGGGACCCCTACAGTAGCCCCCAAATAGTAGGATTCCCTGAGACTAAGGACCCGAATAAGGTACCCCAGTTTCGGAAGCCACCAAATACTTCCAGCCGCCGCGAATTAATCCCATCACCCTAATATTAAACGGGGGGGCCCCCCTCCTCCCCCCCCCTTTCAAAATTCGAAAAGTTTTTTTTTATTATTAGGGGGTATTCTTATCGAATTGTCATAATTCGTTAGACTTCAGGGTTACTCAAGTAATCAACTTAAGTAAGTGTGGTGTAAACTGAAAGAGAGAAAGAGAAAGATAGAGAGAGAGAGAGAGACAGAGAGACAGAGAGGGGAGAGCTCAACTCTCGCAGCACAGCAAGGCTCAGACAGAGCCACTGAGACACACACACACACACACACACAGGGTTTCTTGGAGGCCTGACCCCCCCCCCCCCTAATCCGGAATAGGGTTTTAAAGGCGGGGTTGGTTTCGGCAGGATTTCCGGAAAGTGTTTTTATTATTAGGGGTCCATTTAATAAAAGGGGGAAGCGATTAGCCACCCAAAGCCCACTCCAGAACCACTGGTCCGGTGAGGCTAGGGGCCACTTGCAGATTCCATAGCCCCAACTCAACTTCATGGGTAAAGCAGGTGGAATTCAGTCTAAACTCCCTGCTACCCTTGCAGCCCTTGCAGCCTTGAGGCCTTGTGTTGCGTACTGCTCGGCTTGGTGCTACTAACCGCTACGTAGTGGGTGCGGGGGCGCCCCATTTAGCAAGGCCCTCAGAAGTAGCCGCAAGTCAAAGGCACAGAGCCCTACTGCGGCGGCTTCTGGTGGGCCCAGCGGCCCAAGAGTCCCAAGATCGAGCTCGCAGAGGCAAAGTGGGTCGACTCCTGGTTGGACGGTTTCGGGGGAAAGCTTGGCAGGTGATGGGTGGGGGTTCAGGACCTTGCTAGAGCCCCCTTAGGGATTATTTTTATGTTTTCTATAAAACCCAAAGGGAATATTAATTATACACGAACATATTAAGGGAGTATAGCTGAAGGGCTAAGAGAGTTTGGCGAGGCCTGGGCACAACGAAAGCGAAGCTTCTGCCCGGGAGATGGTATTTTCTTCCCGGCCGGCATGGGGGAAGCCGAAAACTGAGGGAGCTGTGGCTTGGGCCCTTGGCCCTACACGCAGCGATGCGTAGCAACGCTGACAACCCAAATCCTGAGCCAGGAGAAGGAGAAGGAGCGCGAGCCAGTCCCGGTGGACTTCCCAGACGTTGCTAAGAAGCACTTGAGGTTTCTGCCGGGTGCGGCAGGTACGCAGGTTATTTTTTTGGACTTGGCTGTTGCCTGTTCGGGTCTTTGATGTCGAAGGGGTTGTCCCACGACATCGGCTTAGCATGTTGAGCTAGCTGAAGTTTGCACCTCGCAAAACTTCAGCAATCCCAAGCCTATCCAGCGTCCTCAAGCCCAGCCGTAGGTTCGCAACCAGTCTGTGTGTCGGTTTAGGGTTTAGGGTTTAGGGTTTCGGGTTTAGGGTTTAGGGTTTAGGGTTAATTTAGGGCGCCTGAAATTGCAAAGCCATCGCGTCCGTAGGGCCCCCGCATAGGCTGTGCAGTGGCTGCGTTACATTCTTGCATAACTTCTATATCCCCCTTCAGAACTAGTTTTTGTTCATACAAAACCCAAGAGGATATTAAGCATATGTTTTGTATTAAGGTTCTAAGGGGAGTATAGACTGGCAGTCGCCAAAGTTCTCCAAACCGAGGTCTCCTTCTATCCGGCCTTTGATCCACCCATCGCTTCGCAAGTCCAACTGCAGCGGGCCAACCGCGGATACTACGACCGGTGGAACGTGCCCAACGTGCGCCCGGGGGACGGGGGACGTCTGGGGTTCAGGGATGTTCGGGGCCTTTGGATTGGAGCTTTAAAGTTGGAAGGTTTAGTAGGATTTAGTTCGTTACACGGTCTACAAGCTGGTGAGCTGGGGCACGGAAGATGCCTGGCTGCAGCGTTCATGCCGTAGCAAGGGTCTAAAGACATTCGATGACCTGGTGCATGAAGCTCTGTATGCCGTATTCTTCGCTTTTAGACCGCCAAAGATTTGAATTTAGTGTTTCGGGTTTAAGTGGTAGCCACGCAGTTTTCCCACAGCCCAAACATGCCCAAGCTGTAGGGTTTGATAACTGCCTGCTAACTTGCGATCAAAACCCTACATGCTCAACTTAGCTGCTAAACCCTAAACCCTAAACCCTAAACCTTAAACCCTAAACCCTAAACCCTAAACCCCATACCCTAAACCTCTTCGAAAGGCCATCACTCTGACCATCGACTCCATGCGCGACTTGAAGTTCTTCGTGCACGAAGTGCTCAACAACTTCATGCGCGTGCAGGCCATGAGCTCAACGCCTCTAAGATCAGGGCTCGAGGGTTTAGGGTTCAGGGTTTAGGGTTTAGGGTTCACGGCTTAGGGGCTGCTTGCCACAGGCATTTGCTAGAGTCGTTGCTTTTGACCGAAGTCCCCCGCTTTCCATGTGGGTCAATGGATGGCATCTAGCTGTTACTTAATCCTAAACCCTAAACCCTAAACCCTAAACATGCATAAATCATGCAGGTCAACTGAGGCGAAGAGTTTGACAGAGTTGGGCTTCGTTTGGTTCCGCATTGGGGTTCCAATGGGTCGTGTTTTGATCAGACATGGGCCAGCAGCAGTTTCCTAATGCATCGCTGCCATCGTTTCCCGCGTTCAAGTTCTTTGCACAAAACACTGTGGTGGTTGTCAAAGTTATGATCTCTTTTGGGGTACCCTGAATATCAGGTGCCGTATTATAATAGGGATCCAAAAAGGGACCATAATTTTGACAACCCCCCAACATCTGTGGTGCAAATGCGTGCGCTGACCAGAACATCCATGCAGGGCACCTGCTGGAGTACCCCATGCGGTTTAGGGTTTAGGGTTTGGGGTTTAGGGTTTAGGGTTTAGGGTTTAGGATTCCGAAGGATGATGACGTCCAGCAGCATGCTGACAAAACGGTGACTTAGCAACCACCAACGCAACCCATTCAAGGCAAGGAGACAACACATTGTCCCTTCTCAACCCAGGGAACATTGTGCAAGCGCGCATCCAAACCCGAGCAATGGGAATCGGCAACGCTCAACGGACACCGTCACATAGGTCACCACACGCAAGGCATCGCAAAACATCGCAAAGCATCGCAAAGCATCGCAAAACATCGCAAACATCGCAAAGCCCCCTGAAGCCTGAACTGGTTGCCAGGTTGGGGCATCAACATAAAAGCACTCAACCTGTCGAATGTCGTCGACCCGACAGCCGACTCTCAAGATCGAGAACGGCGTTCAGGGCAGGAGTTATCTGTGGGGGCTCAGACCCCAAAGAACATCCTGTGGGGATTTCCCAAATAAAGGGTACCCCTCTTATGCCCCAAATGATGGGATAGAATCCCCTTAAAGGGACCCCCAAAATGCGTACCCCTTTTTTCGGACAGCCCCTCCTGACCTATGTGCCCGCGCAGAAGGAGGACGCGGGACTTGGCCATCCAGAACGGGTTGTACGCCAAGGCTTACAGCTGTGCCGCGGCAGCACACAGCCTAGATCCCGAGTCCCCAGCCTC
Source organism: Symbiodinium natans (assembly GCA_905221605.1). Classification (NCBI taxonomy): domain Eukaryota; class Dinophyceae; order Suessiales; family Symbiodiniaceae; genus Symbiodinium; species Symbiodinium natans. The sequence goes on from CAJNDS010002366.1 coordinate 411,748, forward strand.
ACATGCAGTCTGAGCGTTGAACCTCTGGTAAACAACCGCCAACAACGGATGCCCACATGTCAGCAACCCTACATCCAAAGTTTTGCGCAGGGTACGTCTCGCGTGGTGTAAGCTCGAGGGTCGCGGCTTCGTGGTGTAGGCGGTCGGAGTTGTTGAAGGCCTGAGTCCTTTACTGATTCGATATGTACATTGGAAGCTTCAGAGCATATGTTTCTTGCTTGATCGGCTCCAAGCCACATGTTCGATGCTGGAGTGCACACGCAAGTGCATGTCCGAGAACAGATGAAGCTAGCTCCCTGGAAAGATCAAGCCGTAGACAAGCCTTAGGCCTCAGGTCGGAACTCGAAGAACTGTTGGTTTCGAAGAAATGCTTATCAAAGGCCATGAGTCCTTAAGACTTGATGAACGGCTTCGCAGGACCACTCAAACTTGAAGCTACCACGAATCCCACAAAGCTTACAAAGCTGCTCTGAAAACCGCCCTAAACCCAAACCCCAAACCCCAAACCCCAAACCCCAAACCCGAAACCCTAAACCCTAAACCCTAAACCCTAAACCCTAAACCCTAAACCCTAAACCCTAAACCCTAAACCCTAAACCCTAAACCCTAAACCCTAAACCCTAAACCCTAAACCCTAAACCCTACACGCACGGCAGTTTTCGCCCTGAGCTCCTGTTGGCCCCCAAAGTTTACATGCGAAAGGATCAGCTGGAAGCCTGCCGGCGGCAGGCATCCTGGGGATCAAGTGGATAGGTAGGGTTAAGGGTTTAGGGTTTAGGGTTTAGGGTTTAGGGTTTAGGGTTTCGGGATTTTGCCCTTTTGGGGTATTTTGTGGCACAAGGGATTTTTGCACAGGCTCGTGGTTTGGAAGTTCAAGAATTCAGATAAACAGCGTGGCCCTAGACAAAAACCTTGCACACTCTTGCTTGCTCTCCTGGTCAGGGATGTTTGGGCATGAGTACATCGGTAGAAGCAGTCCTGGTTGGAGTTCTTACGCCGGGAAGGCGGATTTTTCTAAAACAAGTAGGGTTGTGCGAAAGGGCATGTTTATTTCCCTTCCATTCTGTCCCCACTCCCCATCCCTCCTCATACCCCTCTGGCAGGCCGCATCTGTAGAAGACCATGTAGTGACCCAATTCTTCCTGATGCCAGCTCTTGTTCGTTGGCTGTTCAACTTCGTATACCCGCAGCTGCAGCCATATACACCCAACCCTTCAGTGACTTTCCCAACCCCGTGTTTAGTGCAAGGGGTTGAACGGGCAGGGCAAGCTACACCCTGCGAACTTCCACCAGCTGTGGTTGGGGTTTCTTTCTGTGGCATCTTTCCTGAGTGAAGCAGGGCTTTGTATTAGAAGACTTTGCTCGTACAACCCTTCCCGCACGTGGGTTCGACATAAGATGCTTGTGCATATAAAAGGGCGCCGTAGAGTTGGGCAAACCACACCCGGACGAGGAGTGGCATGGGTTTGAGGTCCAAACCTCTTCAGAGGAATCCCCAGAAATCATGGCACGGACTATGGCAACTAGAATGCCATCCAGTGGTAGGGCTCCATTCCTTCTGGGTTTAGGGCTCAAGGTTTTGAGACCTGCTGCAGGCTGCATGTCACGCCTTTCCTCGGCAGCAAGCGCGAGCCTCTCGGACGCGGCTGAGGAAGGAAGGTAGGCTTTGTGGCTTCAAAATCATCGGGATGACTAAGGGCCTAAACCCTAAACCCTAAACCCTAAACTCTAAACCCTGCGGTCCGGAGTCTTGGCAAGCTCCCAGCCCCCAGCTCGGCTAGCCTTTGCTGACATGAGAAGGCTCTCAAGATAGGACAAGAAGTAGTCCAGTAATGGATTCCTCTTAAAAAGGCCTCAGTGGCCTCAGGGTTTAGGGTGTAGGGTTTAGAGTTTAGGGTTTGAGGGCGTTACGGGCCAGCAACTGGCGGGCTATGGCTCAGGCTCAAAGTAAAGTTAAGGCTTCAAAGTCCCAAAGCCCCAAACTCCCCCGACCTGCATCGAGAAGACTCCACTCAGGATAATGACATCCTCCTTGCCCATTCGCCTTACTTTTGGTGGCAAGCCGCCCGGAGCTGAGCATGGGCCAGGTTTAGGGTTTGGGGTTTAGGGTTTAGGGATTAGGGTTTAGGGTATAGGGACCACAACGTATCTGAGCACCTGAACACCACGTCTTAAGGGCCAGGAATACTCAGCAACGAGACTGCTTTATAGCCTGCATGTCGCGTGACGTCTTAGATAAAGTGTAACCCTAAACCCTAAACCCTAAACCCTAATCCATGTCCATGGCCCCGAGATCCATGTCCATGACCCCTACTCGGCCTCGCTGAAACCACCGCCGCAGCTCGAAACTGCCCAGGACGACGCCAAAAGAAGGAGGGTCACTCGCTTGCCCAGAGATGTTGTCGCCTCCGCAGTCTCGGTGAACAGGGCTGAGGGCTGACCTTGCTGCTGCTGTGTTGTTTAGGGTTTAGGGTTTGGGGTTTAGGGTTGAGGATAACTGTACTCGTAACCCACTATTGCTTTCTGGACTTCGACTCGTTCAGTGGTCTGCTGGACGTTGATTTGGGTTTGGACTAGTTTGGACTTCCTTGTGGCACACGGGTCAGGCTGCTACAGCTAGGTGTTCGTCAGTCGGGCTTTCGTTGGGCAGTGCTGGAAGTTATCCAGGGCTTGGGCCTGCAACCTCTCAACCGGCTCCATTTTCAACAATGAAGACTTCAAGGTTCTGGGGTTCAGCTTTCGCCCTGTTTCATTAAGCTTGATTTGCTGCAGGTGCACTTCATGGAAGGTCCGGAGATAGCTTGCAAACACGCAAGGCGACATGTGCATGTATGGTCCTGCTTTCCAGCTTGTGGACTTTCCAGACCCTAGACCTCACGACTCTTTAGGCCCTGATGCTGTACTTAAGGTAACGATTGAGGACTGTTGAGGGCCGAACTACAGGGGTTGTGTGCTCACTTCAAAAGAGAAAGACATGAGAAACTCCAGAGGTTGGAGCCTGAAGTCCCGGATGCACCAGACTACGGTCGGTACCTGCGAGAAGAGGACGCGGTGCATTGCAGTGAGCAGGGTTTTTGAGCGGTTGTAAGGTCGAATGGGGAAGACTTAACTGGGCACACTTGTGTCCATGGCACGGGCAGATACACAAATCTCGCTGTGATGTGCTGCCAAGGGTTTTGAATGCTGTAAATGCCACATTTGTATACACGTCTACCACGACTGACAGGCTCAAACGAAGTCGAAGTGAACCATGTGCGCAAGTTCATCCGCCAATTCTTACTGTTTTGGTTTTCTTTTATTGGTGCGCTTATTACTCTGGCTTCCTGCGACTCCGCTCTATCTTGACGTGCCGTTGTAGTGTGTGTTTCTTGCTAAGAAGAAATTAGAGCGGAGGCACTCTTTCTTTATTGACTTATCTCATTGCCTTTTTGTTCTTCTCTCGCTCTCTCTGTTTCAATTTATTCCTGACTGGTTTTTGTATGTTTTTCTTTTTATTATATGTTTCTTTCTTCATAGCCTGGCTGTTTGACCGCTTGACCTTCGCCAAGTAAAGAAGCCATATAATAAGAGCATACATGCTGCTGGGGGAAATAATCGACTTCCTGAAAATGATTTTTTGCAAGTTGGCCAAGCTCATTGCAGTGCAGGTTTGAATGCTCCTGCCTATACAGTGAGCCCAAGCCACAGGAACGACGTGTTTAACATTTCTGCCAGGCCCAATCATCCTTCCCCCAAACCCTAAGCTTTAAACCTTAAACCCACTACCCAGCCGACGCACCAATGGCCAGGACTTGCCACAGCAGCCCATCGTCATGCCGGTGAAGCGCCTGGACTTTGTGCTCCATCGCCGGCAAACAGGCGGCTCTCACTTATTGACTGGTTGTCTGGGCGCACAGGAAGAGTTCAAATCGAAGCTCAAAATCCCAAATACTGTGTGGCCCAGCTGGAGGGCTAGTCCAGAAACCGGCACATCCGGCAAAGCATCCCAAGTGTCCAATTTAAATCATCCAAAGCCTTCACGGCAGCCGAAAGTCAGTTCGACGAGTTGCCCCGCCCCCCTCGTATAACCCCTACTAAAATCGGTGCTTTGCAGGTGCATAGGACCTGGGGGCCCAGCAGGGGCCTAGGGCTAGGGTTCCGGGCTTTCAATTATACGGCACAGGTCCGTATTGCTTCGGGGTTTTGAGTACCCTCAAACGTTCAGCTCGGGGCTGAAGCCACAAGCAACGAGCACTGAGCACACAGCAACGAGCAACAGCAATGTGCCACTGGAGGACCGCTACGAGTATACAAGACCAACAGGCGGCGGTTCAAGGGACAAGACATCCAGCTCTCCGTGCTTTGGCAACCGCAGGGAGGCGCCGATGACGTTGAAAGTCTTCGGAGCCGAAAGCTGCGGGCCCCTGCAACCTCTTTAGGCCTCCTGTCAACCCTAAACCCTAAACCCTAAACCCTTAACCCTTAACCCTTAACCCTTAAACCCTAAACCCTAAACCCCAAAACCGCACGACCACCATTGCCTGTAGCTACTTGCCCTCATGCCACCTCCAATGCACCGTATTGCCATTCGAGTTCTCCTTTTCCCGGATCCCACATCATGCAAGGTGTGTCGCCGCCAATCGGCATCCTCGCCTCGAATACAAATGAGAATCATAATAGCAATAATAATAATAGTAGTAATAATAATAGTAGTAATAATGATAGTAGTAGCAATAATAGTAATAGAAATAATGATGATAGTAGTAATGGTAAAAGTAATGTCCACTGCACCATGCCCTGGTCTTGAGATTGCCGCCTCCGGCAGAGTTCAAGTCTGCGTCCACGGGCCTTTTGCCAAGCGTCCAGTCCAACGAGCGCACAGCTCCCGTCGCTCCTGAAGCAGACGAGTCAAGCTCAGGGTTTAGGGTTTAGGGTTTAGGGTTTAGGGTTTAGGGTTTAGGGTTTAGAGTTTAGGGCAGCATCCTCAGAAGCCAACAGGTCCGAGGGTGGAGGATACACGTGGGAAAGGAGCAAGATCAAACCCTTTCCTCCTAAACTCAAGACCCCCAGCCCCTAACCTAAAGCCAAGGACCTCATTGCTCCAAATGTCAAAATTTCTCAAATCAACTCGCAACTCTGGCTCGCTCGACCTCTCACTCCAACCAACCACTTTTAGGATTGAGGGTTTGGTGATTTGTGGCTTGAGTTGCCAAGCTTAGGCTTCAGGGCTTCATGCTGCATAGATTCAGGTTTGGGGCAAAAGTCTTAATGTTTCTGATTCGTCCGGCTCAGATCACCACCCGATGTTCGAAGAGCCGCCAGTGCCGGAAGAGGTGAAGCTGGAGCGGGAGCTAGGCCGGTGCCCACTGAAGCTTGGAGTTGAGGAAGGTCAGGAACGGTAGAACCCTCAACCTGATTGCGGCTAAGGAGTCTCAGGTCTTCAGGAAGGGTAGAACCTGCAGTTTGAGGGGTTCCGCATTTAAGAAAAGGGCTGTCTTGAGAAAGGGTTACCGATGGGGCGCTGGGGATCCTCGTGGGGCGTGGCTTGATGTTAACTTGTGTTGCAAACGGGGGCGTTGCAGGCACGAAGGTGTTGTAACGCGGAGGGTGATCTAAACCCACTGAATCTTGGCTTAACCCTTCAATTTCAAGATTTTGCCATCCGAGGTCACCCCGTCTTTTGCAAGATGGCCTTTGCACCCAAGACCCGAAACACTAAACCCTAAATCCTAAACCCTAATACCCTAAACCCTAAACCTTGCACCCAAGACCCTGTTTTTGTTGAGGGTCTCTCTCAAGTCTCTAAGTGGGCCTGCTGCAGTCGCAATCCACACCAGTGACACGGCGAACTCCCCTCGTCCAGGCTCAACCAGAGACCGGGATTCTAGGGGTTCAGGGTTTAGGGTTTAGGGGTGTAGGGTTTAGGGTTTAGGGCTACCCGGGTTTTCCAGGTTGCGCGGTTTAGAAGGTGGATCAGGATTCAAGCTTTAGGCATTTCTAGTTGGACATTTGTTTGGGCCTCATTTTTGGCAAGTTGGCTTAGATCGTCAGGTCTAGAATCTAGAACCCAGGAGCCCTATGGATGGGTGTTTTGCTCAGGCTCAAATCTGATACCCTTGAAGGATTCACGCCCTAAACCCCCAAACCCTAAACCCTAAACCCTAAACCGGTAACTCCCCTCACAACCGGCCGTTCAAAAGTCCTGTCTTCGGGGGAATCACACTGCTCTGGGATCCCAAGCCGAGGTCCCAGCACCGAAACTACTAGGTGACATAATGTGACATAGTGCGACGAATAGGGTTTAGGGTTTTGGGGTTTTGGGTACAGGTTTTCGGGGCTGCATTCCCCGCAGTTTGTTGCAGAACTTCATGCGTCCTAACCGAGAATTTGGTATTGCTGTGACTGAAGCCTTTCTCGCGGCATAAAACCCTAAACCCTAAACCCTAAACCCTAAACCCTAAACCCTAATAGGGCTGAATGATCAATCCACCTTCCACTTCAGAGGGCTCAGAGGTCTCGGAGGCCTATAGGGCATCTTAGGGCGTCTTCGGTCTTCGGGGGCTTAGGGGCCTTTGAGGGGCCTTTTAGGGCCCTTTTAGGGCCCTTTTAGGGGCCTTTTAGGGGCCTTTTATGGGTTTTTAGGGGCCTTTTAGGGGTTTTTAGGGGCCCTTTTAGGGCCCTTTTAGGGGCCTTTTAGGGCCCATGCAGCCGAAAGCCATGTGTCCACATGGGTTCTGATCTGGCCGCCTTGGCATCTCGCGAGACGACATCTCGGCTGGGTCCGCCGGGCCGCCCATGCTGGTTTAGGGCTTAGGGTTTAGGGTTTAGGGTTTAGGGTTTAGGGTTTAGGGTTTAGGGTTTAGGGTTTAGGGTTTAGGGTTTAGGGTTTAGGGTTTAGGGCGCAATCCTTTCGCGCCCGCAAGGAAAACACAAGCTGGAAAGTCGCGCGTACTTTGGCGGATTTCGGGTGTGGCCGTCGTCACGAGCCGCTCTGGGCTGAACCTGACTGGCAAAACGGTAGTCGAAGCACACGAAACAAGAACCCTCATGTTCCCAAAGAGCCCAATACCACTTAATTAAGGAATATTCCTTAAATCATAATAGGGATCCCTTTGTAATTTAAGCAATATTTTCCTTAATTAAGGGGTATTGGGCTCTCTGGGCAAGAACACTCACGTTATGCCTCATGCCCTGGCATTCGACCGGCAGCTGGCGCGAGGAGGAAACGCAGATGAATTCAATTCTGTTGCTGCCCGACCCCTGCTGCGGTGTATAGCAGTGTTGCGCGAGGACTGAAGCCACGATGGGTGGCAGGGTTGGCAGTGGAACCAGCCCTGGACCGACCCGGGGATCTACGCTAGTCAGCTGGGTCAGCGAGTATTGCATACGTTGCTTTGGTGATGTTGGTAACATTCCCGCTGACACCATTGTGTTGAGGAACAGCGAAGCAGATGAGGAGGATAGTGGAAGCAAGTCCAAATGTTCCAAGGGCAAAGGCAAGGGCAAGGGTGGTCAATCGTCCTCAGGACGCGACCAAGGGCGTTCAGTCGTCCTCAGGACGCGACCCCTGTGCCAACGACGGAGAAAAAAAACGAATGTGGCCTTTGCAGAGCGCCCCTAAAGCAGCGTGGCAATCATGTTAGGGGTTTTTTAGCAAAACAACCGCTGCCTGTGCTGTTGTTCAGGATGTTTCCCCAGTTGGACTTAAGATTGTGGGTGGTTGCAGAAGATGCCCTGAAGGCAGAAAAGAACTAGGTAGGCTCTGGGGACATTTCAAGTTTTCCCGTATTGGGTTTACGAGGAGAATATTTAGGAATATTTTAGAGAGAAAAACGGACAAAAAACAGCTTTTCTCCTCCCGCGACCGCTCAGCCAGCATCAGTGTGATACCAGTCAATGTCAACCCCAAACCCTAAACCCTAAACCCTAAAGCCTAAACCCTAAACCCTTCTTCTCCAGGAGCGAACGCGAGGGCAACCCAGGCTGGCCTCTCGCAGGCGAGGTGATTGTCAGCATACTTCGTGGTTTCCACTTGTGGTACACGGTTTGCTTTCAGGGCATGTTGCTGTCAGTGGCTTCAGGGCATGTGGCATATGCGCTTTGGGGGTGGCTTTGCAATTTTGGGCTTCAGGCCACTGGCCACTTCAAGCTTAACAGACAATTGACGTCGGAGAGTGGCTCAAGGCTCCTTACCATGGAGGGTCCTCAACAGTTGGTTGAGCCCTTTGGTGGTGCTTGCGCAATTTTGAGAGCTGCAGCTTTTCGGGGCATATGCATTTATGCATGTATATATATATATATATATGGAGGGGCATATGGTTATGGCCCATCGTACGGTTGATTTCTTCTGTCTGTGTCTCCAATTGAACTTTACACGTACCTCAACATTTTCAATTTTCCATCTTGGACTCTCAACTGAATTCCACGACAAATTGCAGGATTACCAGAGAAGCAGGTCCGAAAGCCCGCCCTAAGCCCAGCATTGCACATTAGCCCAACAGGATAAGCGCTGGCGCGCCTGTCTGAGGGTTCCGGGTTTGGGTCTGACGCTTGGCTCTTAGGGTTCGAACTTGGGTCGTTGTGCATGGTACACTTTGAGCAGTTGCCGATTGTAGATAAAAAAATAGTAAACAGGGTTGGTTTCGAGTTTCCCCTGGCCTTGGGGGCATTCAGTTCAAGGTTGCCAAGTTTCAACCACCACGACGAGCCAGTGCGTGCCACAATTTCTGGCCAAAGGCATCTGTTTTTTTGTTTACACATGCAATGGCTGCAAACGCGGTCAAGGCACTCCGTCTCATCATGGTCATCCTATGTCGTCATCATCAGCAGCAGAAGTATGCAGAGCAGTTGCAGCAGCCCATCCTTGCAATCGCTTTCCAGAGCAACGATGCCCGAGTCCATGTTAGCCGAGCCAAAGGGCTGGTGCCTTCAGGGCTTAGGGTTTAGGGTTTAGGGTTTAGGGTTTAGGGTTTAGGGTTTAGGGATCTTCCAGCCCAAAGACAGCGAGTGTGAGGGTTCAGGTCGCATGCATGGCCCCCTCGTGCATGGCCCTCTCGGCATGATGTCTTCCGAGCGGGCGCCATGGACGCTGTAGCCCCACTCCAGGCCAGTCTCGCCGAACCCTTGTGGTTTAGGGTTTATAGAGCTTATAGGGTTTATAGGGTTTATGGGGTTTATAGGGTTTATAGGGTTTATAGGGTCTATAGGGTTTATAGGGTTTATAGGGTCTATAGGCTTTATAGGGTTTAGAGGGTGTATGGGGTCTGTAGGGTCTATATAGGGTTTGTAGGGTGTATAGGGTGTATAGGGCTTTTTTGGTTAAGGGCTTCGGCTTCGTTGTTTCGGACTTGGGATGCGGGGAGGGGGGAGGGCTGGGCTTTGGCTGGCAAAGTGCCCAATCTTGCTGAAACCCCAACGCTGAACAGCTCAAGGAAGCCTCGTGTCATCTTAAAGGTCTTTCAAAAGCCTCCTTACTCTGCCAAGCCAAAAAACAACCACAACCTTTGAAAGTTCACATATGGGTCACTGCACGGCGCATATTGAGTGTTGCCGACTGGGATGAAACTCCATCTAGGCAAGCCCCAATTGCTTGGAAGCCGGGCGCTTTAACCCGAGGTTCCCCCCTAAGCAAAGTTTGGATATCGCTGCGGCGTCTGGTGCAGGGCAGGAGCAGGCTTCAACTGAGGGGTAGCTCTCCATCTTTGAGGGTGGGCTTTGGGGCTTCTGTGGCCAAACTTCTAAAGCCTTTTCCCGGCGCCTTGCCTGCCCAGTCTGCCCCATGCGTAGCCGAGACGAGGCCAGAGAGGGCCCTGATTCTCGCTCTGGGTTTAGACAGGTGCGCAGATCTTGTATGGTGGGCTTAAATGTTTTAGAGATAGCATTAATAAGCGATTCGGGTCCAGGAATTTAGGTGTTACTTGTAGGGTCTGCATCAGGTGAAAACTGAAAAACCTGATGTTTCCGAAGCTGATCTTCCCTACTAGTTGTTTCCCGACGCCATCACCAAGCTTTGACACGGCATGGCATGTTCATGTAAGAGCTTCCCAAAAAATCTGAACCCTAAACCTACTTGGGTTTAGGGTTTAAGGTTTAGGGACTTACACGAATGCGCAGCGGTGAGGTTGGTTGCCCTTGAGTAGAGGTTAAATTCGCAGAGGAACAGACGTGCACCCTGAGGCCCTGCAGCCCTCACTGTGGGTTAGGGTTTAGGGTTTAGGGTTTAGGGTTTAGGGTTTAGGGTTTCGGGTTTAGGGGTTCAGGATCTCATGGCAACAGTAAAATCCCCAGCTCCATGATCTCTGTCAGGTAGGAGTGGGCTTCTTGGGTGTTGGCAGAGTCCACTCCGAACTCCGGGCCCTAAACCCTAAACCCTAAACCCTAAACCCTAAACCCTAAACCCTAAACCCTAAACCCTAAACCCTAAACAGGCCTGCGGGGCTTGGTGCAAGCACCCTGAATGCATTGCTGTCGTGCTCCAGAAGTCCGAAGCACAGCAAGGAGCAGGCAAGCTTCAGAAAACAGGTTCATGTTCCTTTAAGCCCAAACCCTCAAGCCTGAACAAATCTCTCAATTTTTTGGGGCTCAATGCCAAAGGCAGGTAACCGGGCTCTGTTGTTCTTGTCGTTTTTTGTTTCAGGTCCTTGCACAAGATTTTAAAGTGACTAAAAACGCTCAAGACGCGGGTACAGCTTTTCGGGGGATTCGATTTATCGCTTTCGGGTTGTGGGCTTAAAGGACACTTCCCTAATAATAATAAGAAGAATAAGAATAAGAATACGAAGAATAATAATAATTTTCATAATAATAATAATAGTAATGGCAATAATCATAATAATAGTGATAATAATTACAATAAGAATAATAGTGATAATAATCATAATAAAATAATCAGGAGCTTAAGCCTGGAGTGGAGAGACCCAGAAGCGGGATCGGGGCAGAGAGTGAAGAAGACGTGTGCGGGCCCTAATCAGCCTTCAAGTTCGAGCGAGCCTCAGACCCGAACCTTCCAAGAGCAATCCATGTGCTGCTGAGCTTGAGGCTAGGAATTACATGAGGGAAGGTCGAACCCCAAATCTCCGACATCTTGAAGCATGTAGGGTGTGGGGAGGTGTAGGTTTCTGTATAGTTCTCTGAAATCTGAAGTCCAAACTGTCAAGCCTTACACCGAAGTGTGCACCAGCCTGCGCCACATTGCAGTTTCCTGACCTTTGCTTGGCCTTGGGCTCTGGGGCTTCTCGCTGTAGGGGCAGTAGGCCCGCGGATTCTCGTTAAGGATCCAGAGAGGTGTGAGGGAGGGGAGGTGTAAGAGGCCCACATTCCTCAAATAGGCTGTAAATTAGTAAGGTAGCCTTGATAACGGAATGTAGACCCCTTACACTCCCTCCCTGCTTCGTACCAACCTGATGGCCATCACCGAGAGAAGGTTGAGACTGAACACAAAATCCAGGCCTGAAAAAACCCGAAAGCTAGCTCCAAGTTTCAATCCAAGGTCTCCCGTCCCTGATTTTCCTGGGAGTGTGGTTCATGGTTTTGTGCCTCGGCCTGCAAGGCCAACACTGGTAACCCCCGTGGAAGAGCGGGTCAGCAGGGTTTGGAGTTTAGGGTTTAGGGTTTCGGGTTTAGGGTTTAGGGTTTAGGGTGGTTCTAAGGGTTGGAGTGGCAGAAGGTTTTCAGCATCCAGATGTGCACCTCTTCACGTAGTTGGTCAACCCGGCGTATTTGCATAAAACTCTGGGAACGATCCACAAGATTCGAAACATGGTCTAAACCGGCGCCACCGCGTCGCCCGAGACTGCCTTGAACCCCGTAGCCTTGCGGGTACCTGGCAAGAAATGCAAGGGTCCCCGCTTCGTTTCCTTCGTTTGAGGGCATCGAGCACGGTTGGATTTTGATGGAGGCAAGCTCTGCCAGTCTTCGGGTCCTCGCATGTTATGACCACAGACAAGTCTCTTTTCATGCGAGTTTCATAGGCACCTCTAGCATGACAGCACGGCCTTCTGCCAATGCCTGCGAGCTCAGACCAGTTGGCACACTGGGGCATCGTGAGGTGCCTATAAACCTAAGCTGAGTATCCATGCCGTCCATGTCTCGGGAGTGCAGGTTGGCCGCCTGGGCCATCTCTCAAATCTGCTTCTGAGGCGGTTTGGGTCACTTGAGGAAACATCTCACCAGGCATCGGCCACTCTCTTTGCTGGGAACCGACATTGGGCGTTGTGAGCCACGCGTCGTCCAGGATTCTTTTCCTCCCATTTTGACGTGCTCACGCGGAGGCAGTTTCCCAGATCAACTCCTAGCATTGCCTTACCAGGCCACGTTGGACCTCTTCTACGATTTTAGGACTTCTGGAGCGGAAGCACCACCTGTCAACATAGATACGGATACGGATCACTCGGCAACGCTGCACTTGGCCCTTGTTTGCTCAGCCACGCTGCGCTTGGCCCTTGTTTAATCGGGCGTGTCGAATCATGAGTGCTTGGAAACCAGCAACGGCCTTGACACTTTTGGAGGTTTCAAACTGAGTTCATTCTGCACTGCCACTGTAGCATGAAGAAGGCAAGTGTGCTGGCCCTCTATGATTGCGCGTGTGGGTAACATTTGCATTCGGCTTGCCTGTAGGCCTTTGTTCAACAATCCTGGGCATTTCATGTGCTGTAAGGATGCCTGGGATCCCTTCATCCGTGGCAGCGATATCGTGTGTTCTGCTAGACATCTCGCCATCTCGTCATAGGAGCCTTGAGCTCGAGATATGGGTTCGGTTGCCGGAACTTGCCCTGCGATTTTAGCAGCTTTCTTGCAACTGAAGATGGCGGGCCGACACAGTTTGACAGGCTCCTTGCTTTGGTGACACTTGTCATATGGCATCCTAGACGAGGCCTTTTTCCTCTGGTTTCCTTGCGGCCGAACAATGCCGGTGTTTCTCGTCTGTGCTGAGCGCCGGGCGTTTGCTCCTGTCGTGTCTCCTGCGTGTGCTCCTGATGGATCAGGCCTTGGCCTGGGTGCCGTGCATCAAGATTTGTTTGAAGTGCGGACATTTTACATTTTTCCTTACTGGGTTTAAGAGGACCATATTCAGGAACAAAAACTCAGAGGGTTTTAAGGGCCATCCTTGAAAGCAATGGCAGTGACTGGCTGCTGTAGCTCTGATGGACTAGGCTGAAATCAGAAGGGGCGCGCGGTGAAAGAGGTCTTGCAGGTCAGTGGGTTGCGCGCGCACAGGAAAACACAAACAAGCACATCCTGTAAGGGTCGGCGTTGCACCTTGGTCCTAAGCAGGCCCGTAGAGAACGTAAGCTTGGCTCTTGCGCTTGCGGGGATAGTTTGCGATGATGGCTTGAGGCGTTTAATTATGCCCTTGGCCTTGGGAATGTTGCCCTGAGGCATCAAATCGTCCGCATCATATGGCGCGAGAGGCCCTGCTGTTCCGCTCGGCTCACGTTTGGAGGGTGATGCTAGAGTTGAAGGGCATGGAAATTACCTGGGCTTGGGCCATTCCGAGGTTGAATCGGGAACGGCAAGTAAAACCCCGAACCTCGAAGTCCTTAACCACCTAAGTTATTCTCCGAATGTGTTGGAAGGTGAAGGCCTTCATCTCTACACACATCAGCGATTCCCTTAAACAAAGGTCCGCTGAGTGCCATTGACGCCTGGCTTCGCATTCATGATTATGACCATGATCACCCTGTGGAGTCGAGAGTCTCAGATATTCTAAACAACCTCAGAGCGTTTGAACAAATTCTGTTGCTTGTTTTCGAGTAAATGTTACATGGATACATAAAAAGGCAAGTGATTGAGATTTTTTCAAAGAGGTCGAGCATGAGTTCGCTTAGAGCAGCTTTTCTGAAGCTACCCAGCATTTATTTGGATCTGTGTTTATCAGTTGTTGACGTTATATATCGGCCATTGATGAGTTGATGCCCAGTCTCATGGACTTATATGGAAACTCAACATTTTGCTAAGTGCCCAGAATCGACTATGATGTGTTTTCTTGCATAGTTCTACTTCTTTGGTGCTCTTCGGATCGTATGCTGGGTGTTTTTTTTTGCGTGGGGTTACAGGCTGCGGGACCCAAGTAACGATTGCTTTAGGACTGTCCAACCACGAAAAATCGTCAAAGGGTTGGCGCTTTCAAGCCTTCGGCGTCAGAAAGCACAAGAGGTTTTTACTGGTTTGCGATTCATATCTAAGTTTTAAGAGGGGCTACATGGGCCCTAAATATGGTCACTTACCTTCCTTCAAGGCATTTGAAACATGGGCCCTGGGTTTGAAAACGCTATAGACATATATATATATATATGTGTATGTATATATATATATATATATCTATCTATGGGCTCCAATTAAGGGCCCGCGAAGGGCCCTTGCAACAACCCTAAGATTATAGGTGCCATTTGCTTTGGCGTCGAGTATTCTAGCAGCATTTCGGAAGGCAGCGCTTTCGAGACAAGCGTGCCGCACACCAAGCAGGCTTCTCTACGTATCTGACGCAACTTGTCCGCCGACATCCCCAAAGTTTCCTTAAGGCTGTACTCTGCATGGCATATTGATGCGCCTAAACCCTAAGCTGCGTCGGCCACCAGAGAAATGGGAGGGCCGAGCAAGCTCCCAGGCAGGCTCATGCAGCCATCCCTGGCCTTTGGGTGTGTCAGTTAAGCCAGGGGCCCCCACAGAGACAGCTCCGAGTGCCACTTCCCTTTGCCCAACGCCGCCCTCATGCCCCCCATAGGTCGGCTTCAAAGAAGAAGATGGAGTTAAAGTGAGTTTCCTGGAAGTGCGTTGGGTGCTTGAGGTGAAGGCGGCCCATCAACCAAATGGGGTTTACGAAAGAAGGGACCCCTCAGAGACCCCCAAATAGTAGGACCCCAATAAGGTACCCCCGAATTTCGGAAACCCCCCAGTGCATGTCACTATAAGGGTACCCTAAACCGTATGACAAGAGCCGTCGTGTCATTCAAGGTATGTTAGTGCTCACCTTGTGATGGGGGGCTGAAATCTAGAAAACCCTAAACCCTACACCGTGCAATCTGGCAGCTTTGTGGCTTGACAAGCGTACTCCTGGGAAGCAGGGCGAGCACAAGCAAGCGGGGGAGTAGCTTTGTGGCTTGAATCCTCCGAGGGGGGGGAGGAAGCAGAGAGGCTGCGCTTCATGGATCTGGGCTTTGGGATGGGTATGGAGATTAGGATTCAAGGCCCGGGCCTGAACTCAAAAGGCAGACCGCTGTTGCTGACGCAGAAAATGGGCACACGATGACCACGCAGTTTATGAGCTGTGCAGGAGCATAGGCCGCATGGAGAACATATAGTTTGTGCCTGTTCATGAATCCGAGAGATCTGAAAGATGGAGTTGAAAAGCACTGCTGGCGGTGTGCAGCGAAACCCTCGGCATGCGCCAAGGAAGACGGGGTTTTTGGTTCTGCATTTTTCGGCTTCAGTACCCGAAGCCCCAAAAGAGTTAGACCCGTAGAGGCTTCCCGAAGAGACCGAGGTACAGATTCGGCCACTGGTATGCTTGGACGCCGGGTGCTTCTGTGAAAGTCTTGCTCGTGATGTCGGCCACACTGCTAGCTCCTGACGCGGCAAAGGGGGTTGGGTTCAGGGCTTTGGCCTACAGGTTTAGACGTCGGGCTTAGCTTCTATTTCAAGTTTCACTGAGGGTCAAGATAAGATGGAATCGGCGTATAGATCTGAGTCCTGAACACGGTGGTCAGCCCTAGTGTGGTTGCGACGTGTAACTCTCATGAAGAGTGGCTTAGGCTTGTGAGAAAGAATCTGGTTACTGCCGGTGCCATGCTGCCATCAAACTGAAATCCCGAATTGAGGGGGGGGGGGGGGGGGGGGGGGGAGGGTATTGGGTCCTTATGAGAAGGGAATCCCACTATTTGGGGGTCTATAAGGGCTCCCTTTTTTTCGTAACCCCCCATATCAGGCCAATGAATTCCAACACCGGGCATCTCGAATCACAGGGGCTATAAGTACCCCAAGTGGGGTTATAAGTATAGTTACCATACTTAGACCCCTAGTTATAACTACCCATGAACCTGGAAGCAGGATCGAATCCGCCGCTAAGGTTGCCGGCGGCCTCGGCCACAGTGCGCTGTCGCGTGCATCCATACAGGCCTGCAGCAAGCACCGGCTTCCTTGGGAGGTTGCTCATGAGCAGCCTCCCAAACCCTATACCCTAAACCCTCAACCCTAAACCCTAAATAAACCCTTAAGGTTCTAACCGTTCGGACCAGAAGGCTTTATTTCGACAGGGTTTAGCCTACGGCGGAAGGGAAACTCTGAGCGTGGCAAGATAGAAGGAAGAGCACGCGTAGTTGTTTGCTCTTTGGCTCAAGACCTCAGGCCCCAAGCGAGATTAGGAGTCCTAAGTAGGCCCAGAACCCAAAAAGGAGGAGGGTGTCGGGCTTAGGGCTGTGGAGGCTTCAATGCAATTCAGGGCTCTTTGAAGTAACATGGCCCTGGGACACCTCCCAGGAGTCTTTATGGCGATCATGGATATGGATTGCAGATCCAGATGGTGGTGAGTCGGCCCATGAAGGCGTGGCTGCTTTGCGACCACAATACCAAACACGGAAGCAAGAGCCCCTGCAGCCGGGAGCGCATAGGACTTTCAAGCCGCAACAGCTTTCGGTTCACCCGCATGCAGTACTGACAGGCGGCCACGTCGTGGGAGTGGTGGTGTCGATTGGTTTCTTGGGCCCAACCTTACAAGATGTAAAGTTGGGGTTCGGAGGTTTGGGGTCAGGGCTTAGAGCTACAGCTGTGCGCTGCCTGTTCTTTGCTCGCACAGTATCGGTTCCGCTCGCAGCATTTGACAGAACTTTCTTTCGTGAACTGCAAACGCTGAACTCTTGCAGCCAGGCATACCAGCATGGGTTTCTTTACCCTATGACCCCTAAGAAAGACCCTTTATAGGGTGGATTCTTGGGATTGTTGGCCTAATAGCAGATCCTGGTAACTTGTTGTCTGGAAGCCAAGCTTGTGTCCATATGTTGAAACAAAGAAGAGCGAGTTCGGATTGGGTGGCATTAAGCAGCACAAACCATCTTTCTCTGCATGTGGCCTGGAGACGTGGCGCATTAGCACATGCAATCTCGCGTTTAAGGGCTAAATGTCATACCTATACCCTCCGAGGTTCACAGATGCTATCGGGAGTTGATGCCTGCATTCGTCTGTCTTCGTAGCTGCTTCACAAGAGGGCGTCTTCTCCTGTTCAGGTCGGCCTGGTGTTTATGATGTATTGCGAAGCTTGGGGGCCAGATCACAGGTTCTTAAACTCACGACTTTGATCCCTAGCAAGGGTATGTATGGTATTGAATGGAAGATCACGGCAAAAAACTGACTGCCCAACCACGTCTCAGAGCAAGACCCCTTCCTTCCAGATCATCCCAAGAGCCCAGGTATCCCGAACCATCCTGAAGACCCCATTACCCCAAACCCTAAACCCTAAACCCTAAACCCCAAACCCCAAACCCTAAACCGCTTCCTCTGACTCCTGGTGCCCCAAAAGCAAGGCGGCATGCTCATCTTCGCCTTGCTGCTGTCGTTGATCACCTCCTCTTTTGAAGAGTTCCTTTGGCACTTGCGGCATGGCTCCATCCCGGTGGTGGAAGGCGCGGGTTCTGTGAAGGTTCCGTGCCTCTTCGGCCTCAAAGGTTTCAGGGTTTAGGGTTTAGGGTTTAGGGTTGAGGGGTTTCCAGCCCAGGGCTCTCATGTTGTCGTTTTATGGCGGGTGAGATGTGAGGGGTGCGCCCTGGTGCCCCAAAGCTGCTTGAAACTGCAAGTTTAGATGAGCCACTCTCCCCCGCCAGGGCTGTCAAGGTATTTTAAATCTGGCTTGAGAGGGGGCTTTGACACACAGATGTTCTGGCAGTGGCTCTCCCAGCAGGTGACCACATCGTGATACTGGGGTACGACTCCTCGGCCGCCATCATGATCGAGGAACAGCAACATAGCTTGGGCTTGCGATCATGGAGTTGCACCTGCAGCAAATGAGTTCTGGACAAACAGGTTTCTGGGTTCAGCGCGATTAGGGCAAGCGAGACTGTACAAGCATCTGGTTTCCGGGTCCTTCTCGAAGCGGACATACATCCATTCGATTCATGCGCAGATCTTAAACCGTCCCGTCCCGCCCATCTTACGTGCTGATAGAACGAAACCTAGAGCACTCCTTCCTGTGCAGTGTCAGTCTGTTGGGGCCTTACTTCTTCACGCCTTTTGGAAGAGGTACAATAGATGTTGGCCCTGAAGCTTTGGGGTCATAGATTGTAAGGTT